>QNUK01000006.1:5092500-5532500 GCA_013621035.1 Clarias magur
TCAGTTTGCCACTGTTTATAAGTTTGTTCATGTTTATATGTTTAAACGAAATTCATAACTTCCGCTTTACCGTGCCGAAAATATACCATGATTTTACACCACTAGTTACATTTATTGTGGAACTTCCTGTAGTATCTCTTCATCTCACAGAACACAGTTTCTAGAACGTCAGGTTTCAATCATGACCCTTATCCCCAGTGAACGGCAATCTTAATGCTACACCATACCAAGAAATCTTGGACAATGCTATGCTTCCAACTTTGTGGCAACAGTTGTGGCAAGACAGTGCACAAAGTAAGGACTATAAACATATGGTTTATATTGGTGAAGAACTTGGTGGCTCACACAGAACCCTGACCTCATCCCCATCAAGCACCTTTGGGGTGAACTGGAAGGAGATTGCGAGCCAGGTCTTCTCGTACAACATCAGTGCCTGACCTCATAAATGCTCTACAGAATGAATGGGCACGAATTCCCACAGAAACACTGCAAAATCTTGTAAACAGCCTTCCAAGAAAAGTGAAAACTGTTATAGCTGCAAAAGGAGAAGCGACTTCATATTGAAGTATATGTGTTTGAATACATGTCACTGCAGGTTTTGTTCATATAGTGCACCTGTCGATTCGATTTGCTCTTGCCACACATGATGCTCTGCGTAAATGTGTATACGTAGATTAGAGTGCAAGATTACAGAGGAATGGCATTTTTTTTCCAACTCAATTGTAAAAATATAAATAAAAAAAATACATTTTGTAATCAGTGTGCTGATAAACATGAATTGTCACACTAACCGCAATATGTAACTGCTTTGATTTCTTTTTTCCTTCTGTCTCTAGTAAATGACAGTGGTATCAGATAAACACACAAGACCAGCATGGTTCTCAGTATCTTTTTAATTTTAATTTATATTGCTGTTTCAGATCTGTTTTCTTGGCTTTTAAGAAGAGTGGTTTTACAAATCCTTATCGAAGCCCAGTTAAAGAAAACCTTCTCAATCTTTTCTGACAGGAACTCTGGGAGACCAATCCTGCTGTTCTTCTCCTTTATCCAAGTTCACACAGCTTTGTTTGCGTCTCCTCGCTTCCGCGGTCAGAGCCAGCACGGGCTGTATGGCGATGCGGTCATGGAGGTGGACTGGAGTGTAGGTACTGAACCTGGACTTGACACTTCACAAGTTAGAGATGCTATGAGCAGTGCGTCGGCCAGCTGTAATCATACAGTAGTGTATGGAACGAGTATAACAGCTGCAAGCTGAAAGTACTTCAAAATAGAAGCTCATTTTGTGATAACGCATTTATCTTAGTTACAACAGATACCATTTTTCTCTGCCACAGCATGAAGTGACCCCGGTTCTTTTTTGCCTGTAAAAGTCTTGAGTTTATGAGAATTTTATGATCCAAGGCCAAAGCGTATAGTATTTGTTATACAGAATCTGGTGATATTAAATGCAAAAGGGAGAAAAGAAAAAAAAGGTTTACTAAATATTCAACTATTGAAATAATGTAGTGTGTTATTTTGAAATCAAAGTGGTGAGCCTTTTAGCAAGTAAGTGTATATTTTTTAATTTTTTTTATTTTTTGAGAGCATCTTGCTGCCCGATTAAAAGCATGTTTCTAATATACAAGCTATGCTGCTTGTAAAAGAAAACACATCTTAATCATTTCTGTTAACTATTAAATTAATTAGATACTGATGGGTTAATGGAAACCACTAGGCCAGTTCCTATTATTATTCCTTTTTTTTTTTTTTTTTTTTTTCCAGTGTAGTAACTTACGGTTCATGTTTGTTTATTATTGGCTTTTTACCATCGGGAAAGTTGAGACCTTTCACTTGATCGCATCACTCAAACCAGACTTTTGTGGAAAAACTGTGTTTTTCCCACAGCAAATATGTGAGGTTATTAATTTTACATGCCTCTAACTGCTTTGTAAAACTATTCAATTGTAAAAGGATGCTACAAGCGATTGTAATGATGTCATGGTGTTTAAAAAGTGATGGACGTATTTGGGGGGAAAAAAACATATGTAGGCAAATATAGGTATCTAAATCAAACTATTGAACAAAGTGCGTAGATTTCATACAAAGATTCACGAAGAACATGTATGACGTAAAATAAATAAAGACATTAGATGTGACGAGGAGATTTGTTTTGTTCTCTGCATTGTATTTTGACTAGCTAGGTAGAGATGGTGAACTGGCTCTATAGAATACAGTATGTGAGGAAGCATGCCTGATGTAAACAAACATGAGTAATACACAGTGTGGTGTGAGATAAAGATATCTACAGCATGTCAGTCATTTCTGTGGAAAACAGTACAAAACTTTTTTCTCACAGCTCATAAACAAATGTGCCAGTGTGTCTCATTTACATGCGCCCTTTTTAAAAATGTTTTTTAATATCTTAGTATAAAATATCTTTTTAATATGTTAATATCTTCCATAGCCACTGGATAATCGTGTCCTCACAAAGTATCCTGTTTCTGGTCCTAGGTCAGATAATGAAAACTTTGGAGCGTCTGAAGCTGAAGGATAACACACTCGTTTATCTGACCTCCGATCAAGGCCCACACTTGGAGGAAATATCCATCCATAGAGAGGTGCACAGAGGTTACAGCGGAATATATAAAGGTAAAGTGTATGTGTATATATTTTATTTATTTATTTATTTATTGTGTCCAACAGAGGGATGTGAGCATTCAATAAAACAGAATCTTTTATAGAAAGTAGGTAGACATCAGATGCAGTTATGCTGTTAGTAGAACAGCCATGTTTATATCAAGTAATTATATACAGTATGTCAGTGGGTGAAGAACAGCCATCTTTAAAGAACATGGGTGTACATCACCAGAAGGTGAGGAACAACAAACAGGACAGCCATCTTTACAGTAAGTGATGATACGTCAGCAGGAGGTGATAGAACCAATTTATAATCAGTAGTTATACATCAGAGGGAGGTTAGCAGTCAGAAGAACAGCCACCTTTTATAGTATTAAGAAGTTCTTTCTATAAGAAGTTCTCTATAGAAAGAGGGAGGTGGTCAATTAGTTGAAAAGCCATTTCGTGGCAAGGTGTTGTACGTTCATTGGGGGGAATGACTAGAGCAGCCTACTTTACTTCGCTTTATTATATGGAATTATATTGTATGTCGGAGGGAGTTGAGATGTCCACAGAACAGCAGTGTTTCCCCTATAATAGTTTTTGACAAAGAAAAAAGATAAAACACGACACGACAGGCCATTTTATTTTTTTAATCTAATCCCGTCCAATGTCGGAGACTCTGTCAGGTGCCTCTTTCCGTGTCTCCTCCCTGCTTCTGTCCAATTTGCTTCTGACAGCTGTGGTCAGAAAAACAAACAAATCCGGGAACGTGCTGTGCATGAAAGCTCACATTCTTAAGCGTACGGTGAACCCAACAGATCATTTTGCAACTAAATGTGAACGTGAGCATCTTTAACATGCAGAGTGATGAACGTGAGTGGCAAAGACGTTGTTCATTCCGTTTCCAGTGTTCCTAATACAGACATCCTGCACATTGATACACTCGCAGCTCCCTGAGGCTGGAAATTATCTTTGCTAGAGCGTGAGAGAGAGAAAGAGAGAGCGATGATGAAAGAGAGAAAGCACGCATGCTGATTCGGCTTGTGCTAAGTGAAATGAGAATCAGGGCTTTACATTGAAGATGCTTTGTCTATCACTATCGGTCCAGTAGAGCCTCATGTCGGAGTTGTCAAAAAAGCGAAGATACAAAAGCACTTCCCCTCGCAGTGAAAATATTGGAGGTTTTGTTCACTGCATTTTTCTGTTGCCCGTCCATGGTGGGTTTAATAGCGGTAAAAGTAACGTTAAAAGGAATTTAAAAGTCTCATTCATTCATTAGCATTTGATGGCTAACATTATTTGAACTAACTGGTTAAGACTTGCTGTAATGTTTTGACTTCATACTCTGATGAATTCATGTCTCATCACCAGTTTGGATTCCAATTTTTGTTTGGAAATATCCAAATGTTTGTGTTTATGTTCTTCCATTGTAAAGCACCAGGTAAATACTCTCTCAGACCACAAAAAAATGTCATCACTTCTTTCGTACAAATCACAAGTGGGGCATCTGTTTTTGCTCGGACTGCAGTTACAAATGAACTGATGTAACACTTTCATATTAGTGACTGGGGAGACCGTAGCCTTGGACAGAAAGTGCTGATAAGATGCATCCGACAGAAGTGTCATCTGGAGTGCGGATAATTTCTGATTCATCCTTATATAATATAATCACTCGCTCATCGTCTGTACCGCTTAATCCTGTATCTCAGAAAACTTTAGAGCAGGAGGCGGGATACACCATGGACAGAGTGTCAATCCATTTTCACTCCACCAGTTAACCTAATCTACATGTCTTTGGACTGTGGGAGGAAACCAGAGTACCCTGAGGAAACCCACCAAGCATAAGGAGAACATGCAAACTCCACGCACACAGACCCGAGGCAGGAATCGATCCCCGATTGTACAAGGCTACAGTGCTAACTGCTAAGCTGCCCTGGGTAGAACAGCTGTAAGAATTAGTTATTAATTGTAAGTAGGTGACCAACTGTCAACAGAACAGCTGTCTGTCAATTAAAGTTCCATATAGGAGATATTATTATAAAAATGGATCCTTTTTGTGTGAAACTACAGTAGTAAAAAAGTGACCACTAAGAGGACTCATTTTCAAGGGTTCTTCAAATGAACACCAAATAAAAAAAAATAAAATAAAAAAAATTTTGTGATCCAAAAAAATGACCGTATCGTCTTGTCACCCTCTAAATGCTAACAGTGTCTCAGTGATGACTTCTCTCTTTTCAAGCAGCAGGGAAATCGACGAATTGGGAAGGAGGGATCCGGGTGCCGGGGATCCTTCACTGGCCAGGGAAACTACCTGGAGGAAAGGTCATCGATGAGGTCACAAGTAACATGGACCTCTTTCCTAGCGTGGTGAAATTAGCCGGGGCTAGCGTACCCAGTGATAGGTGGGTCTGACTTTAAATGACAGTGCTGTCAATTAGGAGTATCGTTTGGACAAATTTAGGTTGATGGGTTACATGCTGCTCTCAAAACTTTGAAACTGAAATGAATTTTTTAGTAGAAATGTTGGCTAGATGTCAAAAGTGCATCTGATGACCTGTAGGTGGGAATAAACTGTCTGGATTTTCGCACACACACACACACACACACACACACACACACACACACACACACACACAGCTTTTGTATTCTATCTACTGTATCTCTATCTCTCTATCTCTCTATATACATATATATATATATATATATGCATGCGCGTGTGTGTGTGCATGTATATTTAAAGCTCTTTACATATATTTATATTTTATATTTAAAACGCAAAATAGCACAACAGATAATGCAGCGCGCTCTGTTTGTCTGTGTGTGTGTCTCTCAGAGAGATAGATGGACATGACCTCATGCCATTGCTGCAGGGTCGAGTGCAGAGTTCAGAACATGAATTTCTGTTTCATTACTGCAATGCTTTTCTAAATGCCGTGAGGTGGCACCCCCCTAACAGTGAGTCACACACACACACACACACACACACACACACACACACACACACACACTGTACACACACAGATAAGTTTTTTTGTACTCACCTGTCTCCTTTCATCAGGTACCTCAATATGGAAAGCCTTTTTCTTCACTCCTAATTTCTACCCCGAGAACTCGACCACCTGTTTCCACACACACGTGTGCTTCTGCACCGAGGCCTATGTGACCCACCATGACCCTCCGCTGCTCTATGATCTGTCGAAGGACCCATCTGAAATGAACCCGCTCACCCCGGACACGGAGCCCAACTTCGGCTCCGTGCTGGAGGTGATAATGGAGGCGAAGAGGGCGCACACGCAGGGTGTTGCAGCGGCCGAGGACCAGTTCTCATCCGCACACATGCTTTGGAAGCCCTGGCTCCAGCCATGCTGCTCCTCCCTCCACCAGCTGTGCATGTGCCAAAGAGACCAGCAGAGTGGGATTGTGGGAAATGCACCGGAGGAACAGGGAAAGTAAAAAATAAAGACATTTTGCCTAGTGAGAGGCAGACAATTCCTTGCATACTGTACAGTAGGTAGATATTTACTTAGCGATATTAGCAGATGCAGACCTCTAGTCTTATTCTTAGACCCTTTTTGGCACCATTTCAAAGCAAACAACAACAAAAATGGTGCACATTCAGACACAAACGACATGACATGAGTAAAAAATAATCCGCACTCCGGCTGTTGAATATATTTTAATTAACTGTTAAAAAAAAAAAAAAAAAGAGAGAGAGAATTTTTTCGACATCTCCTTGTCTTTTAAGACACATTGTCCATCTGTCAACAAGTGTTAACATTCCCTCATTAAAAATGTTTTAGGCTGAGTTGTGAGTCTCGAATGCACCACTGTGGAGCGAGATCCGGACTATAGGGAGGATACTTTAACTCCTCAAATCAAAGTTTTTTCAGATTATCGACCGTGTGGGCAGAAGTGTGCGGACGTCCTCAGATATCAGTCCTCCGCGTTTAATCCGAAATTTAGACTTCAGCTCTTCAATATGCGTCTCACTTTATATAGCACTGTTGATTTTTGAACCTTTTTCCCAATACTGGCCCTTGAGAATCCCAGGAAACTATCAGTATCAACGGCAACAGGTACACCCTCAGTCCAGGAAAAATTAGATTAGCTTTGAACTGAAATCACTGATAAGACTGCGTGGCCGACAGAAGTTTTAAAATAAACGAAGTTCAGATATCCGGCATCATAATGAGTCAAACCCAGAGGGCAGGTTTGACTCACCCTGGTAGATTTATATTTTAACTATTTAATCCCTAAATGTCAGACAGGATTTACAGCGTGGGAGTCTTGAGCCACTCCTGATTGCTTCACATGTTGCTTTCAAAGAGCCAGGCTTTCTTGTATTTTATGTGTGTGTGTGTGTGTGTGTATGTATATTTTTTATTTTATTTTATGTAGACTTGAAGAATAGGTCTCAAGGCTTCAGGTTGTTTGTTTGTCAAACCCCACAGTAACCTACTGTATGAATCACCCAGTCATATAAAAACCATCTAGCTTAAGGCATGAACCAGTGAGAATCAGGTGCAGATGATAAGGTGATTAGTATACCGATGACGCTCAATGCTGAGTGGTTGGAACAGACGAGACAGGAAATGTTGAGCTTTTAACATAAACAACCAATTTTTTACTTTACTGTCTTTATGCACTTTGTAGCCGGTTGCAATGAAACGTTTCTTTAATCTAAATAATTAGATTTAATTTAATATAAAGAAATATGGCGTGGCTCAAGACTTTTGCACAGTTCTGTAGATCATTAAAAACACCCTTGAGGTCTGCACCTACAGTATGCTTGGCAAAAAATGCAAAAGCAAAAGTCTGATCATGCAACATGAACACGATATTTATGATACTGATGATGAAATTATGGATGAAACTCTCCACCTCACTCCAACTTCATGATAACGTACCCTAGAAACCTTGAAATGCAACACTAAATTTCACCCACTTAATCCCATGGCTAGGATTTAATCCCATAATCCTATGGCCAGAGTTTATGTTCAGATGCTAATATTAAAATCCCTTGGCATGCTGGCAAGTGTGGGAACTTCCACAAGTCCCAGCTTTTCCTGACAATCTACTGCACTGCTTCAGTACCTGCGGATGAAATAGGACATGCAAGAGGGGGAATACCACTCTTCTTTTGAGACTGGGTGATTTATGGAAGGCATGTGGAAGCTTCATTGATTTCTTTAAGGTGCACACTTGTGCAAACGATGCATGCTTTTTCATTCTACTGTAAGCTCAAACTGAGGGATTTTTGCACTATGGTGCTTAACACAGGTGTTAAACCCAGTCTCTGGTTTATCTGCTCAAAATTAATACCTCATCTCTCTGGGTTTTTATCTTTATTGTCAATTTTTATGGTTCGTAAACTGAATTTAAACAGAACGTGGTGTTTTTCGTTGAATATTTCGTACAGACACTGATCAGTTCACAGCGGCCACGTCTCTGCTACTTTCTGGGGAAGGAACAGGAAGGTATTTTTATTTTAATCTGTTTGGTGCAACCAGTATTTGTTATCAGATAGAAATATGTGAACTGTCATTTCTGGACGCGTTGTTGCTTGTATCTAGAGAGATAAACAGTTTTGCTTTGTTATTCAACCAAAGCACTGTGTGCACAGGTGAATCAGGGATGGGTGCCTCGTCTGCCATGCGGAAGGCCCACGTTTGATCACTAGCCAATGCATGCAGTGCCGGTCCCAAGCCGGATATAATGCATCAGCAAGAGCATCAGACGTAAAACCTGTGCGAATCAGATGGTCCCTTGGGTATTAAGGTTCTAAAATAGTGATTTTACCAGCAGTTTGTGTGTATATACTGTATACAGTGGAACCCCGGCATACGAATATGCCCTCTATTATGAATGTTTGCCTTAAGAATTTGCAAAAAAAAAAAACATTTGCATCGGCATACTAAGTATTTTCAACAGACGGACGGATGAATCAAACTGAATGGCGGCTGAGTTGCGCAACCGCGGAGGAGCCGTTTAAAACGTGTTCATACAGTGAAAAGCCAAACAATGCGAGTTCACAAAATTCTACAGTTTTATTAATTTTTTTTTTCCAGTTTTGGAAAGTCAACCCTCTGCTGTTAATCCTCAACCATTTCTGCCTTCAGCACACGCTCAAACGTTACACACATTGGAACATATTTTTTTGCATAATGTTACATTAATTTTAATGGGAAAATTCATATCGCAATACAAATTTTCACCAGAACGGATTAAAAATTATATGCCGCTGTGTCTGTGTGGTTTGTTTTTCTTTTGCTTTTAAAGAATTAACAAAGATACAGACAACTCATTGATGTGGTGAAAGTTTCCATAAGTAGGTTCCTATTCAGATGTGGGGAGATCTTGTCAAGGCAGGGGTGGGGTGCTTCAAAGGCAGCGGTTGGTGTTTGGAATAAAGACTTCTGTCAGACAGGGGAGTCCTTAAAAATGCTATGACGATTGTCAAGGTTGGCATACTTCAAGGTCAGTTCTTTGTGATGCATCTTCACAATGGAGGAGTTTGTGCTTTCTCTTTTACAGTTAACTACAACTGTAGCTGCTACTGTGTAATAACCTTAAGTATAAAATGTCAAATGCATAGCATATCAAATGAATACGGTTTCACCGGTCAATCAGGGTATCCTTAGATTAGGATTTTGAATTAATCTCAGTGATTGGTACTTCATGACTGTATCCATACAAGTCACTTCTCATTCGACTTCATTCACTTTTCCTTGATCCTGCATATGATTTATAAACCTTTCAGGAATGGAAGAAATTTCCAGGATGGTAGTGATTCTCTCTAGTCTAGAACGTTTGAGGAACCACAGTCCATAGACATGGAGTTGGTTTGAATCCAAGACTGAGAATTTGAAATTTATCTTATTTTTTTCTCTAAAATACTTATTGCAAATTATCTGGCGTATGAGGTAAGACACTGGCGAGTCTGGCTTACTCAATTAAGACCTTATGAAAACGCTTGGAAAAGTGGTAATAGTTTGGCAATTTTGAGCCACAGAGCACCTGGCAATGGAGTAGATGGTTTATTTAAAGAGTAGAGTTGCTGATGCCAACACCGCTACACAGCCATCGTTTTTCTCACCGCCCTACGCCAGCTGGTCCTTTTCCATGTGAAAAGAAAGATGCATCCCGTCTCGACATTTTTAATTTCTCTCTGCCTTGAACTTCATTAAGCAGTTTTTGATAACTGTTGGGAAAACATGCTACTTCCAGTCAACAGTTAATGAGATTGATGCAGGTTTTGTTTGTATTCACAGCAGCGCGACTAAGAGTTACTTTCCTCCAAATGGCTTGACGTGCCGTGCAGCATATAATTAAATTAGATTCTGTTTTTGTAAACACTTTGCATTATTAATTAACAATTAAGTGTCGGTTGTAGGGCTGGCAGTTTGATAGAACCCTTTTGTGTTACCAGCTGCTTGAATCGGGGCGTCAAAGTGCATAACTCGTATAAATGTTTTGGGGGGAAATTAAACACAAAAACTTCTTTTACAGTGTAAAATGTTTTTGTTGTTTTTTTTCTTTTTCTTTTTTTATTAGTTTAATACAATATATACCCACTCACCCACTTACCGTCTATACCGCCTTATCTTGTATTCAGGGTCGTAGGGGGCCTGGAGCCTATTCCAGGAGGCTTAGGGCATGAGGCGGGGTACACCTGGACAGGATGCCAATCTATCGCAGGGCACGCACACAGGCACACACTCATTCACACACTACGGGCAATTTGGGAATGCCAATTAACCTAATCTGCACGTCTTTGGACTGTGTGAGGAAACTGGAGTACCCGGAGGAAACCCACCAAGCACAGGGAGAACATACAAACTCCATGCACACAGAGACGGGAATCGAACCCGGACCCTGGAAGTGCAAGGCAACAGTGCTAACCACTAAGCAACCATGTCACCTCTATTTATTAATGGGCCCGAACATGTGGAATGTACGAGTGCTGTAGTGGTGCATGGAGTTTGCATGTTCTCCCTGTGCTTGGTGGGCTTCCTCCGGGTACTCCAGTTTCCTCACACAGTCCAAAGATGTGCAGATTAGGTTAATTGGCATTCCCAAATTGCCCGTAGTGTGTGAATGAGTGTGTGAACGAGTGTGTGCCTGTGTGCGTGCCCTGCGATAGATTGGCATCCTGTCCCGGTGTACCCCGCCTCATGCCCTAAGCCTCCTGGAATAGGCTCCAGGCCCCCTACGACCCTGAATACATGTATGAGCTCATGTTCATTGTCCTGTAAAAACCGAATGCCTCTGTGGATAAAACCAAGCTCATTTTCTGAGAGCATTCTACTTCCTGAATGTTCACTGCAGTGCCACCTTGGTCGGGTTCATCCTTCACAGAAGTACAGTCTTCTTTACAAACATTGCCCCATTCAAATGTTTTCCTATAGTTAAGTTTCATCACCATACTGTGCTTAAAGTCTTGTGTAAATGTCCATCAGTTTTACAGTATGCTTTCTATTCTGAGACACGGTCACGGTTTGTCCCGAATACCCATTGTATGTAATGTAATCTGCAATCCAGGTTACAGTTCCACAATTTGACACACAGGAATGATTAAAAGTCAAATATTTTGGGCCATGGGCATGCCTACAAGTTTCAAACTAATAAACCCAAGCTTTTTTATCTATAGCCATGACCGTGTGTTTACTCTGGCTGGCAGCACAGTTAAATCACACTCATCGCCTGGACCATGCCAAGCCACAGCATATGTGCTCCAGAGATACTCTTCCTGCCCTCAGTTGCCTAACCCCTGCTTGGAATAGGGGCTAACCCACTCCTGAAGGAATTATGACCAATCTCACCCATCCAAACTGTTATTTTTGGATTTTTCTCCCTGCAGTGTTTTAATAGACTTAGTCAGATCAGTTTTCCAAAAGAAAAACCAATTAATAATTTACCCTAAAGCGATTTTACTGAATATCTGAAAAACACACTGTAAAAACTATATAGTAGATGCTTGGTATATACTGTATACATTATGCTATACATGTTTTTTATTATTATTTATTGTTGGGTCAACGGGGATTCAAGTGCCAACACATTATGAAATTTTAGTACTTCACATTGAAGACCTGATTTGCCATTTCTATGCTGTTTACCCCAATGGTACCCAAAATGGGTCAAATATAGACTGTGCTCAAAGACTTTGCATTCAAATCTGACATTTCCAACTTCTTTCATCCTCAAGTCAACCTTGAAATGCTTGGCACACTGACAGACTTTAACCTTCTTCTTTACAAAAGAACCTGTGCATCTCAGCTGGGCTCGGCTTTTTCCCATTCGTGCAACAAAGTGGTTTCTCACTCATATGCTAGGGACAAACTTCAGAGCACAGGATAGCCTTCTAGCCAGAGCAGGCCTGTCCTTTTTTTTTTTTTTTTACTCACCATTTGCAGCTCGTGACCTAGCAGGGTGTAATTACATAGGCAAATGAATACACATGTTGGGAAGCCTCCAGAGTCAAGCACACCACAGCTTCTTCTGTTCTTGAAGCCACATTTCCTTTGGAAAGAACGAGGAATACCTGGAGTGTGAGCCAGGGAATCTCTGGCCTCCGGTGCATGTGTTACAAGCTGGGGAAAACTTAATAAAATAAAATTAAACAACTACATCTTTTTTCCCCCTCTAAACACTGCATCCAGCTGTTCTACGAGTTTAAATTCTGCAAGCGACATCTCATTAATGATGGTGAATGAAGCTATCCTGTTTCGTAATTACTTGTTTATTTCACTGGCAAACACTTTTACCTACTCCGACTAACAAGTGAGACAGAATAAAACCGATGCATAGAGGCAATTGCTTTTTCCACCAACAGGGTACCAGTGTCTGTTCTAGAGTGAGGATATGGTCTGGATTTACTCATGTTTCCACCATGAACCCAGTTCTTGGCTGCCAGTATGCTGTGGAAACCTGTAATGAACGAGTGATGTTAGTGCCTTGGGGTCACTATGATAAGATCGGTCATGTACATTAAAGTACAAAAATACATGAAACATACCAGTGGATTCATGGCTTGGTTCCAGTGGTTTGGCTGTTCAAGTCATGATGATTTTCCTTGGAATCATACTTTGATCCCAGCACTCTACACTACGGTAAATGCGGGTTTGCGGCTATTGAATTGGTAAAGGTTTGGCTGTTCAACTGGTGTCAACATGACTTGATTTATGAAAATGCTCTTTGGCTTGTTTATAGAAGCCAAAGAGCTTCGTTTTGAAGTTAGAAGCGTTTGATTGCAGTAAGTCCCCAAATTATGAGCATTCGAGTTACGAATTTTATACGAATATTCAGTATTTTCAGTGTGTAAGTGAATACACTGTATAAAATGTCCGGCATACTGTATGTGTGGAAATTTTAGAAAATCCAATTTTCTTTTAATGCTTCACATTGTATATTTGTGTCAAAGGTGTATAAGACTCACTTTGTCGGACTTACAAACGAATTCGACTTACGCATGTCGTCCTGTAACAGAACTAATTTCCTGAAAGTTTTTTTTTTCTTTTCTTGGTTTTGTTGTGAGGATTGCAAACATGAATACCAACAATCATACAGATATCTGTAATCAGGAGTAATTTGTCATAATGTATGGTTGGAATGGATGGCATTACAATTCTGATCGTCTACACGCTTCACTTTCGCTTCACGAAACAGAAATGAAAGGCAACAGAGCATGGCTTAGTCAAAAAAAAAAAACTTCAAAGATGATTGGACAGATCAATATATTTATTCTTTGTGCGGGAAGTTAAAAACAGTTTCATGTTTTCTACAAAGAAATATACAGGTCCATCAAACTATCAAACTGTACATTTAACATACCGTAATTATTGAAAATTGACAAAAAATATTATTGAAATGCTATGGAAATTTAAAACTGCTTATTTATTTTTTTTATAAACTTTAAAACTGCATATCTGATGAAACTTGGACATCTGCTCAAAGAATTTTATTGTCCATACCTTGTTAAATCTCAATTCAGTATCCCTGTTATAGAATATTCAAAGATCACATTACAGGGAAAATGGAGAACACTTGGATAGAAATTGCTAACAGGCTTCATCTTTCATAAGAAGTAAAATATGATTTAAAGTTCATACAACAAATGTTTGAAGAAAATTATCAAATGATAAATATCTAAACATGGCCCGTGCTTCATAATTACCCACAGTATATGCTCCAGTAGATCTATAGCATGAATAATGTCTCAACTACGCTCCGTCTTATGTTTTAAGACGAATGGGATATCATGTGATGCCAGTGATCCACAAAGTCGATTCATTCATCAGCATCAACTTAATGGTGCTCAGTAAATAATATGCAGCTCGTGTCTAATGGAGACTAATTGGAGCGTCTGCAGTGTTAGTACTGTACTGTAGCTAAACACTGCTATCATATATCTCTTCTGGTGGAACTTCTGTAAAAAATATTTCATGTTTGAATGTTAAACAACAGCAAACATACTATTAAACTTGTGGAGAAACAGCTCAGTTGTAGAGGTCTGATTATGAAACCAGTGGAAATGGTTTGGTGCTTGTGGTTTGATGGCTGAATGCAATGAAGGAGCATTGATCAGGTCAAACATGACTTAGTTCTAGTATCTTGGCTGTAGAGGTGATATAGCTATTAAACTGGTAAAAACATGGCTCAGTTCTAGCAGTTTAGTTAAAAGTATAGGTTTGGCTATTATTCAAAAGAAATTGGATCACATCCAGTGGTTTGGCTAATTAATATGAGGAAGCATGGCTCAGTCCTAGAGGATGGGTTACTGAACTGGTGATAAAAGATTAAATCTTGTGGGTGTCTAATTATTTGGTATAACTCACAATTGGTCAGTTGTGGTGGAAACATGGATCAATTCAAGTGGTTTGGCTTAACTGGTGAAAACATTTACCAATTCTAGTGTTTCTGGTGGAACATGGGCTACAATAGGTCTAGGGGTTGGGCTATGGCTTGGTGGAAACATGAACCAAATCATGTGATTTGACTATTTAAGTGGTGGAAACTGATTCTTGCGGTTTGGCTATTGAACTGGTAGAAACATTGGCGTGGTTTTTGTGATTTGGCCATTGAACTGGTGGAAACATGGATCGGAGTGGTTCTAGTGGTTTCTAGTGGTTCGGCCATTAAACCGGTGAAAACGGGGATCGGTTTTAGTGGTTTAACCATTGAATCGGTAAAGACATGGTTCAGTTTTAGTGGTTTAACCATTGAATCGGTAAAGACATTGTTCAGTTTTAGTGGTTTTAGTGGTTTAGCCATTGAACCGGTAAAGACATGGTTCGGTTTTAGTGGTTTTAGTGGTTTAGCCATTGAACCGGTAAAGACATGGTTCAGTTTTAGTGGTTTAACCATTGAACAGGTAAAGACATGGTTCAGTTTTAGTGGTATAACCATTGAACAGGTAAAGACATGGTTCAGTTTTAGAGGTTTAACCATTGAACAGGTAAAGACATGGTTCAGTTTTAGTGGTTTAGCCATTGAACAGGTAAAGACATGGTTCAGTTTTAGTGGTTTTAGTGGTTTAGTCATTGAACCGGTAAAGACATGGTTCAGTTTTAGTGGTTTTAGTGGTTTAGCCATTGAACCGGTAAAGACATGGTTCAGTTTTAGTGGTTTTAGTGGTTTAGTCATTGAATCGGTAAAGACATGGTTCAGTTTTAGTGGTTTAGTGGTTTAGCCATTGAACCGGTAAAGACATGGTTCAGTTTTAGTGGTTTTAGTGGTTTAGTCATTGAATCGGTAAAGACATGGTTCAGTTTTAGTGGTTTTAGTGGTTTAGCCATTGAACCGGTAAAGACATGGTTCAGTTTTAGTGGTTTTAGTGGTTTAGCCATTGAACCGGTAAAGACATGGTTCAGTTTTAGTGGTTTTAGTGGTTTAGTCATTGAATCGGTAAAGACATGGTTCAGTTTTAGTGGTTTTAGTGGTTTAGCCATTGAACCGGTAAAGACATTGGTTCAGTTTTAGTGGTTTAACCATTGAATCGGTAAGGACATGGTTCAGTTTTAGTGGTTTAGCCATTGAACAGGTAAAGACATGGTTCAGTTTTAGTGGTTTAACCATTGAATCGGTAAGGACATGGTTCAGTTTTAGTGGTTTAGCCATTGAACAGGTAAGGACATGGTTCAGTTTTAGTGGTTTAACCATTGAACAGGTAAAGACATGGTTCAGTTTTAGTGGTTTAACCATTGAACAGGTAAAGACATGGTTCAGTTTTAGTGGTTTAACCATTGACTCGGTAAAGACATGGTTCAGTTTTAGTGGTTTAACCATTGACTCGGTAAAGACATGGTTCAGTTTTAGTGGTTTAACCATTGAACCGGTAAGGACATGGTTCAGTTTTAGTGGTTTAGCCATTGAACCGGTAAGGACATGGTTCAGTTTTAGTGGTTTAACCATTGAATCGGTAAGGACATGGTTCAGTTTTAGTGGTTTAGCCATTAAACCGGTGACAACAGGGATCGGCTGTAGTGGTTTGACCGTTGAACCGTTTGCAACATGGCTCAGTTCTAGCGGTTTGCCTATTAAACCATTGAAAATATGGATCAGTTCTTATAAAGTTTCTTTCGCTCTAGCGTCAATGATCTAACAATAAATATCCAACTATGGTCTGAGCTTCATAATCACCCGCAATACACACTCTAGGGAAACTGCATGAATAATGTCTCTGCTTTGGTGGAACTTTCATACCTGGATGCCTTATGTTGAGTGTTAAACATACACACTTTATCAAACTAGTTGGCAAAACCACTGCAGGCTCTATGCACAATTGTTTCCCTCAGAACAGAGATTCATCAGGCCTCATGAAGCCAAGCTGAAGGCATATTTATATTTATATTTCTGTCTCCTCATCCCCCTCTCTCTCTCTCTCTGTCTTACTTTGTCTTTAAATCACAAACACACACAGCCCTGAACTAATCTTTCACTCTTCCCTGGGGAAACATAACTGGCTGGCGAAATCAAGGCCGAGCAAAATGGCTGTTCAGAGAAGTTAGGCGACTCGCAGAGTTCAAACGGCCTTTCTCGTGGTTACGCTTGTTTTCTGAGCATGAAACCGAATGACCTGCAGACAAATTCCGTTACGGTGCTCTTATAAAAACTGGTGGCAGCAATCCTGCTGTGAGTTTTAAGCTTGGGAAGATAGTGTTCCCGAATAAGACAGGCTTCATCTTTGATTCTGCACTCCAGTAAGAGCTTGGTGAGGGCACGTTCCTTCAGCTACACGAATTCAACCCTCACTTATTTTTGCTTCCTGCTTTCAGAATGTCATGCTTAGGCTAAGCCAATTCTCTCTACGTTGGCATCTTGGTTAAATCCGAAAATAAACTTCAAATATATTCAAACTTCAGCTCCCCAGACGTAAGGCTCCTTGCACATAACATGACACCCATACTTCAACAGTTACACCAGCTGCACGTTTCCAGTTTAGCACACTTTCCAATAACCAGATCTGCCTCCACGGGGGGCCGGACACGCAAGTACCCAGAGAATAAGATACGATCACACAGGGACTGTTGTTCTGTCCTGCTCCAAACCTAACGTATTTATTTTCCCAAAATGACCTCAGCTTGTAAAGCACCTTTCATTTTCATACTAATAAACATTACTAATTCTATTATTTCCTTATTAATTACATTTTTATGTAACGTGAAAGGCAAACGAAACAACCCGAACATTATAATGGAGGTATTCGGAAGTAGTTAAGTTTACCTTCCGTTTTAGCATTAAAAAGAGTCATTACATTTATGTTTCATTTGATGAGCATTATTGAGGTTTGTATTAAATCTATTAAATTGAGGAGGGTAATAATTGCAACAGTGGTTCCCAAAGGCCGAGCTTTAGCACACGGACAAGTTCGTGTGAGGGCTCCCAGCGAAACGTACAGCAGAGAATGAACCTTCACATACTCAAAGCAAAGTCAAGGAAACATGATGAGGCGCGTATCGCTACCTCGGCTTCACCAGCACAACGATCGGTAACGAGGAGAGACGACAGCATGTTGCGCCTAAAAATATTAGCTTCTGACAGTTAAGACGCCACTTCGAGACAACACATCATGAAGCAAGCAACAAGCCGGTTGAGTTCTTCATGAAAAAACAACAACAACAACAATCTGTCCCATTCCTTGTTCTAACAAGCAACAATAAACCAAAACCGGAATACGTTTAAAATTGCATTCTGTCTCTGAATGAAATATATGTACAATGAAAGTCAATCTCAGTTTAAGAAACAGTCAAAACTCCAAGAGCAATTTATTGTGTATATAACTTCAATCGAGACATTACAGTTTAAAATGTTGCACCATGTAAAAAAAAAAAAAAAACTATTTATTTTTGTGCACAAACATTCAAGCTTAAATAACTTTAATAAAATAATTTCTTTTTTTAAAAAATGTAATAAAATCAGTCCCTTTCATTTATTTATTTATTTTTTACACCCGTGTCCAGCCCTCAGTTCTAAGAAAGCGCAGCGTGTCCTCGTACCCTACTCGATGTAACTCTTGCATTCGGCGCGGAGACGGCGGGAACAAGGCCTGATTCAGCCGTTTGATGTTTTCAGTGGAAAGCTGAGAGGAGAATCAAAGCAAAGGCAAAAGGATCAGTGCCTCTGCTCAATATGCACACCACTGCGTACCAGATTTATTCCTATAAAACATTGATGAACATTGCTTGGGGCAGCGGTGGCACAGGAGTGAAGGTTGGGAGTCTAAATCCCTGGGTGAGTTTGAATTAAAAAAAAAAAAAAAAAAAAAGCAACAAATGAAGAAATAAAACAAAAAAATATATAAATCTTTTCTTTGGGTTCAATTAAAGGTAGAAATAAAAATAATAATAATAATAAACTGTTGAACTGCATTCTGCTAATAAGTTAATCCTAGCAGCCATAATAAATATGTAGAAAAATAATACCAGTCATGGATGGGAAGCTTACTTATGCCTCCTGTCATGTGCACCAAGCCCCAGTAAGAAACTAAAAGTCCGGGTTTTTTTTTTTTTAATAATAAGCAAATCCTTGTGTTTTTTTATTTTTATTTTTTTTAACTGGACCGGGGAAGCAAATCTTGCCTGATTTCAACAACTATGCAAAATTCATATTTTACTCTTTCCGTATTCCGATGGGTCACCAGTGTGCATTCCTTCTGGCCAGGCCTTAAACAAACTAGATAGATTTCTACCTAATGTGACCTCATATAAGATCATTATCTCAAGCGTGTTTCTCAGCTCTGTAGTTCTCTGGTGGGGGCGTGGCCCAGCAGTAGCTCACATACTGTACAAGGTGTGTTCAAGTCAAACCGGGACTGGTGGTGAAATTTCTTGTGAAATGATTGACATTTACAGAAGATTACCAGCACAGTACAGTGACGAGACTCTTCACCACATAAAACATTTGAAATGGTGCAAACTTTTTAAAGGAGGCCGAACCTCAGTGAATAATGATCCCAGGTGTCCGAGGTGTCTCAGCAGTCTTACCCGTGAACAGAATGTGAGCGAAAATCGGCAGATAACACGTGGCTAATTTGCAGAAGAGTCGCATCTGCCTGTGGGAACTGTACACACAATCATTCGGCAACACCACTTGCACATTATAGGGACTCGGCTGGGAGTTACTGCCACATCCCCTTTATAATTCCTTCCACATGTTTGGGCCATTAAAGGAGTTCCTGGGAGGCCAGCGTTTCAGCCGCGAAGCTGAAAATCCGACAATCACGGCTCTGGTGTACTGAGAAGACTTGATGGTATTCCGGCACTATTGAAATGGCTGGGATAAGTGCATTAGAGTAGCAGAGGGATTATATGTAAGCAACATCACTTACGAGAGGGAGAATCTTGAGTGCGATATTGCTTTTATACAACATTTCCACAAAACCCACAACAGATTAAGATTTGCTTGTTTATTTAACCGGTTATTTTGCTCAGCCATATACATACATATCCTTCTGTGCCTGGTGGAAATAACTAACCGTGATGGCAGAGCTGGAGAACGAGAGTTAGTGTACTGTAATTAACAGGAATGAAAATGGGTTTAAATTCTTCCCGGTAAAATCCTAGTAGTTTTCTTGATTAGAGGCTACAGAGGGATTTAGGATTCGGCCTTAGTTATAAATGTAAAAAAAAAAATAATAATAATTGCCAACAACATGTAGGCAAATCAGAACGAGTTAAGAATTGAGAATTGTCAAGAAGACAATGTTGTTTAGGATGATATAATGTTATCAGATGTGTTTTCTTGCTAAAAGTGCACTTGTGATGGGTTTGAATGTGGGTTTTGGCAGGTAGTTACTCTTTCCACAATATGGTGCACCGTACAGACCTATTTCCTCCCATGCTGTGACCGACAGTTAGCGAAATTAATAATACCAGTGACGCGAGGTGATGCATATAGTGCTGTTATCGTTCATTATCACCACTCCTGTGGTGCCTCTCGTCCAATCAGATTACGCACTCAGAACTAATTGTTGTAGAAAGAAAGAAAGAAAGAAAAAAAAACACTAACTTTATCTCCTAACTGTGTTTTGATATTCTGTGGAATCAAAAGTCCTGGTTTGACTTGAACACCATAGTATTTTCAGAGATACTGAAACTGTGTGGGAAACAGGATGAGTTTGAGGAATGAAAAAAAAATGGCATATATTGTATGTGAATCCCATCTGATGTCTAATTCTACTGCGTATTTTCCCTGACACACAAAGTCAATACGCTAGTTGAACGCTAGTAAGACACACTCACTGTAACGCTCATGTTGGGCAGTCTAAGGTTCAGCTTCATGCGACCCATGCGAGGCGGGCACACGTCTTGTGGGCCGCTGAACGGAGACACGGTGATGGTCCGTCCCACAGGAAGGATGGGAAGACTGTCTGTAAATCCTCCGTCCATCCATTTCTATTGGAATTAAAAAAAAAAAAAAAAAAAAGTATTTGCAGGAAACACTGACTTGATCGAGGCTTAATATAAACATCACCCAGCATCAGGTACGCTGACGTGTGCTGTCACGTCTTAAACTAAACTGCGGCGGCCACACGCGCCGATGACTGCTGCCTGACAAACAGGCTGGAACAGACCGTCCTGGAGCGATATGCTATGAATCAAACATGCACGCCCACGCACTCAGCATTCAGATCCGAGACACTCGCTCACACTGCAGCACGTTACCTGGCCCTGGAATTCCACTGGTTTCACTCCTGCATACAGAGGAATAAAGCTGCTGGCCAGAAGAACCTGAAGAATGGAAACGGAAACAAATATACAGAGATCAGAAAGAGAAGAAAGTGGAACGTGTTTGAGAAAACGGGTACCAAACAAGGGTGTGTGAGCGCAGGAGGAATGGAAGAGGATCACTAAAGGGAGGAAAAAAGGACAGAGAGAATGATGAGGAGGAGAAAGACAAAGCAACATGAAAAACACATTAGAAAAAAAACAGGAATGGATCAAGTCAAAGAAATTTACAGAGAGAGAAAGGAAGGAGGGATAAAACAAAGTGATGGAAATTATGAAATAAGGGTCCAGGACAAAGGCTGGAAAAAGAACAGAAAAAGAAATAATAAAAAAGAGAACAAAAAATGAAACAAAAGGAACAAGAGGAAAAAAATGCCAAAGAAAGGACAAAAAGGACAACACAAAGTTTTTTTCAAAAAGTAAACGCACTAAAGAATGAACAGTTTAAAGGAAGGACAAATGTAAAACTTAAAGAACAAAGAAACAAAATATAAGAAGCATGAATAAATGGGAAAACAAACAAACATGGATTACAAAAAGAGAAGCAACAAGAAGTGAAAAAACTAAAGCAAGAAAGAGAAAAAGGATTATATATATATATATATATATATATATACATACATACATATATATATACATATATATATATATATATATATATATATATATATATATATATATATATATATATATATATATATATATACATATGGGGAGAAACAAAAGGGGATGAGAAGGAATGATAAAAAGAGAAAAAAAAATTAAAATGTAATTAAAAAAAAGATAGGGGACAGGACAAAAAGGAAAAAAAAGAAAGAAAAACCAAGAAGTGAAAAGAAAGAAAGTAAAAGAATGGAGCTTAAATAACAATAAGGGAAAACAAAAATGGAGAAATGGAAACATACAGGGGGAAAATGGGAAAGAATAAATGTAGGAAAAGGTAAAGACAGGGTGCTGAGCAAACAGCAAAAAATAAAAGGACAAAGACTAAAAAGAAGAAAAGGAAAAATCGAAGAAAAAAACATTTGAAATAAAGAGGTGATATAAAAAAGGAATAAAAGAAGAACACGCAGGAAGTAAAGAATACAGAAGGAAAAAGTTCAGAAAATTAACTAATTAAAGGGACGACAAAGGATTAGATGGAGAGAGAGCCTCTGTGAGAGAACAGGAATACTGAAGCGGATGCAGGAAGAGACGAGGAGCGAGAGACGGAGATGGAGTGAACGATAGAAGGAGAGAGAGGGAAAAGTAACGCGGTGTTAATAAAATCAGAGTGTCAGTGAGAAAGATCACATCGTGTGTTAAATTACTGCTTACAGCATCACTTACTGATGCGCACTCGTCCGTCCCCTCGGAGCTGATCTATAAATCATTCCCTCACCCTGAGGAGTGTGAGTACCTTAATGAGCTGCTCTCTGGAGGGGAAGCTGGACACCGTGCTGTTCCTCCCCGTCCTGCAGTTGGTTAGGGAGACGTGGAGGCGCTCGCTGGCCAACAGGTGAGCGTCGGGAGGGAGGATGCGCTCGATGCCGTCTCTGGGGGCCGGGGACAAGACACGTGCTCGTTTGTCATCTCTGCATAATTAACAACGCCGCCAATTCCCCCCAAACGCCATCCTATAATTACACAATCTGTTTGGGCAAGCTGCTTCAGTCACAACGCGGGAGGTGATTCAGGTTTTTTTTTTTTTTTAGAAACCAGATTGATGGAGGCCTCGATCACAGTTTAACTGACGCTCAGAAGGGTGGGGTTTTTTTTTTTTCTTTTTCTTTTATTGCAGTGTCAGTTTTATCTGCACATCTCACACACACACACACACACAGAGGACAAACTTCTCCCCCAGATCTCTTCTTCTCCTCTGACAGGCCTAATAAGGCCGTGGTGGAAGATACGCGCTCGCCCAAAACGGCATCGCTGATTCATATTTCATGGCTCGTCGAAATGAATGCGTTCTGGAGGACGTGCATCGAGTTACCTCAAGGTCAAGATGGTCCTGTTCTCCCTCTCTAACACACACGCACACAACGGCACGCGCAATTATCTTGTAACCTCACAGCACAAGGACGTCCTTTCCCGCTCCAACATCACCATGATGCTGCTATTTCACAGGATATCTCCGCGACAAGGAAAAAAGGTGGACGTGCGAATGTGAGTTTCACAGAGGCGATTAAGTTAATGTACAGGCGTATTCGTCTGTTTTACGAGCCGTGCCTCGCCAGCAGGGGGAAAACGTGTGATAATGGTTGCACAATAAATGGAGGCTGACCGCCCACTTTGGCACTAAACTTCAAGGACCCTGAAACACAAACGATATTAGGCGGACTAAAACGGGACGGGGCTGAAGAGACAGTGTGTGTGGGGGGATGAAGTTATCATTACACCTACTTTAAATATGCATTTGTGCAAAAAAAAAAAAAAATTATATAAAGCTTGAAGGAATGAAATATTAAACTGCCCAGCCACAAAAAAAAAAACAACAACAAAAAGTCAAATGAAAAGATTTGATTGACCCCCTTTAACTTTAGCATTGACCCCCCTTTCCACTTTCATTCTTATTTCACCAAATTTATAATCTGAAACATGAAATAATACTTTTATTATTACATTACACTTTCTCAAATGCAATTGAATCCAAGCTTATTTTGCTTATACCACAACAATACAACTTTTAATGAATTTATGGTAACAACGTTGATAATAATATTTAACTAATTTATTGTTGAATTCATGGCGGCCTGGTTGCTTAGTGGTCAGCACTGTCGCCTTGCACCTCCAGGGTCCGGGTTCGATTCCCGTCTCTGTGTGCATGGAGTTTGCATGTTCACTATGTGCTTGGTGGGTTTCCTCCGGGTACTCCGCTTTTCTCCCACAGTCCAAAGACATGCAGAATTTGTGTTCCCAAATTGCCCGTAGTGTGTGTGTGTGTGTGTGTGTTTGCCCTGCGACGGATTGGCAACCTGTCCAGGGTGTACCCGTAAGTCTCCTGGGATAGGCTCCAGGCCCCCCGCGACCCTGAATACAGGATAAAACGTTAAAGATGATGAGAGACTGAGTGAGAGTTTGATCTGTTTGTACTTTACTTATGTTTTTTTGTATCATTTATGTTAACTCCTCTGTCCTATACTGGGACTTTCAATGACTTCCGGTGCTTCAGTAAGACTCCTTCCTGAAGATATGAATAATTACACTATATTCTTCATCTCCTTAAATGACACTTACATCTTGCAAAAACACTGAAACGCAGCCTCCACTGACCTCGGCTCTTTCTTATACACTACTTAAACTCGTAAGGCATCTTGTTTCTGTTACCATAACAACAAAAAAAGGGCTAAAAGCAAATCCTCAAAGGTGCTTCTTATTACATGTCACGTGGACAGGGAGAAAGATTTCACAGACATACTGTATGGGTTGGGGTATTACATAACTGTAGACACAGTTTTATTGTCATTATTCTACTGCTGCTGAATAGAAGCTTTCAGCTTTTTGATTGCACTTGGTTTAAAATCATAATTCGTTCTTCATGCGCAATATGTATTGCTCGTTCATGCTGGTGAAAGGCCATTGTGTAAGCTTTCTTCAACTCACAGTGGGTATACAGTACATACAGAATATACTGTACAGACAGTGCTGTGCAAAAGTCTTGAGCCCCAGTCATTTCTTCATATTTTGCTTCCAAAGACTCTTCGTGTATTTTTAATGTAGTCTTGAGCAACAAAAGATCTCCATTCTTCCTGAAGGACTTTTTTTTGGGCTCTCATTTCCACTCCAGTTCCTGTTCCCAATTTCAGAGGAATATTTGGTTTGTTCAACCACACACATAAAACAGCAACCAACTTAAGGCATGAACCAGTGAGAAACAGGTGCAGATGATGACAGATGATCAGGCCGGTGATTATTATACTGGTGATGCTGAATGCTGAGTGGCTGGAACAGACGAAATGAGGTCGCTGCCGAGGCACTTTGCAGTAAAACAAATGTCCCCATTTATTCATAGAATCTACATTCATTTAATTAGAAGAAATGAGAGGTTGCTCAAGATTTTTGCACAGTACTGTATACGTACATGATGTTTAACAGCTGCTGATGCTGCTGTAACGTCGACCTCACCTCACCTCAGCTCGATCATGAAGTCGAACCCAGGCGTCATCGCGCCAAGCTTCTGTTTTCTGACATTGCTGGCAAATCTGTAGGTAAATTCTTTACAGTGCTAGGGGCAGAACAGAAGATGACAGTTCAAGGTTTTGTTAGACAGGATCCACTCATGGACCTGAAGCATTATTTTAGTTGAATTTGTTCTGGCTGATTTTACTGTTGACATCACCGTCATTGCAGGTCAGATCGTTCCGAGTGAGGTGTTTACATGACATGTTTTTATTCAGCTATGACTCCGAATACAGGTAGTCTCCAACTTATGAACAAGTTCTGTTCCGGGAGCACGCTCGTAAGTCCAATTTGTTCTCAAGTCAGACAATGTCAGTCTTGTATGCTTTTGACACGAATATACAATGTAAAGCATACCAATCCACTTGACTAAATCTGTCCCCTTACCTCACCCTGCCTCATGTGGCCAAAAACCAAAATTGCACCTAAGGAAATGAATCTTAAATGTGAAATGGAACAGTGCATCTCTGCACCTTTAGCTGTTTTCCACTGTATTGGACTGTGAACTCTGTTTTGTTGAGGATTTTCCTGAAATTAGGATTATTCACCACCGAGACAACTGTACAGGACAGCCATTTTCTATCATCATGCTCTTGGACTGATACATTGAAACCGGTGAGGCCGACTCATTTCTACCACACACACACACACACATACGATATACCGGACTTTAGACATTTTATACTTTCACTTACACACTGAAAATATTGTATATAATTGTGAATATTGGTATCTGGTTCACTGCAGTCTCTATTTTTTAGTTTTTTTATATATTACACATGAGCTACCGGAAGTAGAATCCAGTCCGTTTGGATCTGTGGAAATTCGTAATTTGAATGTTCGTAAGTCGGGGACTTCCTGTAGTAGTATTAGGGACCATGTAAACGTACTTTCACTCTGATTATCATCACTGCTGTTTGTTACTTTTGCTGCTGTTTTCATTTTCCTTTAACTCCTGGTTAACCCACCTCCAGCTTGTCAGGAGCTGTGATGAGAACAGCGGCCACCAGAGCTCCAGCTGACGCCCCGGCGCAGGCTCTCAAACACGACAACAGCGTTTGTCCATGTGTCAGGATGGCGCCGACAGCGCCAAGGTGATAGATACCCAGAAATCCACAAGCGGCGAAGGACAAGTTGACCCCCGCCATCCCCACATCTGCAAAAAAAAGTGTGATTTACAGTCATGCCATCCCAGTTTTTGTTTCATTTTAAAGGCCCAGACAGTGAATTTTTTTGTTAAATATTGTTTTTAGTGATTTTTCAGTTTCATGTATCTCCACACAAGTCTAATTTTTTTTTTTTATTATTATTTCTTAAATTTATACGTTTGCTTTTGGATGGTAAAATATTGCTATTCCTCTATGATCCTACAGGTGGTGCTCTAAACTATTCCCACGATACTAACAGAACCGCAATACAAATCGAATCGTTATCATGATATCAGTGTTCACAATCTCAACAATACACAATCCTAGTGATGGAAATCACCAGTCACCACCCAATACTATATTATCACAATACCTAGATGTTAATTTGATTAAAATTGCAATTCTAAAAGCATCACGATTCTGTAAATATCCAGATTACATTTATATCCAGAGTACATTACATTTTTCCCTGATTTTGTTTTAACACGTTTTAAAAAGTTGAATGAGTAATTAAATGTAATCCACTCCTTATAACATTAGTTTTCTCACTAAAAAAACAAGCATAGAATTTTAACGATTTCAAATACAAAGAGTTTAATATTTAAGTGAGCAGGACTCCTACTCAACTCCTACTACACGGGATGAAAATGTGTAAATAGTACAGAGTGCGCCACCTGCAGGATCATAAAGAAATGGTGACATTTTACTTTCTCAAATGCCTCCAAAGTCTCAAAACTCAGCTTGACATTGAGTACGAAGCGAATGCGACTTCTAATGCACACGATTTTGGAATAATTAGTGCTCATGGTGTTGAGACTGGTGTAAGCATGTTTAATGAGTGGGTCTGAACTAATTTGCTCACAGAGTTTGGAGAAGATCAGAGGCTTTAAAAGCGTGCGATTTCTGATAATGTAGCGCCATAAAAATTAGTTTCTGTTGTGCCACATTGAAGTTTCTGAGCTCTGTACAGAATCCTTTATCTCGGAAGATGATGGAGAAATCACCGGTCACGGCCAATCACAGTGAAAACCAAACCTATTTAAAACAGGTTTAAAAGAAAAAGAAAAAATAATAATAAAAAATAAATCGATTTTGGAGATACGTGAATTGCCACAAAAAAGAATCGCGATTCATAACTAAATCAATTTTCCCCGCTTTTCTACAGAGAAAGTCTGGACACTAATTCTTATTCAAGTATTTTATTGTCATTATTATTATTATTGACATCATTTTCTACATCATAAAAGACATCGTCGTAACTTCTTCAAAGTATTCTAATACTAATATTGATATTCTAATACTATATATATCTGAATAATATTGCTGAATAATATTGCAATCCTATCGGTAGAAACAGCATGTCTATTTTAATAACAGTATAATTATTAATATGCACAATACACTCTAAGTTACATGAGAAAACAAAGCAAAATTTCTGAGCAAAATTCTAATAAAAAAAGAATCAACTGAGAATATGAGGGATTCCATTAATAACACAACATAAAACTGTATTATTTTCTGTTTAAATAAACATTATTAAAATATTTTTGTATCCTGTACTTTTATGCTGTTTGAATCTTAATTCCAGAGTATTTGTGTGTTATTTAAATATTTCAGTATAATAATATTCCAGCACAACATGTACAGGTTAAAATAACAATAATAGTGTAACTCTTTATTTACTATGCCAGCTGTCTACTAAAATCCAACTAAACGAAATTAATCAATTCAGTGTAGTACAAGTCTGTATACATTCAGACACCAGTAAACCTCTAAAATAAAATAAATAAATGCTATCATTTCCGTATCTTCAAGTTGTGTTTAACGCGTTTATTCCCAAACGACTCACAATCTCTACTCACTCCGCGATGGGCACCTGACTCGGCACATCTACACGCGCTTCCGCTTTTCTTCCGGGTTTAAACCGATTTCAGAATAAAAGCCTGCGCGGAGCGGGTGAGCGCTTACGTAGTACCGTAATCAGTGGTATATACTGTACAGTTCTGTGTAAAAAAATAAAATAAAAAATAAAGTGAATGATACGTAGGCATTCTGTTTAATACGGTAATACGATATGCTATCAATGTTAATTAACTATATTATCTGTAATATATTGAATAATCATTATGGTTTGTTACATTTTGTTAGTACTATAAATGTATGTACTATGAATGATAAATATTACAGTTTTTTGATAATAAAATACTTTTATGGCGGGACGGTGGATAGTGGTTAGCATTGTTGCCTCGCATCTTCAGGGTCGCGTTCGATTACCGCCTTGGGTCAATCATCAGCGAGGGCCGCCAAAAAAATTTAACATGTTTAAACAATGTTTCATTTTTTGTGTGGAAAGATGGAAACGTGATCAAAACTCGCAGTGAATCATGATGAACCATACTTACGGCCACCGCGTGAAACCGCGTAGGTGAGATAGAGTTACATTTATGATTTCTCGAGGCACCTTCTGCTTTAAAAGCCAAACTGAAAGTGACTCCATTGTATTCTACTGTCCTTGTACCTCATTCATATAAGTAAAAAAAAAAACAATAAATACAGGGTCAAGTTAGTAAATTCCCTCAGTGTAGCATGTCTGCTAGTTGCAAAGCTTACACATGTATTTTCTGAAAGGTTATGTGAAAAACTGGGTAACATCGTTATTTTGACCCATAGCGTCAGTGGTAGGACTTTCCTTGTTTCTCATTTTCATGAACAATATACCATCATATTAAAAAACAAATATATGAAATTAAACTGTAAATATGAAAAGAATCTGTAAACCATAACAGTATACATACTGTAACATCATTGAAGGTCAGTGAATATATGTAATAATAATAAGCTATTAGAGATAAAAATAAATAAATTATAGAACACTCACCACACTCTGTTCCGTTTGCCATTCCAATGGACAATATTAGGGCAACAGTTACCCTAATCTGCCTGTCATTAGGTAACATGCAAACTCCATGGACGCAGACCCGATGCGGGAAAATAGATGTTGCTAACTCTAATTGCTTTTATTTATTATTCTGAAACCAAGAAACATTCAATTGCAAAAGTTGACATGGTAAAAAAATTGTCAATTTGGCAACATTTATTACAATTTTCAAGCTAAGCGAAATACAGGATGCATGTAATGTTTGTCTTATTATGTAGCATGATTGCCTTGTTCCACCCAGTGTGTTTGTGTTTGGTGTTCAAATGTTCTCCCTTTGCTCTGCGGGTTTTCTCCAAGGACTCTGGTTGCCTCCCACAGACCAATGTCATACATTGTAGGCTGATTTCCAAATTGCTCATCGTGTATGATTAAGTATGTACTGTAAGTGACACATGTTTTTGAATAATGTTTGATGAAATCTATTATAAATTATTGTCCATGGACTTGTAATGAGCACATAATGGTGTGATGGTCAGATGTCCAGATACAGTACATTTGACTATATAGTATACCTCCTGTATTAATCGTTTAGATCAGAGTGTGGCGATTTCTTTTGTTTCCGCTGGATATCTGTAGATATTTCGTCTAACCGCCATGCTAGTTCTATTGCCAGCATTTGGTCAGTAGTCTACAGTGCACATTCTCTCAAAGTTATTAATGGAGTTCAAAAACTTGTAAGGAAAAGCTACGTCTGGGCTTATAAAAAAGTGTTTATTCTTCAAGCTGGATGGACCTAAAACACATTCCCTGCCTCTCAGTCAATTGAAACTCTTGGCCACACAATAAATAGACGTATTAGTGTGACACTTGGTGCAGCTCTTGAGAAACTGACAACACATCTTTTATAAAGAAACATAGCCGGCTAAAGATCCATTAGCCCTTTGTGGTTCGGCTCTAATTGTTCTTGCCGTGAGTGGACTGAAGTTTAATCAGTCAGTGTTGTCAGTGTGTAAGGCGAAAGCCATCGGGAACGTATGTGACCAGATTCATCAACAGTCATGACCGATCTTTGCAAATCTCAGAGGTGAGTTCCTGTTACAGTACATGTTTTATTTATACTGAACCTGCTTTTAGGTGCATGCCACTTGTATTTGAGTTTTATGTGAATTGTATTATGTGATGAATGTATAGTATTAACATGCACATTTTCCATTAAATCCCAATAAATAATTCTAAGATTATTTACAATGCTTTTACTATGGTACTTTTATCGCTAGTATGCTACTGTAAGAATGAGGTGTGTTCATTGTTTAAGTCAAACCAGGACGTTTGATCCAGTCATGAGAGTAAAACTACTTTTATTTTTCTCGATAATCCACTGCTACACTAATGCATTTATCCCAGTGTTTCACTAGTGCTTGGAAACTAAGTTAAGCATTTATTTCTCACATATAAAGTACATTACTGCATTGTGAAAAATCTTTATTCGTAAATCCCAGCATACAGTAGCTGGGGTCAGATCACAGGGTCAGCCATGATACAATACAGCATCCCTGGAGCAGATAGGGTTAGAGACCTGGCTCCATGGAAATGGGTCTTGGACCACCATCCCTTCCGATCAGTAACTCAGTGCCTTAACCCTCTGCCCTCACTATTTCTCAGTACGGCAGAGCTATGATTGGACTGTCTGCTTAACGTCTAAAACGCTGGCCTCCCAGGAACTCCTTAAATGACCCAAACATGTGGAAATGGTTAATCCATCTATTTTCAAGGATCAGGCGTTCCTTTCCATACAACTGCACTGGGCTCTGAGCCACCTCGGCCAGGATCGGCATTCACGGACGGACGGACGGCCCTCTTTAAAAGAATTTGCATCGTTCCAAAGTTTTACTGCACATAACTCATCTCCGGGCTGTGCTTGAAGTTTTCCGTAAATGTCAATCAGTTTTACACTATCTGTAAATTAAAATGTAAACCTTTACTATACTGTAAAATGTTAAAACCTTCAACAGAACCCCTTAGAGAATGACTAGTGACATAAATAGTGCCCTAGAACATGACAGGTATGCTATACCATGGTTTGTGTTTGTGTCCAATAAATCCATGGTTAAGTTGGCTAGAAATATTGAAAAGAAAAAAAAAATAACAAAAAAACACAAACAGGTATTTTAAATTCATTTTTAGCTAAAGGTCGAGGTCATGGTGGAAAATGAGCGTCACAGATTAGCAGTGAGTTTGTACATTTGTGCTCTGGATATTTTCTCTCTATCACTCTGCAATTAATTTGTTCAGTGTGAAATTGTTCACCCTCAGGGTGCATGTATTGGTGCATTACATTTTATTTATTTGGCAGGCATTTTCTTTTCCATGCAACTCGCAATACGAGTGAGGCAGAATCCAATTTAAGCCCTGAGTTATTAAAGGAAACACATTTCCATCAGTTGACGAGCTATAAATGTAGTAGTAGATACAGTAGAACCCCAACATCAGGGTTGGAGTAAGTGCCAGAGCTCAGAAGTGCCACAAACACCAGTCAGTACATACAGTATTTACCTTCTCTAACCCCCTGTGTAGGAATCCTACATTACCGCACTGTCTGTATTTACTGACTGTCCACCCCGGAGCTCGGTCCCTTACATGCGATCTCCCTGTCAGCATTTCACATTTCCCAGCATGCATGTCCTCGGGTCTTTGGCGTGTCACCGCGAATTAACCATCCCTTTACTTTTCTTCGTGCTACTATGTAATGCGTAATGTTGTTATAGCCTCTGCAGGGATTACAAGTTTGTCTGTGTTCGGTTGTTTAAATAACGGAGACAAAAGAGTGTGTTCAAGGTGATGGAGCGTGTTGCGCTCTACATCGTTTCTGTTGTCGCTGCTGGGGTTCGAGTGACAGCATCCAGATTGATTTATTTCAAACAAACTTCAAGGCTTTTTTTTCGAGGTGACGTTTCCTGTGCCAGGAATAGTCGTCTTGAATTAAACATGGATTAGGACACATCGAGCACTACCACAGTGCTTATCAAAGTTATTCTAGCCAGAATGAGTAATACTTTTTACTAATATTAGTCAAATCAAAATGGGAAAAAACATGGAAAAGCCTCTTCTTTTTAAGATTTCTTGACTATGTATATCAGTAGAATGTGGTCTAACATTCCAAACGAGTTCCTTCCTACAGTATGTTCCCAAGGTCATATGTTCCCCAGATTTATATGACATACTGTATAATGGGAGCATGACAAAGAGTCCTATATTCCCATAGCACTACTGTATGTCCCCCAGTAAAAGGCTCCTATATTTCTTTAGTCTACTGTATGTAGCTCATAATGCAAACCTGGGGGGAAAAAATGTTCCCCAGCTTTCTTTTTATTCGATGAAATTCTTTCTAGAGACCTCCGAAACCACATTAGAAAAACATTCATTTTGCTGTGTTCAACAAGTTTTGAAGCCTTGTTCCCATAAATTAAAACCGGACCATATTCAGGGAATGACAAAATAGGAGAGTTAACGTGTGGAACATAGCTACACTCCCTTACAAACACTCATCTCATCCCATTAAAAGTTTATACTTTTTACTTCTATACTATTTATTATATACTGTTTACACTGCCTGGAGAAAAATGAATAAAAAAAAAAAAAGAGTTGCAATGTGTGAAAATGTATTCTCATGCCCTGGAATATCCATCCCTGTGCTGTTAGCGAAAAATGAAAAGTGCCTGGTCATTCCGTACATTCAGGTCGTCAGCTGACTTTGTTTTATTGCCACTGAGCGACTGAAGCAACCCCAGATCATACCACTGCCTCCAGAGGCTTGTACAGTGGACATTATACATTCATGCGCTTCCCTTCTTACCCTGATTCACTATTGCTCTGGAAAAGGCTCAATCTGAACTCATCAGACCACATGACCTTTTTCCATCGCTTCAAAATCCAATCTTTCTGCTGCCTAGCAAATTCAAGCCATTTTTTTTCTCTCACTAACGAGTGGTTTTCCTATGGCTACACGGCTGTTTAGTTCCAATCTCGTCATCATATCAAAGTTCTCATCACATTGTGTTTGTGTGTATGGAAATGCTCTTACTTTCATTATGCAACTTCAGTATCAATCTCCATTCATGATCCACATTTATTCCACAGAGTTGACGGCACTAGTGTACAGATGGTTTGGTAATGTGTTGAAGGGTTCTTAACACATTTACAAATCTCCTTAGTTGTTTTCTTTGCCTGATGCAGCCCAATATTTTTACCCTTCTGAAATGGTCAATTTTTAAAAGAAAAGTAATAAGCATTTGTGTATTTATTTATTGGTTGGTTTCATTTTGTAGCATGGGTTTCTGCATGGGAAATGAGTGACGTCTGGGGACACCTCTATATCAGCCTCATAAGAAGCTGCACCCTGCATGCGGACGTTAGTTCGGCACTGAGATACAAGAGCGATAATATTCATAAAATCGCTTTGTTTCACAAAGTTCATAGCACAAAGTAAAAGAAAAAAAAGAAAAGTGAAGAGAAAAGTAAAAGACTATTTTAATTAAAAGATTATGTTGAAAAAAAGTTGTTTTGGTAAAAGAATGGATCGATTTTTGTTTTGAAGAGATTAATTAACCATTTAAATGTTTTAACATTAAAATTTTTATTTTATAGTTTTTTTTTCTTTTTCTTCTGAACATACTGTACCTACAAGCATTGCTGCATCCTGTGTTATCACCTCAATACTCTCTAAACCTGAACACTCTCTCTCTCTCTCTCTCTCTCTCTCTCTCTCTCTCTCTCTCTCCTACATGGCCCTTCATAGCAGGTAAACCCTCAAAGATTAAATTCGCACAAAAAAAAAAAAAAAAAAAAAAATCAGGTGAAGCTGTTGAAAGTTCTTTTGGCCTACATAGACAACGAAGTCATTAATCAAGAGTTCTGTACAGGTAAGGCACCTTCACCACCTTCGCTTACATAAAATCTGACAGTAAACCATCTGACTGCTGTATCTTCCCTTGTCGTGGTAATTTTTTTTTTTTTTTTGGGATTATGCTCGAGGATGACGCCGTAATGAAGTCGGCCAATTTGTCATGATATCGAGTTAATAAGGACAGAATCATAAAAAGGGTGAAGATTCTCGGTAACAAAATGAGCTGGGCTCCGAGTACGACCTACTGACGGAAAGAAACGATCTCCGGTGTTAAGCTTAATCGCAACTAATTAAACCGCGTCAAATCTCCAAGTTTGAATCATTCTCATGATGGAGAAAGTTCCTGGGTGCTGTGAGGCAGTTAAAAAAAAAGAAAAAAAAAACGAGGCCCAGCTAAAGGTAATTTGCCATACAGTAGATAGCGCAAATCGGCGTCAGAGATCAAATAGTGTCCATGGATAGAGAGGAAAGCCAAGGCACAGACCAGAGGCATGAAAGGAGGACAATATCAAAGAGGTGTCTGGAGTAGGGCAAGGGGAAGGTTGAATGACAGATCGTGAAAGGAGAAAGGGTTCAATGTCACGTATGAGTAAAGAGCCCTGCGCTATTGATAGGGATCTGTACACTACAAACAGTCAGAGCAGAAGGTGTAAAATATATGCCCTGTCTGCTTGTTTGCATTTGCTATGAGTACACGGTGACGCCTGGCGCACTCAGTTACCCAGCTGTCAGTCTTCTTTGTCTGTACTTTGTGCTCAAGCTTGGGATTTATAGATTGTAAAGCACCACTTCGAACATATTCCTCGGCTATGCAATGACACGTTTGAGTTATAATTCAGCATTTCCGTCAGCGTCCTGATCCAAATAAAACACAATTACTGATATATAATATATTACTTCTCATACAGCTGCAAAAAATATTCAAAGAATATAGAAAAAATGTTTAATTTGGTTAATTATGTGATTAGATACATCTACGTTGCCCAAGTTATACGATTACATTAAGGCATATGGCAGACGCCCTTATCCAGAGAGACTTACAATTTGATCTCATTATACATCTGAGCAGTTGAGGGTTAAGAGCCTTGCTCAAGGGCCCTTAATACAGAAGGGCAACGTAGTGTTTGTAGGGTTGTGGGGGTGAAAAGTAATGAGTATCTAATCTGATTAGATAATATTAGATTCTTACTGTAGCACACTGTAGAATATCGAGGCTGTCTATTACTCATGATCACTGTAGGAAGCTAGCCAAGGCATGTGTAAAAATAAATAAAAATCATGTGTCCCTTGGCTGTTCAAGTCAAACCGGGACTTTTACTTGTGCAGGATATTAGTGTTTCACTAGTGCTTGAATACCATTAAGGCAGAAAGATTTCTCAGTCTGCCGGAGCGGTGATCTGACTGCCTGCTTCACGTTTGTAACGCTGGCCTCCCAGGAACTCCTTCAAATGGTACACACATGTGGAAATGAGGTCAGGACTGTACGAGGGATGTGGCAATTCCTCTTTAATACTCTTTAAATAGTTCAAATGTCCCGGTTTGACTTGAACACCATGGGTACATACTTATGGTTTCTTAAAGCTGTCATCACAAAGAACAGAATGTGTAAAGTTGGCCAGCATTGTCTTTGTACAGTCCTGTGTATAAATGTGTGGAGAACGACTGAGAACGTGCCTCTAGATTACCATGATCCCAAAAGATGTCTTGGATATTCATACGCCTAGATCCAATATGTTCGGATATCCATGTTTGCAAACTCCCCCCTTAGCCCTAACCATAAGCCTGACTATCTAATCTTTCAATACGAATTGCTACACGTGTGCTAGCACGAGATACCATGTTTCGAAAGAAAACTCGAGTCTTGTCGAGGACTCTTTATCTCTCTCCATCTTCTTCTTTCTCTCCCTCTCTCACACAAGCACACACTAAAAGACACTCTACAGCCGTACAAATAGCACACTGAGGTTCACCGCATTATGCCTTTTTTTTTTTTTGTTAGCGTGTACAGTAAGAGATAAAGGATGCTGATGCACACACAAATAAACTCCTAGCGAAATGTCAATTTACGGAACAGGATGAAGGTCCGGCAGGAATCCGAGGTTCTTCTGCCCAGCTGGGTTACATTATAATACCTGAGAGAAGGTTCAAGAAAGAGAATAGGTGATGAAAGCAGCCACTTATAGGAAGAAAAGGAAGAATAGAAAATCTCACTCCTGTGGCCCTGGCCGATGTGATATGAATCTCTGTGTAGGATGGTTTTCTTTTCTCCTGGCTTTTTCTTATGGAATAGTTCAAAGCTGAGTGGATTCGGTATGAAAAACTTTCAAGATTGAATTTGACTTTCCATAGCTGTTTGTTTGAGCAGGGCTGTTCACTTGAAATTATAATGCAAGAACATCAGATGAACATGTAAAGATGTAAATGGAAAGAACAATATATATGCCTCAGATGCTCAGAGAAAGCTTGCACATTTCATGCAGAGACACGCTCCTCCTCACCAGGAAACACATGCATGCTGTATAAGTCTCTCTATGTGCTCTGTTTGCAGGTGACGGTATCTGCACCATGAGCTTAATACTATTTGGTTTAATAGAATCCATCCTTTCTTCCCGTAAATGAATGCATTGGTGTTGATCTAGGTGGAGCCATCCAACGAGTGGTGTGACATTCGAAATCCAATGGCACTTTGATCTAAGACTGCTTGTAAGCAAAATACAGGGCAACTTATTTCGCTAGTTTTTCTTGAATACAAGCACATCCTTAACGTTCACATTTCCAACCGGAATCTGAGTCCTGTACCCTGATGTGAAGCAGATCAGAGTTTTTTTTTTTTTTTTTCAGGGCAGCCTGAACTCACAGATTAGATTTGAGTCCCTTTTCATATTTTTTGAGTCCCATACCTGGGACATGTCGAATACATGGTCATGTGACTTAAACGCTTAGGACATGATGTCTCGATTAGACTAACCTGCATGTCTTTGGACTGTGGAAGGAGTGGAAACCCCACGTACGCAGACTCTGGAGGCGCAAAGCGACATTGCTAACCATTGACCCACCATGCCGCTGCGTCCACGTTAGAGTCAGATAAAAGTCACTTGGAATTATGAACCGGGACTGTCATGACATGCAAGTCCGGCCTGATCGAAAAAATCTGAATTGAAGAATGTGCAGTGTGAACGTAGCCTGCAATACGGTCTCCCAGATCATACTTGATCACTCATTTTCTCAGCAGGTTTGTAAGTTCTTCCAACTGCAAGGCAAATCACAGGTTCTTATTAATGCACTTATTTCAATAGCTTATGTTTCCATAACAACAATTCACCTATTTGTGTTACATACAGTATAATCCCACATGCAGTATACTGGTGTGGTGAAGCTTGACTAGATGTAGTTTTCTTTCTTTGTTTCTTTTGATATTACCAATGCACATTCGTTATACTGTACTGCAACACTTCCAATGCTTCGTCGCCCTGGATTTCTAGAGATTCTAGATTTCTAGAGAGCATGTGAATGGCTCATGCTCTTTGATGTAATAACAGATAGCCGTGACACAGATGAACTTTGTATTGACTCAGGAAATAGCTTAGGAATTATATACCTTTTGTCCTGTAATAGACTGGAAAAGATAGAAACTCACATTTTGTGTGTGTGTGTGTGTGTGTGTGTGTGTGTGTGTGTGTGTGTGTGTGTGTGTGTGTATGTGTGTGTGTGCGTGCGCGCGTGTGCGTGTCCCTTCCAATCAACAAGCAATCAGCAACCATGTCGGAACACAACAGACAGATCTAACAGTTCATTCAGCTATTTTAAACCTTACAACTACTTTATTACTCTATGTTCTGTTAAAGGTATCATGGACGTGTGTGCTTTCTCTGTTGGAGCTGCTCGAGGATCAGTCCTTCCTGCACTGCTGATGTCTTTCGAAGCTGAGTGGATTGTATTTCAAAATAAATACGTGTAAATGAGTCTTAATGAAAAAGGTAAGAAGGTCACCGTTCATACACTTCTTCGTTTTCCGTATCGTCCTTAAATGTGACTTTTCTCTTTCTCTCTGTACTGTCGCTCTAATCTAACTCCTTCCTTCCTGTCCACTTCTCCATTTTAGGAAAGTATCCAGTGTTCCTCAGTTACTTCGACCTTGATTAAAGACATAAAGACATGAAGGAAAGTTGCTGAATCTTCAGAACACCTCTGTTCCTACCAGAGGTTGATAAAACTTTTTTTTTTTTTTTTTAACACAGTACACACAGGTACAGCAGGATTTCAGGAACCCAAAGACCCATTCTCAACCACCCCAAAATAACTCATGGTTAACATCATACACTGTGCTTTAATATGGACTCGTTTCTGTGGTTGGTATCAGATTAGATTTTATTTCCTAATGGATTTGAATGGTTTCTGATGGTCTGTAATGGTGGTTTAGTGATTTCTCCTGTTCCCAATGGCTTTTCTAATATCATTCTAATTGTAATTTGCTAACGAAAAAAAAAAAAAAAAAACTCTCTTGGGTACGGATGGTGGAACTTGTCTGATTTTATTCTGAAGGTAATCATTAGGAAAGATGATCAGCGCTTTCCATTAAGAATTAATCTTTACGTACTCCGAGACACACATTAAATGTACTATTAAAGGATTGGATAAGACAAGACAAAGCCCTCCCTCCAACCTTAATAGATAAAAAGACATCAGTTTGAAATTGTTTTTTTTTTTTTGTGTATGCAATTTGACACAAGTTTAAAAGTTGCACATGAGGGCCTCCGAGTGGCGCAGTGGTTAAAGCGCTCGCCCTATCATCCGGAGATCGCTAGTTCGAATCCCGGGTGATGCTGTAACCTCTCGCAGCCGGAGGTCTAGAGAGAGCTGATTGGCCGAGCTCTGTCAGAGGGGAGGGATGAGAGGTACATCGTGCTCCCACATTAATCACGGCTCTACAGCCAGTCAGGGGCGTCTGTGAGCTCGCGCAGCGGAGGGAGCGGATAGCGCTGTCCTCCGAGTGTGTTACGCCGCCCCCAACGGTGCGCGAGCGAGCAGTTCGAAAAGTAGCGGGCGGCTGGCGTCATGTGGTTCGAAGGAAACACGTGATAGTCTTCGGCCCTCCCGGCTGAGTGGTAGTAGTAGCCTTAATGTGGGAGCGACGGGGTGACGGGGAGGAATAGTGACGGGTGACGGGGAGGAATTGGACACGACTAAATTAGGGAGAAAATCGGGAAAAAATCCCCCCCAAAAAAGTTGCACATTAATCTGACATATTTACATCAGCAACATTATGAAAGTCCAGTTTGTGCTCTACATAAATAAGGGAAAATATCTTAGCTACTATATCGATAAAGATTTGAAATTTACACAAATTTAAGAAGAGCGCTTTATCACTGTAGGTAAATATGTGCAGGCAACACAGCATACTGTAGGTCAATGGTGATAAAAATATACAGTATATGTGCTTACATTATATGGAAGCCTTGCCAGTGTGTGTTAACAGGTGAGGCTTCAGACATCAAACCGTGTATTTAGGTTTTCTAATAAATCTTGTAGAATGAAAGTTATCATTATTTTTATCGTGTGTACACTGATCATAGAAAATGATCATATAATAATAATAATCATCATAATAATATTTTTTTTATTATTATTATCCATAGTCACAACTAAAAACAACCATAAAAACACGTGATCATGTGTATCTCTGCGATTTCTTTGCCTATGTGACCCATTTTTAAAAACATTTTTAGCTCAGCCATGTGTGTACTGTATATTGTTTACAATGAAATAAACTTCAGTTCAGATGGAAAAAGGACATGTCACTCTATACTGCACAATCCTGAGCCCTATACTGTATGTGTTTACTAAACGAAGAGAGAGCTGGGTGTTAAGAGCTACAGGTATTAAAAATTACACTATTAATGATTGTATATATGATAGACACACTGGCGCACAAAAGAGTCTGAAAAGAAAAATCTTTCTAGTGCAGATGAATTCCAGTTTCCAGTGACTTATTATAATTCATTGTATAAAGCTGCTGTCTATTGTACAACTTGCATGAACGAAAGCTATTTAAAAGAGATTAGGACTTTATTCATACAGTATGTGTGGTAGTCTTTAAATATTTTTAAACTAATATTTAAAAATTAACAAAGCTAAAAATTAATTGACTAAAAATGGCCGTAACAAACCTTCATGCATCAACATTAAGAAATCACAAATGCAGTATGATTTCAATAAAACCGAATGAAAATGATTGTATCTTTTTGCCTGAAGATGTCTAAAGCCTTGGTACAGTAGCTAGCTTAAATGCTTAGAGAATGTTTTTTGGAGAGCAGTGTGTAGTACAAGGCTGTTCAAGTCAAACCGGGACTTGTGATTACTGTAAATACAATGTGAATGAAGGTGTAAGAAAAGGTGTAAATTGATATTTAGAAAAAAAAAAAACATTAAGAACAGTACAGTGATGAGACTCTTAGCCACAGTCAAAGAAACGAATAGAATGGTGCAAATGTACCCATAAACGATTAACACAAAGTGAAAATTGTTGAATAACTTGTCTCCACCTTGCAGAGGAGTCTATCTGTGGGAACTGTACACACAATTGCACATTACGATTACGTACGTATATCCCCCATACAGTCCCGACCTCGCTCCAAGCCATTTCCACATGTCTGGGCCATTAAAGGAGTTCCTGGGAGGCCAGTGTTTCAGACATGAAGCAGACAGTCTGATCATGGCTGAGAAAGCTTTCTAGCTTGATGTTATTCAAGCACTAGTGAAACACTGGGATAAGTGCATTAAGGGGATTATATAGAGAAATACAAGTAGTTTTTGCTCTCAACAAAAATCCTGGTATGATGTTTGACTTGAAAACTGAATATAATCAATTCAGTTTGCAATCAGAGACAAGCTGTAAAAGTATCAGTGACGCTCCTGTGCCTCAGTCAGAATTAAAATTTTAAATGCAATTTTCTTCCTTTTCACTTTTTAACCAGACTTGTTCCAAAATGTTCCAACTTCACTTCTGGTTGAGATACATGCAAAAAAAAAAAAAAAAGGGGGAACAAATCTCAGCTCAGGGAAGTCTAAATAGCAGTCAGTGAAATAGAATTATATATTTCTCATTTCCGTGCCTGCCATAAATCTTACTCCAGGACGGATATCGCTTTGGTATCAAATTCCCTCCCAGAACGAGTAATACACTAGAAAATTGGTTGAATCCTGGACAAAACACACAGCAGCAGAAGATTTATTTAAATATAAGGAAAGGTACGAGAGGAGGACGGCGAACGAATACTGTCCTGTTACAAGATAAATTGTTCCGTGATCTTTTGGCAGACGATCTGACTACCTTTTTGAAAAATCAATACGGGAGCTGGAGAAAAGCTGGCATCAGCGTGAAAAGCATGTAGGAGCATAGCAGAGGAGAATTGATTACACAAATATCCAAAAGAAAAACAAAAGTATTAAGGTATTAAGCAGATAAAGATATGTTTGTACAAAGCCAGCATGCACTATGTACAGTAGGCTGAGAATGTTGCTTTGAGAAGATGTGAAAAAATCCTGGATGATGATTAAATCAATAGGATGCTGGTTACTGTACATTGCTAAAGGACCTTCTAGCTATAATTTTTTATCCAGTATAAATATATATGATCCTATAATGCCTTGAAACGCTGACAAATACACTGCCAAAAAAAAAACAAGTCTCACACACTGGAATTGTTCTGGAATAGGGTCAGTCTGGACTCATCCCACCACATGACCTTTTTCCATTGCTTTGAAGTCCAATCTTTATCCTTCCTGGCCAATTCCAGCCCTTTAGTTGCTGATTAGTTTCACTAACAAGTGGTTTACCTACTGTTCACATGTTCATCACATAGTGTGTGTATGGAAATGCTCCTACTTCCACTATTAATCATAACTCTGGTTTTTACTCAGAAAGTGCAATTTCACCACGTGTTTAAGCAATCTCCATTTATGTTTTTTCCCTGACTACATCTCTACCATAAATAATGTGTTATTAAAAAGGGTTCTTAACCCATTTCCAGTCATTTCATATCTCCTTAGTTGTTTTCCTTGCTTTGAGGCAGCCCAATAAATTGACCTATTTGAAATCGCAACTTTATGCATTTATTTATTTATTTATTTATTTGGACAGGCAGTGTAGAGGTAAATAAGGGCTGTTTATTAATATTCAAATTTAAGAGGTTAAATACGTAAATAAACAAGGATCAGAACCAGGGCTTCATTCTTCTCAAGTTGATTAACAAATTAATCAAAAACTGTGATGGATAATTTATTCAATTTCTCCTAACATTTAATCTGTGCCGTGATCTATCATAAAAAAAAAAATTAATAATAATAATAATAATAATAATAACAATAATAATAATAATAACAACATCTGATCTATGCTAAGATGTGTCATACAAAAACAAAAATCTAATAATAATAATAACCATCTAATCTGTCCTGTGATACATCGTAAATAAACAATAATAATAATAATAATAATAATAATAATAATAATAATAAACATCTAACCTGTGATGTGATCTATGAATAAATTAATATAAAATAAAATAGAAATAATAATAATAATCATCATCTAATCTGTGCTGTGATCTATTGTAAATGTCACAAACTAACCGGAGATGAACCAGAAGACTAGCAGTTAGCCCTGTAGCGTGGATGGTAAACCCAAACGTGGAAGTAGGGCAAGCAGGCAGGATAACCACACTGGTTATTATTAGAACTCTTCACCATGGGTGACGTAGTGAAGGGTTTAAGTTGAGATGTGTGGAATACCGGGTGGATCCGGAGCGCCGCAGGCAGCTGGAGCCGGTAGGTGATGGGGTTAATCCGGAGGTTGATGCGGTATGGTCCAATGAATCTGGGTGATAGTTTCCGTGATTCTGTCTGCAGGTGTAGATTTCTTGTTGATAACCATACCTTGTCACCTACTTGGTACATTCGTCACGGTGGGTGTCGACGACGATGTTGAACAGTGTAGCGGGTGTTAGCAAGTCGGATGGCGTTGTTTGCTCGTCTCCAGTGCCGTCGACACCCCGGCAAACCAACTGTTGGGCCGACGGTTCTTGATGGTCGAACATCGGAGGTTGGAAACCGTAGCACACCTCGAACGGGCTGAGGTTGGTGGCAGAGGACGTATGGAGGTTGCGAGACAACTCAGCCCATATGAGGTAGCGGGCCCAGGAGCACTGACGATCAGCAATAAAGCATCTCAGGTAGCCCTCTAGTTGTTGGTTGGTTCGCGCCGTCTGACCATTAGTCTGTGGGTGGTAGCCGGAGGACAGACTGCAGGTGGAGTCGATCAGATGGCAGAAGGCCTTCCAGAACCGGGAGGTAAACTGGGGCCACCTGTCCAAGACGATGTCCTTTGAGAACCCATGCAGGCGGATTACGTGCTCTAATATCAGCTCAGCTGTCCTTTTGGCTGACGGGAGACCAGGGAGGGCCACCAGGTCTACAGCTTTGGAGAACCGGTCGACAATGGTGAGGATGGTGTCCTTTCCTTCGGAAACCGGCAGGCCCGTGATGAAATCAACGGCAATGTGTGTCCACGGCCGGCGGGGAACTGGAAGTGGCTGAAGTTCCCCTGGTGATGGCTGGTTGCTGTCCTTGGACCTGGCACACACTGGGCATGCCTGGATGAACTCGTCCACGTCAAATTGGGGAGAAGTGTCCCCATTGTAGGACGTCAGTCTTGATGGAGTCGAGGACATAGAGATGACCAGGTGGCACACCTGCTGGTTCGGTCTCTGCAGTCTGTGCCTGGCAAACCCTCGTTTCCAAATCCCAGTTAATTGGTGCAAGGATCTTGGTGGGTGGTAGGACAGGCGCGGGGTCTGCCCAGGGGACGTCTTCTTCGTGCTGTCTTGATAGAGCATCGGCCTTGGTGTTCTTGGACCCCGGGCGGTATGACAGGTGGAAGTAATAATTTCGAAAAACAATGCCCACCGCGCCTGTCTGGGGTTGAGTTGTTTCAATGTGCGGATAGTAATGAGGTTCTGATGGTCGGTCCAGACGATGAACAGCTCTCTGGCGACCTGGAGCCAGTGTCGCAATTCCTCCAAGGCCCACTTTATGGCCAGCAGCTTGCGGCCCCCCACTCCGTATCGCTGCTGAGTGGAGTCAAATTTCTTGGAGAAAAAACTGCAAGGGTGCAGTTTTTGGTCTGGACCTCGCTGGGAGAGAACGGCTCCAGCGCCCACTTCCGAAGCATTCACCTCCACAACGAATGGTTTGTCAGCGTCCGCGTGAAGACGGATGGGGACAGTGGTGAAGCGGCGACAGAGTTTGTGGAAGGCGGAGATGGCGGTGGAGGTGAGATGGAAGGGGTGAGATGAGGGGCGAGTCAGAGCGGTTAATGGGGCTGCAACTGTACTGTAGTCCCGGATCCATGGCCACACCCTGGGACGAGATGACAAAACCCAGGAACGTGGTGGAGCGCTCGTGAAAAGCGCACTTTTCCAACTTACAATACAGTTGGTGGGCAAGGAGTCTCTTTAGGACCGCCCTGACGTGCTGGACGTGTTCGTTGATGGTTCGGGAGTAAATGAGGATATCATCCAGGTAGACAAACACCCAGCAGCCTAACATGTCTCTGAGAACGTTGTTGATAAATTGTTGGAATACCGCGGGTGCATTGCAGAGACCAAAGGGGATGACCAGGCTTTCATAGTGTCCGGTAGGGGTGATGAAGGCCGTCTTCCACTCATCGCCCTCTCTGATGCGCACCAAGTTGTAGGCGCTCCGGAGGTCCAACTTAGTGAAAATGGTGGCGCCAGAGAATGCGTCCAGGGCAGAGTTGGTAAGAGGCAACGGGTGTCGGTTCTTGATGGTGATGTTGTTGAGTTCTCGGTAGTCTCGTGGGATGTTATCTGTGTCGACATCGGGGACCTCGGTCTCCCTAGAGCACGTCCCAGCCTCGGCCCGTAGGCATAGTTCGTTGCAGGTCGGTCCCCATTGTAGGATCCGATTTTGGGTCCAGGAGATGAGTGGGTCATGACGCAGTAGCCATGGGTGTCCCAGGATGATAGGTGGTAACGGAATGGAGGTGATGTAAAGCTGGATCTGTTCCTGATGCTGGTTAATGACGAGGGTGATAGGCTGCGTTCGGAGGGTGATGGGACTGGAGGAGAGGGGCCGACCATCAACTGATGTAATGGTTACGGGCTGGGATAATGCCTCTGTCTTTACCCCCAGTCTTTTGACATAAGAAGAGTCAATGAAGTTGCCCGCGCCACCGGAATTGATGAACGCGGTACTTCCAACTCATTTGTGGTCAAACTGGAGGTGTACTTTTACGGTGAGACGGGAATCATCGGTCAAGGTGGTGGAGAGGGAGATGGAAACCCGTGAGCCACTCTCATTTCTCACCGGGTCTGCGCGTTTCCCGGTCACAGAGGACAGATGGCTCGGTGGTGTGTAGCAGATCCACAATACGCGCAGAGCCCCTCTCTGAAGCGGCGTTCCCATTCTGCAGCGGTTAAGGAGGCACACCCTAATTGCATGGGTTCCCCGGCTCCTGTGTTAACCACGGCGGGAGGTGGAGAACCGACGGGTCCGGTAGGTGGAGCAGTGGATCGGGCTTCGGAGACTGGAGCTTGGGGGAAGAAAGTGGTGGATCGAGGAGCAGACTGATGTAATGGCATCGTGATGGGCGGCAGGGTACGGGGAGCTGGCTTGGGGCAAGCGAGCAGACATTGGTCGATCCGGAGGGCGAGTTGGATTAAGCCCTCCAAGGTCGCTGGGAGCTCTCGTCCAGCGAGCTCGTCCTTTATACGCGAAGTCAGTCCCTCGTAGTAGGTCTGCACAGCAAGGGTACGAAACTCCGCGGTGTAGCGGCTCACGGACGACCCTCCCTGCCGTAGGTGATATCGTTTGGAATCGGTCTCCACCTCAGCAGCAGGATGTTTGAAGGTGAGTTTGAGTTGGCGGGTGAATTCCGTGTACGAGTAGGCGACGTCTGAATCTGAGCGAAGAACTGCCGTGGCCCACTCTGCCCGGATAGCAACGAGACAAGAAGAGCAATACGCAGTCGGTCTATGGAGTACCTGGTGGAATTTAACTCAAACACGAGATCCAATGCGATTAGAAAAACACTGCACTTCTCATCTGTGCCATCCCATTTATCCGGTAAACCCAGAAAAACATCAGAAGATGCGATGGGCATGGCAACAGCCGGCTGAGCGGCCGCCCCGCGGAGGGTTGCATTCTCCTGTCGCACCTCCGCCACCTCGCGGCGCAAGACCGCGACGTCTTGGAGCTCCTTGCGGAGAGACGCGACTTCACCACGGAGCTGATCGATCAACTTGGCGTGCTGGTCAACCAGATCGCAGAGGCGAGCAAACTCCGCTGGGTTCACTGCTGATGGCTTAGTCATTCTGTCACAAACTAACCGGAGATTAACCAGAAGACTAGCAGTTAGCCCTGTAGCGTGGATGGTAAACCCAAACGCGGAAGTAGCGCGAGCAGGCAAGATAACCACGCTGGTTATTATAAGAACTCTCCCGAAGCGAGAGCAAGAGTTTACACAAATAAACCCGCGTTCTAAATACACACACCCAATCGAAAGCGAAACCCAAGAAAGTGAGTACTCACGTTTAGACGAGCAAAGCGTCGGCGATAGCATGGGCAAAACCTAATGACTGAGCAATGTGAAGCGCCATCTTGTTTCCTTTTATGCTTCCTGAAACCCAACCGTATTACTTCCGGGTCCTAGTGCCGGTCGTGTTACGAGTGTGCATGACAGTAAATAAATAAATAAATAAATAATAATAATAATAATATGTGGTCTATAGTAAAATAAATAATAATAATAATAATAATAATAATAATAACAAAATCACTGGGTTGAGAAAAAATATCCCAATCATTACTTAAAGTTACTAGAGAATATTTTAAAGTTTGAGCAAACTGAGCAAACATGATTATGTCAGAAATTGCCATCAGGAAACGTTTAAGGTCATGTGTCTACACTGTCAGTCAAATCATCCTTTTAAAACATTTATTTATTTATTTATTTATTTATTTATTTATCACATTTAAGCACCAGACTCTGGGATGAGCCATAACTGTAGCTTGCACAAGACCCAAGCTGAGGTCGTGAAATAAGAAATGCACAACATTGTACTACCTGTATATAGCGGCTGCTAGAACTGACCTGCCAGCCACACACTCCTCACACTGTGTGGAAACCGGCCTCTTGTGGTGTTTCAAACTCGTGAATTGAAGTTAACGTGCAGAGTTGAAAGCGGTAATGAAACAGGGCCTCTTTATTCCGAGCTCTGAAGTTGTGTGAAACTGAGCTCGCACGCCGTAATTGAAACATTTCTGTTTGTATTTTCTCCTCTTCTTATTTTTGCATCACATCTTCATAAATAAAATACTGGCAAAAAAAAAAAGAAAAGAAAAGATAAAAAGAATGAATTATGCATCAGCCTAACGCAGCGTCCCGTAGTGTGCCTTTGCGTTCCTGGCTGTGGGTTTCGACCTGATCAAATATTAATCTTTGTTTCCAAAAATACGCAGGCATGTATATCAGAGGTTCAGATGATCACCGGTTATGCAGGACATCTGGTGTAGGCGCCGTAGGGAAAAAGCATGCTGTCTAATTAGCACAGATACATAAATGTTATTGAGAAGAGCTCGCTTTTGGAATGCATTAGCGTGTGTGTGTGTGTGTGTGTGTGTGTGTGTGTGTGTGTGTGTATGTTCCCCACGGCTGATTTTTGTTGTCTCATTTGCAGTTCTATGCATTAGATATTTGAATTTCATACTGTCTAACAACAGTGGTGTTGTATTTGTTTTAACCCTTAAAACTAATCGACACAGATACGTGCCGGCAACTCAGCATACTGTAGGACATTGACGACTGAAAAAAAAAAAAGTGCTTATACTGTATGGAAGCCTTACCGTGTTGTGTGTTAATGGGGGGCTTCAGTCGTCATAGAAACAAACTAAAAAACATGTGTGATCATGTGTATTGTTGCTATTTCTTTGCCTATGTGCCATTATTTCCCCATTTTTTTTGCTGAGTCATGTTTGGGTAGTTAAAATTAAATAAATTCTGGGCAGCCTGAAGCCTATCCAAGGACACTTAGGACATAGGGTGGGCTACACCCTGGATAGATTGCCAATCCATCGCATGATTGGCAACACATAAATACACATACTCACGTACAGTATCTGGCACATCAGGTGATGAATACTCGCTATACTGGAAATATGTGCATTGTTTCTATGGCAGTTACTTAAGAGGAACGGGTTGCCAGTTGCCCGATCCCTGATTGTCATTCACACACTGTGGGCAATTTGGAAAGGGCAATTAGCCTAATCTGCATGTCTTTGAACTGTGGGAGAAAACCAAAGTACCCAGATGAAACCCACCAAGCACAGGGAGAAAACTTCACTCACATATAAGCCAAAGTGGGACTCAGACTCGATCCCTGGAGGTGCAAGACAACAGCTGCACCTCCTAACCACTAAGCCCAACGCCGCCCACATGAATATCCAGAAGGAGCTAACTGTTTTCATCCCCAAATAACTTTCTACTCAGATTTCAATGGTCATGTTCTAAACTAAGATAGGTCAGGGTGATCAATCAAAAATACAATGCATGCATTTATACCAGATTAACATGCGCACAGACCCCAAGGCGGGAGTCGAACCCGGGACCTGGAGGTGCAGGGCAACAGCGCTAACCACTAAATCACCATGCTGCCGGCAGCGATTTCATTTTTATTTATTTATTTATTTATTTATTATTAAAGATCAACATATCATGTGTGTTTTAAACTTCACAAGAAGTCTTCCTTTTTGAAGTACAAAAACAAACGTAGTCTTGGTTACAAAGTTCAAAAGATATTGTTTTTCTTTTAGATGTACTGTAGAGATGGAATCGGAGTCTTTTTGAGCTTAAAGCTGGTTTTTGGGGGTTAAAGATGAAGGTTTTTTGAGAATAAAGATATTTGTGCATTTATAAACGTACTAGTGCTTTAACAAGTTAAGGATATAGTGTTACCGTTGCAAATTAAAGATGGAGTCGGACTTTTACAGAATGGAGAAACTTTTACAGAAAATTGAGTTTTTCTTTAAGGGATTAAAGATGATTAAAAAGTTTTTTTGTTTGTTTGTTTCTTAGAAAGCAAAATGGAAAATTCTTAGAGTTTGAAGATGGTGTCTTTCTTTTACAGATAAACCATGGAGTCCCTTTGGGGGTTTATAGATGTAGTCTTGCTTTGAAGTTCACTGGCCGAGTCTTTCCTTTGAAGATTAAAGACGGATATATCCTTTGAGTGTATAGATGGAGTCTTCCTGTTGGAAATGAATGATTAAGTTTTTCTTTATAGATTTTTTTTTCGAGTTTAAAAATGGAGTTGCACTTTAGAGATCCAGTCTTACTTGAGGAGATTAAAAATGGAAGCTTCCTTTTAAAACATAAATATGGAGTCTTTAGTTGCCGTGTGGAATACTTGCGGGCAGGAACTCCGGCAAGCATGATGATTCTATTAAATGAAAGTGTATTAAAAAAAAAAAAATGAAAGACATCCTTAGGTGCTTTAAGAAAGCCTAGAAGGCCCTAATAATATGCATAGAAGTTTCAGGCTTCATCGATTCCCAAGTTTTCACTCCCAAGCATATGGACTCGGAGCTGATCTGTTCCTCTGCAGCTTAATGCTGTGCTCTGTGATTCAGGATCCAAATGAACTCAATTACCGGGGCTCTATATTAGGCAAATCCATTTAGAGATGCGCCGAGAGGAAAAGGTCCCGTACCATTCACCTTATGTCATTAACCCAGTGAACTGAAACATATGGAATAATAGAGAACGATTGAAAGAGACAAATAGACAGAGACGGAGCAGGAGACCGATTGACACAGACATATTCACCTAATTGGCGTAATTGCGCTTACTATTTTCAGTAAGCGTCGCATTAAGTGAGGCGTACTGCTGTGATGGCTCAGGCAATTACACTGCCGTCTGTACATACAACTACACATATGAACATAGAGTCCTTCGGTTTATGGCTCCACAGAATCCCCTTTTATGTAGGTACTTTAAAGTTAGCTAGAACATTAACTATACCAGGAGACCTTGAAGAATGGAATTTCTTTACTGATATGCTACTATCACTCATTTGCTGGAATCTTCTTATTATCTTTATCCATCAAAGTTACTGCTTTCCGGTGGTCTTGTGGAAAAACATGAGCATAGAGATTACATTTAATCTTTTATTAAAATCCTTTCCAGGCCAGTGATGCCAAACAGCATCCCGGATTCAAGACTTTGTGTCAATAGATCATTAGAATATTGTAAGCTGTAATTGAACAAATACTGTAGTTAGTCAGTGTGTGTGAATGAGTACAGTATGCGAGTGCGTGTACAGAACGTGTGATGGAATTGCGGTCTGTCCAGGGTGTATCCCAGATTTAGTCACATGGTACATGGAAGATTCAGGCAAGCAACCCGAGTCTGCAAAATCCTATTCAAATCACAATAATGCATTTTTTTGGTTTCAACTAATTGGCTTTTTAATTTTGCTAATAGTGAAAGATTGAGTGCATGAGTATTTGGGTGTATGTTAATTTCAACCCTGTAATAAGTTGTCACACCATCGGATGATCTGAAAGATGTTTCCTGCCTTGAGTTCCCTGGGATAGGCTCCAGACCAGTGGCGGGCCGCCCTCCCTTAAAGTTAGGCAGAGAAGAATGCTACTTTAACATGTTATTATTTATTTTAATAATGAATTATAGTGATTAAGTCACAATATTCGGCTGTATTTCTTAATATAATTTATTTGCATTAAAAAAAAAATCTAAACTGTATTACGTTCATTTGTGTGTTCGTGTACGCGGGGCGCCGGACAAACGAGTGTCTATGTAGGCACGTACATTTTTGAAAAGCATGTAACCTGAGGCTGAGCTCTGATTGGATCTTTACAAATCATCCTTGGGGTACAGCACTGTGCGCCCTGAACCCTCCCACTTTTGTTCTTAGCGAATCAATATTGTTTTTTAAATATTTGGGCTCATGTGATTGGACCATTCTCAACGAGTCTTTTCCAGCACTTCTTATGGCAAGCAAAGCTGCTGACTGGATGCGATGTGAGTCATACCTATTAAAAGTTTAATTTTAATTTTGTTTGCGCTCCCACCGCCAAATTTTTTTTTCCACCAGCCGCAACTGCTCCAGACCTCAGTGATCCTACACAGGATGAGTGGCACAAACTGTGTATGGGTGGATTTTGATAAAATATCACATGGGCAATTTTGTATTTTTTTTTATGTCATGCCATATGGCATTGCTGGGATTAGACAGTCATATTTCTTTTACATCTCCTTGACAGATTTATGCCTAACTGCAATAAAAAAAAAATAAAATCAAAAGACTGCACAGAGCATGCTTTATCTGCTTCGGATTCATTTATATTCAATTAAAATTCATTCAAGATTTATAATTTCACATTGCCAACAATGTTGACTACATTAGAACAATTAAGTATGTGATTTAAGATAATTAAGTAAACAATAATCTGACTGTAGCATGGTTAGATACCTACAATCACTATAAGAATCATTGCAATGACAGCAAGAGAGAATTTAGACAGATGTTGATATATTGTAGTGTGAATGCAGAACTCGCTCACTCTACACTGATCAGCCATAACTTTAAAACCATTCACATTAAAACTACTTTGTCCCATCAGGACATGGACTCTGCGAGACCTCTGTGGGTTTTCTGTGATATCTGGTGCCAGGGCGGTGGCATTCCATTCTTTGGATTCTGTTGTTTGTGGAGTGGGGCCTCCATGGATCAGAGGCTACCAGCCGGAGGCACTGCTGGGACGTTATTAAAGACCAGGTTGCTTTGATAGCGCCTTTGATTGATTGTAGGAAATATTATTAACAACTAAGGGGAATATCTATTCGAGGGGAATGTCTATTATCGCCGCCCTCACCGCCGCGACAGCGGCCAAAATAAATCAGACGCATTTCAAAGTAATTTGTGAAATGATCGCCAGGTGGCGCAAAGTGTCATTTTCCGTCGTCTCGGTTTTAAAATATAATTAAGTCATAAAAAGTCAAAAAGTAAAAAAACAATATGCTGTATCGTAGAAATACTACAGTAATGGTAATTTCCACATCTGTGTATTTTATACAACAAACATGAAAAAAAAAATCTGAACCAGAGCTATTGATATTTACTGTACAATAACGAGTAAAAAAAACTAACAAACAGTTGAACATTGAAACAAGTTCACTAGCTGACAATCGAGAATGAACAATGAACAAAGAATGAACTGTTCTGTAGCCTATCTCTGTTTGTATCTGTTTATTGTTATTTAAAAAATACATTTAAAAATACATTAAACTTTAAATATAGAAATAACTGGAAAACTAGTTAGACTTTCAGAATAAAACATTAAAATAACTCAAAAAAGACTCTGTGTTGCTTCTGTAAACACATTGTTGGGTTGTTCATGCTGGGTCAAAATTCTGGGTTATTTCGGGTACTTTAAACACATTGTTGTGTTTCTCATGTTCGGTCAAATGAGATGTGGTGAGTCATTTACAAATGAACACCTGGTTGGGTTATTTTGACCCAACAATTGGTTTATTCTTTATTATCTGGTTTCTTCAAATAACAGCCTGCAAAATGTTCGAAATATTATTGTTATTGTGTTACAAGTTGTCATGGTGTGCGCCTGTGATGGGCTGCGCCCAAATCAATATCGCTCCTCGCTCACTCCGAAGCTCTCTAGCTAGGCGGCCTTCTGCTGGTGCACGATGGAGCAGGGCCGCGGAATTAGACACGGCTGGTGAGCTATCGGCACTAATGATCCCGGGCTTCTCCGCGTGTCGCTCGGGGTCTGTTGGGAGACTGGACATCTCTACGTAGTTTAATCAGCGGTCAGCCGCACGCATAAAGTTAAAGAATGCGTCGGGGGGAAAAACAGCAAGGAGACTGACTCTGGCCATTTTAATAATTCATTGATAAATTAGTGATTTCTTTGGTTTCAGCTGTAGTGATGAAGATAATCATGGATGGATGGATGGATGAAATATTCATGTGATTTTACTGTAGATGAAGATTCTCTGTATTACAATGCAATACATGCCGTATGTGTTTAGTTTCTTTATATTAGGGTGCTACTGTACATACTGTCCTAAAATGCTAGCAAACGCAGCGGCTTAGCTTTGTATTTTCCTTAAAAGGAAGTTTATGAGGTGTTAAATTTAAAATTGGTGACCAGTAGATCTGTCCGCTTTACTTTGTATTGCTTCAGGACACACACACACACACACACACACACACACACACACACACACACACACACACACACACACACACACACAATGGAGTGATATCCTCCAGTTTATTAAAAAACAAAGGAGATATTTACTATAAGTCCTGAGCCAAATGCCCTGAGTAAACGAATATCATGTACATCTGCTTTATCCAAGAGTATGAGTCGTGTTCTATAGAAATCAGCGAGACAAAAAGGAGAGAGAGGGAGAAAGAGAGAGAGGAAAACTCTTTTGCTGTTATTGTAGTTTAACTAGCAGTTAACAGTGGGCTCAAAAATGAAAAACTGCTCTTTAAGTTGAAGAGAAACAACACTTTTGTTTAATTTCCCCGTTTTTATTTTTTTTATTTTTTTAATGTCTAGTCTGCTAATGCATGGCTTAATACCCTTTTAGAAAATGAGGAGGACATATCACACAAAGCATGCTGTTACGTGCATACCCACTATTTTGCACTCTAACATCAATCCAATCCTGTTTGAAGTGTTCTCACAGCTTTTAGATGAGTGAAGTCGCCTGAATAATCACCGCTGGATCACATTATGGAACTGTACTGATGTTGTCTTTTGAAATATAGAGTTTTACAGCATCAAAACGATTTGTTTAATCTCCAAGAACAACAGCGGAGTCTGTTCTTTAGATCAATGAAGACACAGCTCCATGCAGTCGTTTCCTTCTACAAGGCATTGTGATTTTCTCTCCGGCTTGATAACATCATTGATCCCTTAATAGGAAAACAGCAGAGATGCATCACTACCATTTTTAAAGCATCTAGTCAAGGTGAAGGATTGTCATTGTGTTTGTGAACAACTTTAAACCCATGGGTTATGCTATGCATTACAGTAAATCTCTGCACTTAGGTGTAATGCTTGTATGGTCTGCTCTATACTGCTCAATCTTGTAACCTTCCTTGTTATTCTCAGTTGCTGTTTTGGTTTCCTAGAGCACTTCATGTCTGGTGTATATCTACTGTACTGTATGTGCTAGGGATCTATTGTGAACCTTAACGGGATTCTAGCTCACACTTAATTTGGACGAATTGAGCTCTGACAGTAGTTCCAACTAAAGCTCAAATCACAGGTCTATATTTATCCACTCGTTCTAATACATTGTTACTAAACAGCAGAAGAGGAAGGTAACCAAGTACAGTAGATTTACGTTCTTATTGTACCTACAGTACGTCAGTAAAGTTATTTGTCATGTATACAGTATGTGCAGTCATGTTCATCCCAATTTGATCCCTTTCATGTGATCGACCAAAACAAGGTCGCACATAATGGTGAACTGGTAGGATAATGATACAAAATGGTTTTCAATTTTTACCCCTAAATAAAATCCAGGGGAACCAATTGCCCTCAGAAGTCACATAATTAGTAAATGGAGTCCACCTGTGTGTAATTTAATCTCAAGTCAAATCAAGTCAACCAGGCTTTTATTGTCATTTTAACCATGTAAAGTTCAGTACACAGTGAAATGGAACAATGTTCCTCCAGGACCATGGTGCTGCAGTACATACAGTACAAACAACACAAATTAACAACATATATCAGCCAAGCTAACTAGCTAACTAAGACACCTAATTAGCTGACGAGCCGAGACAAAATCAAATCAACACCATAAATGATCAAAACGGTCTAAGTGCCGTCTTTTGTATAGTACTTAGACAGGTTTGTTAATGTAGGGTGTTAATTTATTTTGTCTTTTCTTAGCTAGTCAGTAAATGTGCAAACATGATGACAACATGACACAATGCCTCTTGAGGTAGTGCAAGTAAATTGTTCATGAGTATCAATACAGTATACTGCCTCAGTATACAGTAAATACAGCTATTCTGTGAAGCATTTAAAAACGTGTATGTTGTTATTCTCAGGTTGTATTTGCCTAATAATAAAGACCCATTATGATTTTATTATGTTTGATGCAAAAATGCAAAATACAAAAAAATCCCACATAGAAAATATATAAAAAATAAATAAAATAAAATAAAATAAATAATAATAATAATAATAATAATGATGTGAGTATTAACCTTTGAACATGACTGTACTTAATATTTTTATTAGTATATATATATATATATATATATATATATATATATATATATATATATATATATTTATACTTTTACTCCACTATATTCATCCTGCAACAAATGTCTGTACTTTTTTACTTCACTACACTTGTGCATGTTGTTGTGTTACATCACCATAAACTTTGGTGTGTAGCATTTGAAGCTAAAATATTGCCAACTGCGGACTATTATACATACGATTTGATCATGAATTTTCTCCATAAAATGTTCAATCACATAGCAGGTATTTGTAATCAGAAAGTCATTGCAGACAGCGACAGTCTGGAGAGCAAGAAGAGAGAGAGAAATTCTTTTACGTTGATTCAAAGGCTACATAATACACTATCAGTGCTTTTAACACTAAGGTAAATGTGAAGGTGAGTATGTTTGTACTTTTGTTCAAGTAGAAATGTAAACGGATAACTTTTACTTGAGTAATATTTTACGTGGGATATCTGTTGTTTGACAAAAGTGTAGGATTTAAGTACTTTGTCAATCACTGTTAAACCATCATTTCTTTTAAGTTATTTCACAAAAGATTTTTATTTAATATGAATAAAAAGTGTTGGAATGTAATATGGAATGGAATAGTCAAATATGTTCCTTTCATTTTTTTCAGCAATCGAATGTCCAGCTTCAAGACGAAGTGAGAAAACTGTTTATACTGTAGCTGCTGTAGTATAACAGGAGCGAACTGATTACACACCAGTTTAAATTTAACTATGGAAAAAAAGTATGATGAATAAAACACTATGAGAAATGTTATCTTGTTCTGTATTTACTGAACCAGAGTTTCAAGGAAGCGCCATCAAAGAAATGGTGGAGCAAGTGGTCACAAACAAACAACATGTTAAAAATGTAAGTAAATCTCATTCTGTATGGGAAATGTAGAAAAAAACGATGATAACACATCGATTGTATACCAACATGAAACAACATTGTTGGGTCTTCGGCTGCTCACATTCAGTGGACCACCAGATGCGCACAACAACTTGGTACAGAATATTTGAAACCGGATCTCATTCCTGACTCAACCCTCCCATATTCTCTATGCTTGGGACTGACATTGCATCCAGTGGCTGGGGTTTGGACACCCAGACCAGGCCTCATGGCTGGTGAGAAACCTACCACTGAGCCACCAATGCCCCAATGCCTGATAAAATATCATAAAAATCATTCAAAATAAACGACCTGATGGTCTTGTTCCACCAAAACAGGTCTGGACCCTTGAAGCATGACTCCAAAAGATCTCTGAATGTTTGTTGTGGTGTCTGGCATCAGGACATCAGCAGCAGAGCATTTACGTGCTGTAAGATGCAAGCTGGGCCACCAGGAATCAGACTAGCTTGTCAGCTCATCAACTTTTTCGCCTGCTCACCTCATCTGCAGCAGGTTGTGATGCACTGAGTGTTCTGATACCTTTCCAGCTCAGTCACCATTATCTTTTTTTCAGCAAATTGTGCTGTATTGGCTTTTCTGTGGAATCGGGCCAGACAGACTGGCCTTTGGTCCCCACAGGCATAAACGAGCATTGGGTGCTTACGATCCTGTCACCAGTTGACTTCTATATAATTGATGATCAATGTTATTCAATTCACATAATAGGGAGGCATAATAAGAGGAGTGTCATTCTAAATTCAGTACAGTATGTCTGATTAGCAGTATGAGAGGGTCATTGTGTAGATTCTGCCATAAATCATTCAACAGATGTGCAATGCTTTTAAACCAAATGTCTCTATTTATTGAACAGTGGAACATAGACAATAGATCAGAATCTGTGTGTGTGTGTGTGTGTGTGTGTGTGTGTGTGTGTGTAAATATACAATACATGTGAACAAGTTTGCTTTACTCTAGAGGAGACATGAGCATTACTGCAGCCCATGAACTCTTACTGTACTGACCACAGACACCTGGACAAACACCTGCTTCTAGCGTTTTTTTGTCCTCAGAGGAAAGGCTCTTTTCCCCGTCTCAGTTCTGCTGTTCAGAAATGAGGATCCTGTGGAAGTGAAAATTAAACCCATTAAAAAATCATCACAAACCTGCTTATGACTGCAATAACATGATTAATGTGACATAATCAAACATATATAATAATTGACGATTGTCAAGATTGTAAACATCAATTTTGGGAGCTGTCTGTTTTAGCTTAGTCTTTCACTGGCTGACATCGGGTGTCGTCTCTCTGTTTACTTCTCAACAGCTCTTGCTGAATTTTCATGGGCGTATCTGAAGGTTATCGATAATTGGCATCTTAATTGGTATCAGATAAAAATAATTGACCAAAAATTAGGGGGGGAAAGTAGAATTTACAAGTCAAACAAGACTGGAGAACAAAAACGTGTTTTCTGACATACATTATGGGACAACGTTGGTAGAGCGGATACAATATTAAACATTCTACTAAATCTCCTACTAGTTAAGTTTATTTTAATGTGTGCAATGCTTTTTGGAAAATGTGGGTTTTGTTAGTAAGTTAGTACGTAATTAAGTGCATGAAGGTGAGGGAAAAAAAAGATTTCATCCATTATCCATAGCTCTGATGCTATGTACTGTCGGATCAATGAGGACCTGTAGCTCATCTCAGGACACTTAGGGTACCAGTAATTTTAGCTCAAGTTCAAACAAGTTCAACAACTATTATAATATGATATAGTAACTCAACATGTGCTTCCATTAGGCCTAGCATAATTTATACGATACTGTATATTGCTGCACTGTAATACCCTTTGGATTTGAACCTACTGGTATTCTGTGTGGATTTTGATTTAAGATGTACTCAATATTAGAATTTGCCTTGTAATATTCTTTAGGATAGCAACTGTAGTGTGCATAGTAAGATTAAAATCCTTCATTGTCTGTAATGTGGATTTTATCTCGGCGCCAGCATCGCAGGAGACTAGAGCCCACTCCAGGGGACTTTGGGCATAAGGTTGGACACATCCTGGACATGGTGCCAATCCATCGTTGGGCACACAATACATAACACCAGTGAACCAAATCTGCATTTGTTTAGACTGTGGGAGGAAACCCAGAATTCCCAGAAAAAGAACATGCAAAATTTGTATCCAAATATCCCAAGTAAGAATTTAGGTATAATGATTATACATGTTAAGGACACAACTTCTAAAATACAGAACCTGAAAGTTGTTTATGAAATGGTTAAAACCAGGCAACATATTATATTGTATTCTGCAAAACACACACACACACACACACACACAAAATAATGTGAACGCATTTATCTAAATGTTATCATGAGATCAGGGGAATAAATGATAAATGATGTATCATTTAGTCAAAGCGAGCCTATCAGTGCTTTAAACAAAATGAGCAAACAAATTATTGCACCTCGGGGAATGTTGTCTATCAAACATGTAATGAAAAAGATAGGCAAGAGTTGCTCTATCGCAAAAATAAATAAATAAATAAATAAATCGAGAGCGTAGTCTGTAGCTTTTATTCTCATGACAACAACTTGTCTTTTTTATGACACCAAACTTCTGATCTTATTGCACGCCATGCTCTTTGTGGTTGTCCTTATACATGCTATCTGATCCACTGCCTCTTTCCTTCTGCAGCTGCCTGCTTTTTTTTTTTTTTTTTTTCCAGAACCAAAGCTTTTGTGCACGAGTCGATCTGTATCATCTGTCTCATAAGACAAATTCAACTGAGGGCTTTTTTTATTGAGGTCTGGCTGGCTAGACAAGCATTCATGCCTATAAAAGGCTGGGGGCATGCACGCACAGAGACAGAGAGAGGGAGGCACTTATATCCATAGCCCGCTCAAGGTCGTTTTTAAGGAGCATTTTAATGAAGCTTTTGTACTGGCTTAACGCTGATGTTTGCAGCAGTTCTGAAATCAGCTCTCTGCTTGCCTTTCTTGCGTTCACTGCTCAGAAATCATTTTGTACTTGACCCCGGCTGTGTCTTATATAACTACAGATTTTCTCGCAAAATCTAATTACAATGTGCAATATATCGAAATAATCAGCGAGATCTATTCGATTTCTGAGGGGAAACTGCACAAACCTTTCATACGCAGTCTGAGCAATGTGTCCCTAAATGTCAATCACCCCTTTTACCCTGCCATCCCAAAAGAGGTGCCATTTAGTGGATGTACTGGCTTCTAGATGGACTCTTAGTGCCATTGGGACACCTTTGTCCCAATTCCCCCCAACCACCACCACCACCACCCCCAAAACCTCCTGAGAGTCCTCCATTTGACATTTGGCTTTTCAAAAGTGCCTCGATCTTCTAAGGACCATCGCAAGGATTCTATTATGTGCCCTGTTCTCATCTGTGATGTGAGGGGCTAAAGTGAAGAGACAAAGCGAGCGGAGGCAGGAGAACAATACAAAGACAGGACTGTAATAGAAAAAGAAAACAACAGGGGAAACGCTGGAGCAAAAAAAATGAATAAGTAAAAGAAAAAGCATGCTGAGAGCAAGAAAGGTAGAGCATAAATGAAAGGAGAAAGGGCACAAAAATGAAGAATATTGAAAGAGCATTTGGGAGACCCGACAGAAAAGATAAAGAAAGGACACAGAGTAAGATATGGAAGGAATCAGACAGAGACTATGAGAAAACAAAAGGCAGATGTGTATTTTTCTTCTCTCCCAATGCTTTCTCTCTCTCTCTCTCTCTCTCTCTCTCCACTACAAATGTTGCAGTGAACAGCTCCGACCATAAGGGGGAGCAACAGCTCCACACCGCTGTATAAGGTTTCCTGTGTCAGTGCAATGCTTTAATATGCAGCTCCCCTTCTACTTACAGCTCATGCTCTGAACGGTAAATTCTGCGTATAATCAAGATTGTGTTATATGATCAACTAGGCAAGGTATTTCCTTCGCCATAAATCATCTTGAGCATGCAGATGTGTTTGCCTTGTGTGTAAATCTTCATAATGCACATGAATAGGTAACTTGAGGCATACCAAATCGAAAAGCGTGTTTCTGCTGCCTGGTTGAGTATCTTCAGATTTAGCATTGGAATTACAGATTAGGATGAGAATGGGACTCTATACATTAGTGCGGATCAGGCAAAAACCAACCTTCATTTTTTTTTTATATTTCGGTCTGTCCACATGTCATCCGGCACACGGGGCGGCCGGTACGCCCGACTCTGCAGATATAGACTTATAGCTGGATAGCTCGATGACTGAAGTCTTTATTTGAAGGTTGCATATTTTACCATATAACAAGTTAACACAGTGAATGAGTATACGAGTGTGTGTGCGTGGCCCTGTAATGGATTGGCACCCCGTCCAGGATGTCTCCTGGGATAGGCTTCCGTCCCCCTGCGACCCTGTACATACTGTAGGATTAAGTGGTATAGATGATGAGTGCGTGAGTTAACACAGGTCTCAGAGCTCCCCAAATGTATATCTGTTAATGCTCTTGCTGAAATACCCCCTCAAATATTGAGATTTTTTTACACCTCAAACACTTTATTTCACTCGTCCTTCAAATGAATCATTTCAGTGTCTATATAAATGAGCTACTCCCGAGGCACACCCCTCCAGAGAACAGCAGGGCTGAGCAACTACCAGGGGGAGGGGCTTCTCTTATATGAGATCACAGTTGGGGAAAATTCAATTGGCTTGTTGAACCCAGCCCAATCCAAAAATGGAAGAAGCACACAGCCAGGAGGCCCATCTAAATGTCTAAAAATAACTAAAATGGAAAGTTTGTAAATGATACTATATACCGTAGATTAGGACTGGTAGGTACAATACAGTAGGCTCAGGGGCACGGCATCTCGCCTGGAAGAGCCAGGTTCATGTCCCAGCCAATGCGTCACACTTACTGTATCTGGAACTGGAACTACACCAGGATATGGAGAATATGTGTTCAAACTGGGACTTGTGATGACATTTCTTATGAATGAAAGCAAAAAACCAGATTGACATTTACAGAAGGCTTCAAGCACAGTACAGTCATTAGCCTCATCAACTCTTAGAATTTCTAATTCACCAGAATCGCAACATTTTGCCTTAAAATTAGACTAATAGACTTGATCTATGTACTGTAACTGTAACTTACAAAAACACTTGTAAGTGTAATTCAATACATAAATATGACATTTTCAAATAAATGGTGCGTTGTATTTAATTGCTTGTGGCCACTGTCATGTTTTTGTTTTACGGTTGGTGCACCTCATATTTAATATGCTGCACCACACTGTTATACTGTATGAATCATCCCCGATTTTTCACACTGTCTTAATCAAGCAGTCCTACAGTACGTGTCTACTGGAGACTCTGTCTACTCTTTTCTCATTAGGCCTCGTACTGTGTGGTACTGTGGTACAGTATAAAGTCGTGTTGTACAGTATAAGCTGATAAATAGGTCATATGGGTGCACCTCAGATTGAGATGATAAATCTAAATAAATTACATAACAATCATCATTAAGATAGAATATGTACAATGTGCATATAGTATATTAAGCTACTATGTGTTTCTCTGATGAACAATGAGGACAGTTTAAAGGAAACACTATTAGTTGATACCTTAAACATTCTTGAACCTCTTCAACTTGTACTGCAAGTTCCATGTGTTCATGTACACCTACCTTATTTACTGTTTTATAATGCAGCAACTTAAGTTGGAGAGTCTTGATTAAGTTGGTGAGATTGGATTCACATAGACTGCTCAACCAGTGCATTAAAACATCCTAGTGTTTGGGTTCCTCTTGGGTTCCTCTGCACAAGAGGACAAGGCAGCACTGGCTCATCAGGGCATGACTCCATGAGCCTGTCGTGTCTACCAGGATGTGAGTAGTGGATCATTTGGGGGCTGTTGGTGGGTTGTGGGGTGGCCCCTCTATAAATCAGACTTGCCTGTCCAGTTCATCCCATGGATCGGGATTTGGGATCTGACGTCAGATCAACAACCTGAGACTCTTTGTCTGCTAAGCCTCATTAACAAATGGCTCTCAGTGTTCTGATATCTTTCTATTTTGGCCAGTATTTACTTCTTTTTTTTTCACCAATTTGTGCTTCATTGGCTTTTCCGTGGGATTGGACAACATATTGACCTTTGGTCCCCACTTGGATGCCCATGGTCCTGTCACCGGTTCACTGGTACTGGTAATCAAGGTTATTCAGTTATAAAACATTGTTTTTAAGTTCCACTGTGATAATGTTGCGGATGATCTTTGTATGAGGCCACTTAATCAATAACTCAACAATAATCAAACTCAATCAATAACTTAAAAGATAAAAAACCCACAGCGGTGTGGGTTTTTTAAAGAGGTATACATGTCACACCCCAAAGTGTTTATTCCTCTTATTATATAGCAATTTGCAACAATTACAATTGTTATTTATTTACGAAGAGCATTGTGTTTTTTATCCAATTATAATTACACTTAATATTGTGGATGGTTCATGAAACATTTCAAATTCTTGTTGGTTTATCAGTGTGTTCAAGATCTAGCAAAAATCTCCAAAGTACCACTTAAAGAAACAATCTAGTCCACCACCTTGTGCCTCCATGAGCCTTTATGAAAAAGGGACAACATTTAATGTGTGTGTGTGTGTGTGTGTGTGTGTGTGCGTGTGTGTTAAACAGATACAGTGATAACTGATTCACAGATAAGCTCTAATTTTAAATTCTTCAAATCAGAGCAAATGGGCGTTTAACACTGAAGTCACCTTAGTGCAAATATACACAGATAAACACATGGCAATACAAATATGCTCATGCAAATGCCCTCACACTCTCACTCTCACTCTCTCTCTCTCACTCACACACACACACACACACACACACACACAATTATTTGTTGTGCACTGGTGCGAAACAAGCTCTCACACCTGTCGAAACACAAACCCTAATCACTCCCGCACCTCCTCCTATGGGACACACATGAGGTGAGAGAATCCCCTAGAGACACTGACACTCTCTCTTTCTCTCTCTCTCTTTCTCTCTCTCTCTCTCTCTCTCACATAAACACACCAATGAACATTCCTGACGTGCCTGGAACAGATGACCCACAATTGCCACTTTTGTTTTTGATATGTTCTCATACAGGTAGGAATCCCAAAGGATAGTTTTATCACTCGTGTCCATTCGTCTTCACATGCCCTTTCTTTCTCCATCCATCCATCTCTCGTGCACGTGGTAGTGTGGAGGTGTAGTGTGTGAACAGCCAACTAATGAGTCACATTAATGGTCGTTCCGGATAAAAGGCGAACACTTCATCACCTGGTTAAGATCCTTATCTCAGCACAAGAGGGGAGGAGAAGGTGAGAAGATTAACTTTTGCACTGTAAAGAATGTGATCTGCTTACTTAGCAGTAAATCATAATTTCTTTGATTTTGGATTGGGCTGAACTTCTGGAAATCTACGACTCTCAGCTGTAATCAAGAATAGTGACAACTGTACAAGCCTCTGGAGGAAGTTTTATGATCCGGGGTTGCTCCAGTTAGGCATGTTGAGGTTCAGCAATGTTATGTGGCAATAAAATTAAGTCAGCTGATGACCTGAATACATACATACATACATACATACATACATATTGTACATACACTCATATTCTACATACATTATATACAGATGTAAATATACATCATTCATCACAGCTGGCTGGTTCCAAAAAAGAAGAAAACTTTTTCCTTTTTGCAGTATGAAAACACATATTTAAAAAATGATGTAATTCTGTGGGTCTTTTTTTTTACAGAGAGAAGTGGAATGCGGCAGTTTTACGATATTGAGTTTATTTTTGTGTCTGGTTATGTGTGCTTTGTCTCTGCTGGTGGGGGGGTGGGGGGTTGGGGGGGAGGGTGTATCTTCCCTTGTTGTTGCAGGTCTCACCCTCTTCAGTGTGCCTGCAATCTATTGGTTGCTGCCCTGTCAGTCTTTTGTTGGCCCCGCCTCCTGCAGGATGATTGGGTGTCCAGGAGACCCAGAGGCCTACTTAAGGCCTTCATACCACAATGCTTCAGACTGTGTTTTTGCTTACTGTTTTTCTGATGACTATTTGTAAAATTATATTGTGTATGACCTTCTGCTACGGTTCTGACTTCGTTTTTGTGTATGCCCTTCTTTGGCTCTGGTTGTAAATACGTGTTGTATATATTTGTATATAGTTTTGTAATTAGTGGCTTAGTAGGGAGTCGACGCCATTTTGTTTACACCCTGTTTTCTCTTGGTTTGTGGTTAGCAAGGGAGTAAGGGAAGAATTTTGGTGCAGGTTAGTTATTTCACTTTGGTACTAGGTAGAGGGCATTTTGTTTGTTTTGGCCTTATCGGCTTCTGAAGCTCACAGCCACCTTTGGGGGATTTGCTTGTTCACCTTTTGTAAATAAACACTAAGCAAACGCACTTTTGGTCTCGCCTCCTTTTTTTTTTTTTTCTTTTTCATTCCTGTTATGGCCCACCTTGACCGGGGCGTAACAGGCATCACATGTGAACTGAAAAACACTCATTTAAAATGTGAATGTTTGTTTTTATACACATGAACATTTTCCTATTTTAATAAAGGGTGCCAAAAATTCTGCAATGGAGAGTACACAATGAAAAGAGGACAATCATACATATCTGACTAACTGATTAAAATAATATTTATATTTTTTATTTATTTATAACTAGTATTGATGTTTAAGGTTTAGTGTTTTAGTTAAATAGAACTACTTTAACGAATTAAGAAATTAAATACTTTATTAAAATAAATTATAAAAAAGCTTTTAAATACAGAGTAGTAATGTCTATTAAGTGCTAGAGAGTCTTAATAAGAAAACTCTTGATTAGCCAAATAACTTACATGTTTCACTTTAGGCTATATGTTCCCTCTTACATTTTCCAACTGTTTAAACCCATTATATATATATATATATATATATATATATATATATATATATATATATAATAATAGAATAGCAGCTGTTGAAGCTGCTGCAGATGATCACACCTATCTAGCATTACTAAAAGCCTCTGCTTAACAAACACAGAATGTTTCTATTTTTATACAATTAAAGCTCATTGCCACAATCTTTCCCTCAGTTGTTTGTGTAAGTGGGCTTTTAAAGATTTTTCACTTAAAACAAACAAACAAACAAACAAAACCTATGCTAACCCTAGATTAAACCTCATTCCTGTCACGCTAACACTCTCAGTAGGTTTGTTCTTATTTAAAAAAAAAAAAAAAAATGTCTGAGTTCTTCTCATTTTAATAGACAGTTTAACATCATATTTGAACAAATAATTTTATTAAGAATCTGTAAACGACAACAATGTATGTAACATAGTTGATAGGCAATTAATATACTCAGTGACCATGAGCTACAATATTACAGACAAAATATTTCATGAAATGAGAGGAAACTTACCACAGTGAGTACAATCTTTGAGTTGCAGGACAGAGATCTGCTAGTTACCTAATTGATAGACATCTTTCAGACTTTTTCTGACATAAATAAATTGCTAAATAAATGATCTATCTATCTATCTATCTATCTATCTATCTATCTATCTATCTATCTATCTATCTATCTATCTATCTATCTATCTATCTATCTATCTATCTATCTATCTATCTATCTATCTATCGTGTCTTTCAAAAGTATTAATACACCTTCAACTTTTCCACATTTTGACACATAACCACAAATGTTTATGTATTTAATCTGGACTTTGTGATTTTATGATAGATTAACAAAGTGGCATAATGGTTAAAAAAAATAAAATATGAACAAAAATCTGAAAAGTCTGCCATGTATTTGTATTCAGCCCCCTTTACTCCAGTGGAACCAAACGTTACCTAATTAGTAAATACAGTAGAGTCCATCCTGTGCGTAATTCAATCTCAGTATAAATACAGCTGTTCTAGAAGTTTGTGATGAAGTTGTGGAGAGGTTTAAAGCAAGGCTAAAACATCCCAAGCTTTGAACATCTCACGGAACACTGTTCAATCCATCATCTGAAAATGGAAAGAGTATCGCACAACTGTAAACCTATCAAGACATGGCCGTCCACCTAAACTGACAGGCCAGGCAAGGAGAGCATTAATCATAAAAGCAGCCAAGAGGCCCATGGTAACTCTGGAGGAGCTGCAGAGATTCACAGTTCAGGTGGGAAAATCTGTCCACAGGACAAGTATTGGTTGTGCACTCCACAAATCTGGCCTTTAGCCAAAAGTTGTCTGTTTGCAGTTTGTGACAAGCCATGTGGAACTGCAAAGGTTTGTAACAGTTTCTTTTAACGATGCCCATGTGCTCGCAGCCCATGTGCCGACTGTCAAGTTGAGTTTTGAGACTTGATAAAAGTTTGGTAAAACATCTCTGTTTCTTTAAAATTATACAGGTGGTGCACACTGATTTACAGTATTTACACATTTTTATCCCATGTGGTAGAATTTAATTATTTATTAAGTTTGCTAACTCCTGTACATAATGCTAGTTTGTATTGTTTAAATGCTGTCTGTTAGTTTTTTGTGAGGCAGCTAATGTTATAAGGAATTTATTAATTATGAAACATTTTTTAAAGATTTAAAATGGGAACAGAATCAATATGTGATAAATGTGATCCCATATACTTACAAAATCACAATTTTAATCGAATCGGCATCTATTTTGATATTATCGTATCATATCATGACTGGGGTCCCATCTATCTATCTATCTATCTATCTATCTATCTATCTATCTATCTATCTATCTATCTATCTATCTATCTATCTATCTATATGTCTGTCTGTCTGTCTGTCTGTCTGTCTGGAAACACCTTCTAATTGCATGTTCCTCACTGATTTTTATTAGATTTTTTATTTTGTTTTACACTGGATTGAATAATCTCCTTTCAAGAGTTGATACTAAGATATTATGCTCTGTAAAGCCTTCATAATGTGAACGTCCAATCTGAGGTTCTGTTCATTGATATTTCAGACTGGTAACTCTAAACTTCTTCCTTGCTGCAGAAAGTAGGAAATAAATCCAACCTTGTGTCCAATCTTTTGACTGGTACTGTGTGTTTATATGTGATATTTGATAATAAGCATATTTAGTCTAAGTATTTATCATCAATGGACATAAAATATCCCCGAAATTATAAAATGACTATACATGTATATGTATGTTTTATTTATAATAGGGTTAATAAGATTTTAGCATCTTTTGCTCTACTGGTATTTGCAAATCTCTTGAGTGTTTTCCTGTCTTTTTTGTTGTCTTTGTACTGTCTTCATAGAAAAAGCTGAATACTAGTGTTTTCAATGTGGCATTTATAAGACTATTCAAATTTACTAATAATTCACCAACTACCAAATTTAAAACTTGTATACCACCCACAGAAGATTTTTTTTGTGTGGTTTTCTATGAAGCCTACAAAAAGATATTCCTATTATGTTATTAAAAGAATACAAGAAGCATTCTTCTTCTTCTTATTATTATTATTATTATTATTATTATTAGTAGTAATAATAATATTAATAAAATAATAATAATAATAATAATAATAATAATAATAATAATAATGGGAATATATTTCATAGTCATTCTCATTTTAGTGAGAATACTAACAACACGACAGAATATAACACCCTAAATGGTCCTTCTACTTTGTCCTACTCAGAAATCTTTGAACAGAACTTAAAAACGTTCTAAGTAGATCCTCGCATCAGAGCCATCCTGTTTCAGTAAACCTTACAAGTAGATCAGATTGAGAAAGCTAGGGCCATTAATTAATGATTTGTCTCTTTGGGACCATCCTCACAAGTTCAGGAAAGATTCCAATTAGAGCATGTTTAAAACACTTGAGCTGTTAACACGGCAAAGTATTCTCAAGGAGATTGTTTTGTTTAAAATTAATTAAAGAAAGAATGATTTATTGATACATCTGCCACACCTTGATACACTTACCGACCAGCCCTGAGCTGGTAGAGGGACAAACACACATGCACCATTTAAGCTTTTGTCCATTTGCCTTGTGTTATGTACTGTATGTCCTGTACATAAAAAGAACAAAAAGTTCTTATAAGTTATAAGAAAAAGTTCTTGTGTTATAACGTCATAGAGTGACTCAGAGACAGACAGACTACTGTAAACATATTAGTATTTTCCAGGTTAAACGAAAGGGTTCCAGCTGACACAAGCTATTTGCTTTTATACTTTTATACATGGCTGTAGGAAGTATTACCATATAAGGAATGAGAAACGCAATGATAGGGTTGTTATATGGATCTAGAGGCATGGCAAAGTTTGCATAGTCAAAAAACCATACACCTATTTACCTTTTTTTATATATATATAATGATGTAAATATGAGCTGTTCCATTTGAAAAGTAGTCTTGGGACAACACCTTTACATCTAGCACCCTAATGGGTTGTTTGGTTTGTCTTACTGAGAAGCGCTTAAAGGTCAAATGCAACACTGATTTTATCCCCTGAAAGGTTTAAAAACAAATTTTATTTATACATAACAAAACTTTAAAGTTCCTGTGTCTGTACATTGAAGATATTTGTGAAAGAATAATTTGGGGGAGACATAAGATGAGTAATAGAGATTTTTCTTAGAATTGTTGTCTGTTTGTTTGTGCAGATATCACGTAAAAACTACTGAACACATTTTAATGGGTTTTCACAGGTGTATTTGGGCGAGCCTGAGGTAACATATAGACTTTGTTTTATCGCACTTGGCCCATGGCAATAGAAGATATGCTACTTTGAAATTTAATTGGAAAACGGCCTTATACTATAAAAGAAAATTTACCTTGAAAAAATCATTAGTTTATCCCAAAATTGAACAGATGGCACTGTACATTTTTTAATACTCATTTTCGAGTGTGCAGTTGAAATCTACGTAATAAACAACATTCCACACCTCATTCCGCGCACTTCACAGGTGACACGTAGAAATTTGAGTTCATTAAAAATTTCAACAGATGCCGTTGTACATTTTTTTTTAAACGCACTTATGCGTGTGCGATTAAATTCCAATAGAATGAAATCTAGTTTAAAGATAAAATCTGCTCCTTCCCTGCTGCATAACCTTCGGCAGAACCCATATATTTCCATATAAACAATTAGACGTAAGTGTTTCTATTTTTTTTCTGAAAAATAAATTCAATAACTAATAAAAAGACTTTCAAAGAATCTTTTTGTTTGCTTAAATCAAACAAAGAAAAAATTAATAGGTTTTTTTTTGTCCTACTTGGTGAACCCTTAAAAGATATAAAGTAGTATACAGATTTTGAAACCCTTAGAAATTGAGGGGTTTGGCTTATTATAAAGGGCATCTAGAAACCTTATGTTGCTGTCGGTTGAGGGGTCTCCTCAACAAACCATCCGATCTGCACACAACTTGCCACAGGTTTTACGCCAGACGCACTTCCTGATGCAACCGTTCCATTTTATCCAGGCTTGGGACCGGCACTATTTCCAGTGGCAGGGGTTTGGACTGGACCCAGGCCTTCCACATGGGAGATGAAAAACCAACCACTCAGCCACCAATGCCCACAACTTTATAAATCTTACAATCTGTAAATATACAGAGGCATTTTCTTGACATTACCTTTTTTTTCTTTCTTTGGTGATTGCAGCAGGTATGAAAGATATTAATAAAATATTAGATATTATGAATGTCTTAATCCCAGTTGCCTACCATATTATCCACATCCAAATATCCGATTTAACTGCTATTTGGAAATTCTCTGCTGTGAAGCATACAGACAACAAAGATGATTACAGCTGTCACTGCTGTCTCGCAATGGATGCTCATCATCAAATGCACAGCCACAGTACTCCACAAAAAACATACACAATACTGCATGTCTAGACATCAAGACAAACTCTTTTTTTTTTTTTTTTTTTTTACATCTAAACCAAAGCTGAATGTTTGAAATGAATTTTACACTTGGCAGCTTCAATCACTGAACAGATAAGCGTTCCAGCATTTATAAATCCCACACATGTTTAGCCCAGAAATCATTTTTATTTGTCTTGCAACGTTTCAACAGGGCTGCCGATTAAGTCAAGTAAACCTTTTTTGACAGTCTGAGTGTGCTCTGACAAATAGAAACACTGCTGCATATTCTTCCTTCACTAGAAAAAAAAATACTGAATAAACCCGATTAAATATATTCTCTGTGCTGCTAGTAATGATTGCAAATATGATAGAATATTACTCACTGTTTAAACAGAAATGGCACTGACTGTACATTTAGCAGACGCCCTTAGCCAGAGCGACTTACATTTGTTTTTATCTCCTTATATATCTGACCAGTTGAGGGTTAAGGGCCCAACAGTGGCAACTTGGTGGTCATGGGGTTTTGAACCTTGGACCTCCCAAACCGTATTCCAATGGCTTAACCACCGCGCTATCCGTGACGCTGTAAGTATTTGGAGGAAAAAAGGATGGAAATAAAAAAATGAGACGCAAATCAGGTATAGTGTATCAACAATGACCAAGACACTTGGTGGCATGTTTACAAGCCTTTTTATTCATTTATATTCAATAACTTATAACCTCACCCCACCCCCATTGTTTCGGTAACCTGTTGATTTTCAACCAGTCATCTTTAAATACCAACACAAGGTTCCTCATGCCTCTTCCTAGATATGTAAAGCGACCAAATGTGCCATTTTCGCATGCTGAGGAAAGTGATATAAGCTACCTCTTTCACATTTATGATGTAGCAGATGCTCACAATTAGCCAGAATTACTGGAACTGTCAGGGGAGTCAGTGCAGGCCATCCTTCTCCCGCAGAAAGCATGGTCAATTCTGTTCTCTTAGCTCTCGCTCAGGATGGCTATTGTATTTTCTGGATTTGACTTCCCAACATCCCACGTATTTAAAGTTGTGCCATTCAGTACCCTTTACTTACATCAATGTTAAGTTCTAGGTTGGAAGCCTGGATGGGCCATTTAGCGCCTTGCAGGGCACCAAGTAAAGGTTGACATTTACAGAAGACTTCAAGATCAGTACAATAATGAGACTCTTAACTGCAGTAAAAGATTTGAATGGTTCAAACTTGTTAACAAAGGATGTACATCCGTGAATCACAATCCCAGCCATGGTGGCTCAGAGCCCACTTCAGTCGTTCCCATGAACATTCAGTAAGTGGAACACCTGATCCTTGAAAATTGATGGATTACCTGTCGCCAGCTAGCAGAAGAGGTGCATCTGTGTGTGGGAACTATACACGCAATCATTCACAAACACCACTTGCACATTACTGGAACTCTACTGGGAGTTATTGCCACAGTCTTGACCTCGCTCCAAGCCATTTCCACATGTTTGAACAATTATTATTATCATTCTCCACAACCAAAAGTCCAGGTTTCACTTGAATCCCTCACGTATTATTACTATTATAGGAGGTGCTTTCTTTGAAACAAGTGCATGAAAGTCGATGGATTGTGTAACTAACTTTAGTAAGTGTTAAAGTGCAAGCTCAGTCTGCCGATCTGACACTGTTGAACTGTAAGATTGCGTGTGTGTGTCGTGAAACACACAAGGTTCCTCAAGGGAAACAGATGGTGTGAAGCGTCATTAACATGTTGATTATGTTCGTCTCTCGCACTCTCTGGTGAATACATGGGGAGGACTCAATGCCTGTGTGTATAAGCCCATACGGAGCCGATGCAGTGGAAAGAGTTAGCAGTTTTTAATCACACAACACACACACACACACACACACACACACACACACACACACACACACACACACACACACACTGGCAGAATAAAATAGCTACAAGTTGCAAATAGCCTACCGCTAATGATGGAGTGTGTGACTGATTTGTACTTTTGGAGAAATATGGCATTTGGTGATGGCATCAACATAATGTTTGACGAATTAATTTTTATTTCAAATATGAAAATAATCTATGTAATGTTTTTTTTTTTTCAGAATGCCACACATATGTAAAAATGAATAGTCCTTAAAATGACTGACAGTTGTACAAAGGCGCTATATAATTCCAAACAGCCTCTTATACCACAGAATGATTGAATTCTTATACTGTAAACCAATTGGTTAGACGGTGCTGATGAACTGAATTTAATGCCAGCTCTGACAATAGTGCTAGCTCTAATTTAAATATCAGGTTTACACCAATCCACCATAACTTTAAAAACCTTAGCAAATTTATAACCAGCGAGGTTTGATGGTCCCCTTCTGTCACCGGGCTGCCTCTGGACTCACGGGATAAGACCCTGCAGAGCCTCTGATGATTTGATTCTGTGGTGTCTGGCATCAGGATAGTAGTGGCAGATGCTTTGGGTGCTGCATGTGGTGGGGTGGGTCTCCATGGATCTGGATTGATTTTCTGGCACATCCCATGAGTGCTTGATTGGATTGGGATTTGGAGAATTTGGTTGCTGGGTTGGGAAACCTTGGGCACTTTGCCTGCCCCATGTGTGGTGGCCTGTTGTGACCTGTGGCCAGTATTGACTTTTTCTGCAGTTTGTGTTGCATTGGCTTTTCTGTGGAATCAGACTGGATGGGCTGGACTTTTGTCCCCATGGGAATGGGTGAGCCTTGGGTGCCTCCATGATCCTGTAACCAGTTTACTGTTGTATAATTGATCAATGTAGTAAAGTTTACCTGTCCGTGGTCATAATGTTATAGCTGATCAATGTACATTAATGTTAACATTTTTGTATATTTACGACTGTATCACAGCTGCTAGATAAAATATAATGGTTAAAAAATAATATGGAATGATGCCTCATTGACATTCCACAAAAATGAAAGTAACTTATAAAAGACTCAAATGTATGACATGCCATTCATTTATGAATTAACAACAACAACAAAAAAAATGCAGTAAATTGCAAATTGCTATAAAATAAGAAATACTTATGATATGCTGTTATGGGAAAATAATCAACAATGCCATGATAACTGGAACTTGACTTCCTGTCTGTCCGACTGAGTTTAAGATATGGTATATTATTTCCTATAACAGCACCTTCAAGGAGTTCTATCCTACTTACAGTATATTAAATAGTCATGTCACTTAGCATTATGTAGTTCTGCAAAACAGCGGGTTCAAATATATTAGCACCCCCAGAGTCAATACGGTTATTAAAATTTAAGTTCCTGAGTCCTTATGCATCCAAATACAGGACTGTCTGAGCAACTATAAGGCAATCTGGCAACCAAATGGCTAGTACTTTTTCATTAGTTTTCTTTCAGTTTTTTGTTCAAACAGTAATTGAGACAACTCTTACCTAACGTCTTTCGCAGAACTGCCGTCTGCAGCAACAACAGGCCTTGTGTGTAATTCTAATGAGAAGTTTTACTCACCATAAGCTTCACATACAATGTTACGGTGACATTGAAACCTGCAGCAACTGTCATGAGGCACAAGCCAGCTCAGCGAGCTAGATAAAGACCGACACTTCAAACGGGACTTGAAGCAAATCAATCACGGAAAAAAGATGCTTGCTGGGAGCCTGATCTGAGTACTGACCCATATGCCTCAAGTACCCTGTCTTGACCTTCTCCATCTTCTGTTTCAATCTTACCAAATAAAATGGAGTGCAAATGAATGTTGGTGTTGGCTGTTTCGAGAACATAACTCATAAACTTTCCAAAATCAGGTCTGATTTGTTTTGTTGAACATAAATCAGTATTTGTAATGAAAGAAGTTTTTCACACACGTATTTTCCTCCATTCATTCATCTTCAGTCAGTGCTTTCTTTTTTTAAGGGGATCTAGAGCCTATACAGATCCACCGATATTTTATTTCCTTATAATATTTAAACAAAAGAGAGAGAGAGAGAAAGGGAGACTGAATATTCCTATGCAAGCCAGATTGCTCAATATTTGCTGATATTGTTTTTTTTTGGCGGGGGGTTAGATCGTATTTGCATGTCATGACAGCATGTGCGTATCCATATGTCATTGCTCACATCATAGTTGTGCGATCATTCATTCATTTCAAACTAAAGAAAATATTTCATCAAAAGTATGATTGAGGGACAGCAAGCAGTCACATGGCTGTATTTGTTGAGGTCCAGAAGAAAGAAGAAGCCCAGATGCCTTTCTTTAGCTGTTTTAGCAGCTATTGCTAGCACTGCTATAAAATCCCTGCTCTGTTGGTGCTGACTGATGACATCATTGTCCCACGCCTGCCCTAATCCTAACCCTAACCCTAACTCGAGCTGACCGTGTTCATTCAAGTCACATGATGACATATTAGATATATGTCTGATCTAGGACCAAATATGAACTTGACTCAGATCCAATATTAAAAACATTCGATTTGTGTGTTCAGACAGGCCTAAAATCAGCTCTGTGTTACTGCACATTTGGGTAAACGAACCTGGAGTTGAGTCACTCTTGGCTGGGAATGTGAGCATAACCCAGGTAATGCCAGGAACTATCTTGTTTTCTGGACATTTAATACAAAATATTAAACTAAAAACTAACTGAAAATATAGAAGTGGTGTAACATGCTTTAATAGAAAGAAATATCAGGAATATTGCCAAATTTCCGTGTACAAAACATTTTCAGATGCTGTTAAAAAATAATCAAATTTGTGATGGCAGTAGAAACTTTGCATCAGCTACAACATACTCTATTGTTGATTATTTCTTCTTTCGGCTGCTCCTGGTAGGGGTAGCCACAGTGGACCATTTGTATCCATCTAGTTCTTTTAAACCTTTTATCTAAAGATGTGTTACATGTTAGGCAGAACGGAATACAGTATAGGGTTTTAGCATGAACCATTGCCTTCGCTTGCTTTTTATTTATTATGAACATTAGAACATGTATTTGTTTATTGCACTTGACTGTATTGGAGAAATCACATCTAAAAAAATTTAGTATAAGCTGTGGATATGTGGATATTTGAGGCATCCAAGCAAGCTCTAAGCTGTCGGCATCTAATATAATCTATTACTGGAAATGTAATATTAATATGGCACTATTAATATTTCCACATTGCTCCTTCAAGCTGAAATCAGATCAGATTATTGAAAAAGTGTCACTCAACAGTCCAGTCATCTGTTCCTCCAAAGGCTATAGCAAAGTAGGATAGAGTCAGAATTTAGAGATAACTGCAGTTTTGCAAAAATGCTCCCAGGAACCAGAAGGTCATGGGTTTAAATCCCAGGTCTAGCAGAGACCCATGGTTGGGTTATTGATCAAGTCTTCTCAATATACAGTGGGGGGGAAAAATCTGCCAGCATGCACACGTCTGCACAAACTGATCATTGTACCCATGTGCTTGCTGAACATCCCATTGCAGATTTAGTTCCTCTTTGTTATTATAATAACATCCACTGTTCTGGGAAGGCTTGCCTTTAGATTTTACAGCATGGCTGAGGGAATTTGCATTCTTTCTCTAGTAAGACTGGCCACGGACATCATGAAACGATGCCTGGGGTGACGTCAGCATTTAATCAGCTTGAGACCAGAGCGCTGCACAGCCCACTTGAATTCTTGCACTTTGTGCATCGGGGCATGTTGATACTGGAACAGGTTTTGAAGGGAAATTCTAATGTTGCACCATTAGTTCTGGGAAGGCCTAAACACGATAGTCACATTTTTACAAACATTTGGCCATATAGTGTAACTATATATCGATAAACATTAACTGGTGAGAATGACCCATCATCCCAACAATATGTAATTACAATAGGTGATATTTCCCCATTAATGGGGAGCGCACAAATGTTACACATACTGTAGCACACCAACATACAGCATGTGCTATTATTGTACACCTACTCTAAATACCAGTAGCTTTGCAGTAACTAAAGCCGACAATCTAAAATTTCCCATGCATATGATGAATATGTTCGAATAAACATTGTCATTTGATGGTAGAACCAATAGCTAAGATGTAGTTCAAGTCCATCAAAATGTACCAGTACCATGCAAAAGTCTTAGACACCCTGTGGTTTTTTTAATATAAACTTTGCTACAGATTTATTTCAATTTTAAGCCTTTGTTATTAAGTCAGTACAAATACCGTACATTTCTGATAAGCTAAAAGTTACAGAAAATATTCGTATGCAAGAAAAGAAAGCAGTATAGTATGAACGTCAGCACTTTTAACTGCTTAAAAAGCAGTCAAAGTCCTAAGAAGAACTATGGGTTCTGAAACTGCACAAATTGTACTTGACACCAAAACAAAGTTTTTGTTTGTTTGTTTTTTATCACACCAAAAACTGACTTTGTTTCTTTTCCTGAAACACATTTAATTACTGGTTACTTGGCTTTATGGCGGCACAGTGGTTTGATTCCCACCTCGGGTCTGTGTGCATAGAGGGTACATATTCTCCTCATGCTTGGTGGGTTTCTTCCCTCAGTCCAAAGACAAGCTAATTGGCGTTCCCAAGTGTTGACCAGAGGCCCTACCACAATGGTAGAGTGGGAATGAACACAATGGTCACCGCTGGCCTCCACAGTCCCTAGTTGAACTACAGATGTTCCTAGTTGGATGGATGGACTTGGCTTTATTATTATAATCATGTTTTTAACACTTGCTCTATGTGCACTTGCTCTAAACCACGCCAACAATGGAGTGTTGCAGTCAGGAAAGTGATTCTGTTCCCGAAGGCCAACACAGAGAGACTGAGGAGAAGCTTCTTCCCCCAGGCTATACGGGCTCTCAACCAGAGCTCCACATACAGTAGGACTCAACAGATTGGACTTGCTAGTATACTGTATGTTTCCTCACACATGTGGTGTTGGAGCCAACCAAAATACAAACAACACTGAACATTTGCGCATTGCACAGGACACATATGTTGCACATTTCTGGTACCATTGACATAGATGTAAATGGGGACGAACTATTGCGCTATCGCACTTTAAAGATGAACAATTCCACTGCTACTTATCATTTTATTTCACATTCCTTGACCTGCTTATTGTAACCAAATTACTATATATTTGACAATCTTTTCTATTTGCATTTGCCTGTCTAATGACTTTTTTTTACATCGTGTAAGCTTTTCACTGCATACATCATACTGTGTATTGTTGTGTAGGTGACGAATAAATATTTGAATTTGAATATGAAAACTCTTGTACAGTACTCTAAGTAAATGATGCACCACATCACACAATTACGAAGATTCACCATATTTTCGAACTTGCTCCTCTGACACTTTTTCAAAAGATAGAAGATAAGGCTGTTAATTTAAGATTCGCTCAACCATGTGGAGGAGTAACAAGCAGCAGATCCAGAGCTAGAGGTCAGATCTTTAACATCATGTTGGCCGTGTGTGTACGCTTGAAGAGAACATCTTCATCTTCTGGCTTTAATTGATTTCCAATTTTGCTGTGCGAATGGAGATCAAGGACCTTTGGGGAGGACCGTGGGAGCTAGGTTTTTAAAGAGATTTCAGGCGTTTAAGTGAAGTACAACCTGGCTAAAAAAAAAAAAAAAAAATTGCTTTTTTTTTTTTTTTTTTGTAGCTGTGTTAGACACGCTCGTGATGAAACAAGCGATTATTTTGAAAGTGTTCGTTTAACTGAGGGAAACAATTCTTTATGCAGATCTCGTTTATCTTTATGCTGTGGAATCATCGACCTCCCAGCAGTGCTTAAAGCTGTTCCTATAGAGAACACAATTACTACATACATATTTCAAGGTCGGTGTTTTTGCATCAGATATAATTAGCACGAATCGACATGGAAATGGCGTCTGCCTTTACAGATTGGAAATTGTCTAGATTCTAGTTTGGAAATTATTCCAATCTGATGTGCCGATCATTAAATGCTCATCAACATTATGTTCCCTTTGAGTAGCAGCATTATGCTTAACTGTTGTTTGTTGTAAAGCTTGACTCGACTGCAAATACAACATTGTCTTATAAGGAGTTGGAGGGTATTGATACACTCCTAATGCTAATGCATACTGTAGTTGTTTTTTATCTGTTTAGTTCACACTGTACTGTATGTCAAAGTAGTAAAGCATAGCCTTAAATGGAATTATTATTATTATTATTATTATTATTATATTATTATTATTATTATTATTAATAAAATCTGCTATAAGTGTTGTTCGGACATTGTTGGGTTTCTGTGTGTAAAGTATCATAACCCTGTATTTAACTGTTTGTGACTAATTGGAAACGGGTGAGAGGGGAGTGAGTCTCCTGTTGAGCAAACCAATCACAATAAAATAAAAATTTTATTTGTCACATACACGGTCATACACAGTACGATATGCAGTGAAATGCTTGTGACCTTCAAATAAAAGACATAAATATGAAAAGAGACTAAACAGTATAACCAAATGTTTTTTTTTTTTTTTTTACAAATTATATACAGTATTATATATATATATATATATAGTATATACAACTAGTATATACACCTTCCATACTCAGTGCTCAACTGCCATGGCACTTTTAAGGTCCCCTTGAACTCTCCTTTAAGCTCCCTTGGCCCCAATAAAATGATAACTTTTAAACCTAGTAGGCCAGAATTAAAACTAATGCTTATGAAAGACTGCAAATTCTTAAACTAATGTGTGTCTACTTTCATATGGACCATTTCCACTGAAGAGTGTAAAACGAAAAAAAAAGAGGAAATTGAAATTCTGAAGCGCTGAACCCTGACAACAGGCAGAAATTTCATTTGTTTTGGTCTCTGTTAAAAAAAAAAAGTCAGAACAAATATAAGCACTATTTCTTTGTGCTTTCTTTGCTTGCACAACATGGTGGGGGAGCAGAGTTATAAATGCAAGTATACAGTAGTCTTGTGAATGAATTCTGGCTCTAACTGTTCCTTAACCTATTCATATCTGTATAATCTATTTAAAAATACACACTGTTCATTCTGAATACTGACTCATCACCACTTTATACCACTTTATCCTGTGTTCAGGGTCGCAAGAAGGTAGTGTATGTATCTAATTCCAGGACACTTAGCGCACGAGGTGAGGTACACCCTAGACATGGTGTCAATCCACACACTCACAAGTGAATTCACACGCTACGAGCAATTTGGGAACACCAATTAGCCAAATCTACGCGTCTTTGGACTGAGAGAGGAAACTGGAGTAACCTGAGGAAACCCACCAAGAACATGCAAATCCCATGCACACAGTCCCCGAGGCGGGAAATTAAATCCAGTCCCTGGAACTACAAGGCGTCAGGAAATACTACGCCAACGTGCCACCTTCATTCTAAATATTACCTATATATACCTATTTAGTTAGAATAGAACGCAAATATTGCTGTTCTGTCTGGCTTCAGTGCAAACACTACAGATTGCAAAGCAGTACTTGGTAACAGAATTTCGAAGTCAATAAAAAAAAAAATTATCAGTCACAGGTACAGTATAACTAGCCTCATCATTCAGCTCAGAGAAATTAAGCCATTGTAAACTTTTAAAAAATAAAAAAAGAAGAAGAAAGAAGAATCACATTAACAACCAGAAATGAAAGCTCTAATAACCACATTTAAGACTAAATACCCATCATGTTCAGGCTTAATTGAGCAATTAATCCATTCCTTTGAACTAGTGCCTGAGTTAATTAGCATGACCTTCTGAGTGAGCTACCTGATGAGGGCAGGCTGACAGAGACAGACATTTCCTTACAGCAGAGCTGGCAAGATGTGATAATGAAGCTATGAGAACGGTCATTGTGAGTGCAGGCCATGCCTTTAATTTATGGTGGACCTCGGGAAATATAAGATGGATTTCTCCTCGGTTGTTACTCGTGAGTAGAGACGAGAGGGAGGAAATGAGAAGCAGAATAAGTATATGGACAGCAACACAATTTTTTTTTTTTTTGCCCTTGTATGCCACTTTAATAGATTTGAAATGAAGCAGTCAGGATGTGATTGAAGTGTCGACTTTCAACTTTAATTTAATGAGTTTAACAAAAATACTGTGTTAACTGTTTAGGAATTGCAGCCATTTTTTGTAAAGTCCTTCCAGTTTTACTGGCTACAAAAGGTCAGATAATTGATTGATATGCCGGGTTTCTCATCATTACATGACAAATTAAAAAGATAAAAGGTCTGGAGTTGAATTCAAGTGTTGATTTTGTATTTAGTATCTGTTCATAAGAACTTTTACGATATGGTCTACAGAAGTGCCAAAGTAAATGAAGATGGCCATTGTTACCATAGGCTGGAAATATCACCCGTCAGGGAGAATGCAAAAACTGTCTGGCAAACTCAACTAAAAAGTAAAATGCATGATTGCAGAATAGTTTCCTTGGTTAAGGAAACTCCTTCACAACATCTGGACAAGTTGAGAATGTACTGTAGTTGGACACCGCATCATGTGTGAGGCAGGTTTGGGGCTGCTAGTAGAATTGGGTCAATGGTATTTACTGCTGATGAGACCGCTAAAGTGTATAGAGCTACAGTATACCTTCTGCTCAAATTCTGAAATTCAGATGCTAAAAAAAACCTGAAAGGACAGCACGTATGGATCAACTACAGACGGATATTGACTAAAAACATATTGTGAAAGCACTCCAAGAGCTTCTTAAGGCAAATAAATGGAATGATCTTAAAAGGTTACCTGATCTCAACTAAATAGAGTGTGCTTTTTACTTACTGAAGACAAAATTGATGGCACAAAGTCCCACAAACAAGCATCAACTTTTTACATTTCTAAACTGTTCATGCAATATTTTTGTAAAATCCTCTTGAATGAAAGATGAAGGTCTACACTTCAATCACATATTGATTGCTTGTAACAAGTTAAGCTTATTATAAATGAAAGATTAAAGAATTGAGACACTATTAAACACTTTCTTAGACGTAGTCACACATTTCATTAAGCTTTCAATTTTCATATACAGTATGAAATATTCAGGAAAAAAAAAAAAAACAAACAGAAAAAATCCACCCTAAAACAGCACTATTTATGGTTGGAATTAGTAACAAATATTTAGAAATAGGTTTAATAATCATCTTATATTAGAAGATTTTTGCATAATGCATAATGATACTTGCCACTATTTAACTAATTCATGTTTTTTTTCTTTCAGATTTATAGCTGATTCAAATTGTCCAGCCAGTGAATTAAGCTATTTAGAGCCAGAGGTGCAGATTTAACTTGCTTTTGTCTGAATGATTTAAAATACTGTAGATTCGAAACATCTAAAACAAAGCATAAAATCTGGTAACATAAATCATGGTCAGCCTATTAAGTCATATGAAAGGTCACTCTTTGTTTAGACAAAAAAAAAAAAAAAAGCTTGCATGAACAAAATGTGCACATGACCAACAACAAAATTACTGTACTAACCAACTACTAAAATACTGTACAAATATCATCTCAGAAAAAAAAAAAATAAAAAAAAAAATAAAACATTTAACATTATGGTAAACCAGGAAAGATCCATGCACATTGCAAATACTGCAAGAGTTCCTCATTTTCAATGGTAAATGGTTTTCTGTTAAATCATTATTACTACAGAAATTAACTAAAGGAGCACGCCCAAATGGATTGTCCTATACACTAATGTGTTGTCCTCAAATTATGCTTGTGTTTGTAATCGATTTGCATTAAGATTCTTGTACTACAACAATTTAACAGCCAACTATAACAGCAAACACTAGTTATGTATATGTGTAATTTCTACCCTTGTCACATACACAGAGATGATGAATTGATGATCATCCTGTTGTGTCATCTTTGTTCATAATTCAGAAAAAAAAATATCTTTCTTTTTTTTTTTTTGGCCGCAGGCTGCCTCTGCCATCTTCGAGGTCTTTGTTACAACCATATTAATCAAGGCTGCTCTTATTCTTCTTCCATATTGGCTCTGAAATGCCATTAGTGAGCTGTTTTTCTTCTCGCAAAGACCTCTGGCCTTCAATGATGGGCTAATCCGTATAAGTTGTGGAGAGCAGTAGGAGGGAGAATTGCCACGCGTATAGCCGGGTGGACAGTTGCACATGATGACTGATGAGAAAAGTTGTTTGAATGAAGAGCGTTCAATTATACTGTAAGGGCACATTCTTTATTATAGTCAGGGTTCGTTGGGATAAGAAATGACAGTGTTACGATTAGCACACTCGCACTTGTGCATGCAAGTATTTTACATCTTTTGTCATATATTTAAGCAAACAGCACAGGAAACTTTTCTTCAGTGAGCATAGGAAATAGGGTACTAGACGTTTGTATTCAATGGTTTCAACACGCATAAGTGTGTCCAGCAAGGAAATTCATGCATACAGTACATTCGGCCAAAACAGTATTGGTGCTCATTTTATTATTCCTTTTATGTTATACATATAATACAGATTTTCTTTATGCCAAAAAAAGCTACTACTTAAGTTAATGAAACATGACCAAAGTGACTAATCTTGCTTCAATAAAAATTTCAGCTCTTTTGGAGAGATGATTTTTATATGTGCCCCAAAATGGCCTTTTTTTTTTTTTTACTTTAATCTCGCTTCAAACAATAATAATTTAAAATGCTAATTTTTCATATTTCTTAATGTATATTGATAAAATTGGTGTAAGCTTCTAGCAACCTGTAAAAAAAAAAAAAAAAAACATTTTTCTCAAAAAAAAAAAACTAAAATCTGTAGTGTCCGTAACCGTCAAATTCATGTTGCAATATCTTAACAATTTCGCATTTAAAAATAATACACTTTATTAGGTTTCTATCTTTTCAATTCAATTAAATTCAATAAAAAATGATTTATTTATCGCTTTTAACAATGGTCATTGTCTCAAAGCAGCTTCATAAAATGAAAAGAACATTTTTGGAAGTATGTATGAAAAAGGTTTTTAAAAAATGTGTCTAGATAAATAGGATTTTCATGTGAAATCTGAATGATGAATTAAGACCATGAATAGATTTGAATTTAAAAATGTTACAGACACTACGGCTTGAAATTTTATTTAGCAAATGTGTTTGTTTTTTATCTGATATAAGTATAAATGTGTATGCATATTTACAAAAAACAAAGAGAGATTGGGAGATTCAAAGCATTAAGTATTATGAAAAATGGTGTTATATGATACTATATGAAAATTTACTTCTTTTTTTTTTTTTACCTATGTGAAGCACTTTTTAGCACTAATGCCAAGTTCAAACCAGCCTGACCATATTTCTCTGAGCTCCTTCATTAACCCAGGATTAACTCTTATCAAAATACCATTTGCTCACTGTTTTATGTTGCTGCTGTGCTTGAAAGTGCCAGAAGTTTAGAACTCTTAAAGAGTCACCAAGATGACATTTTTTCTGATGCTTGATGTGGAAAATTATTGAAGCCCTGGACCCATATGAATCTGCATGAATTTATGCATAGTCCTTCAATTTAATTTAACCATAAAGCACCAATGGAAGCACTGAATGCGAACCATTATCATTATTTCGCGCTAATAACAATAGACCAGATAAAAAGTGTAGAGGTGAGGCTAAATGTGACATTTGCATCTGAAGCCTGGTGTCGTCGTTCAATATTAGGACCAAGGAAGTGTCAATCAGGCTGTCAGGGGAGTATAAAATCAGGATAAATGAATGCAGCAGCATTAAGTCAGAGGGTTTACAGAAAGGTCAGGTTATATTTTCTTTAAATTGGAAAAAAAAAAAAGAAAAAATCGAAAAGACTGAGTTCTGGAAGGACGCTTTCAGAAGCAATGAGATGAATATTAATATACAGTAGATATCACAGTACAGAATTTTATGAAGTATACAGGACTAGCTTACCTGCTCATATTAAAACTTAGATTAAAGTATAGTCTCAATTTTGTTTATTTTTTTTACGCAAGTACAAAGTTTCGGAGGGGCTGAAAGTGAAATGCTCTTGACTGGCCAAATTAATCACCTGACCTGGACCCAATTTGTCTACATTTGATTTATTGAAAATATGTTAGAAGAGCTAAAAATGTAGCAAGATGTGACAAATATATGCCCCTTTTTTTCTCATCCAAGATTGAAGTCTTCTGCACATCTCCAAAATTGCATTTCTGACACTGGATCCTTTTCAAATCCAAAGTCCCGTCCAGACGTTCTGATTGGTCAGAAGGTGCTATTTAATTTTCAAAAACTCTAAAAGAAATTCTGTCTGTAATTTCAAACATCAGGTTGATCATTAATGAACTCATCCTAATATTTTACCATTCGTATAATAAATAAAATAGGAAACTGTACAGTGCTGGCCAGTATTGAGGCAAAAGTGGAATTCAGTATTTTAATGGCATCTTCACAATTTTTAAATAATGACTTAAAATCATTAAATGCAAGGAAATTGCTATAAACCAATCAATAGTTAATATGAAGTTTTTATTCTTCAAAACCTGCTTAGAGTCAATAGTCAATACTCTGGTTCCACAGGTTTAGTCCATGCCAGCTTGATGGCTTCCTGAACATCATATGCAGAAAATGTTTTTTGACTGCAACTGATTTCTTCACCAGCAGTTTTCTATTAAATTTAGGTCAGGAGATGACACACACACACCATGGCTCCAGTAGCTGAATACCATTGTCACATAGCCAGCTTTTCAGGTTCATATACAGTAGAGTAAACTGATACATACTGAATAAAGCATAACATACAGCTCCTACTATTATGTAGTGCTGCAAATCATTTGTTTTTTCTCAATTAAAATAAGCATTTGGAATAATTAATTAATTCATCATCTATACTATGCAGTGATAGGAAAAGCCTGGAGTGTATCCCAGGAGACTTGAAACATGAGCCGGTGTACACCCTGGAAAGGGTGACAATCCATCACAGGGCGCACACACATACAGACACCACACACCATGAGCGATTTGCGAACACCAGTTAGCCTAATCGGCTTTGGATTGTGAGCGGAAACCCACCAAGCACGAGGAGAACATCCTGTACAGGGTTGGCCAGATGGTTAAGGTATTGGACCAGGAGGTCCCTGGTTCGAGCCCTGATGCCTCCAAGTTGGGATGGTTGGAACCTTGAGCATGTCCTTCACCCCCAAGTGCTCAGATACAATCGGGTGTCGAGCTGGAAAGCTAGATATCCGCCGGCATATAGACAGAACCATATATTATAATACATATTTGTTTCTACCTGCCCAGTGACATTTTCGAACAAATTTACTTGCTTCTATTTCCAAAATGCAATAATAAATGCTGGATGGCCACCAAGTGATACAGTCAGTAAATTCATGCATATATTACAAAGTTGTTCACTGACTTTAGGGTTTATAAAATGGGACTGGGATGTTATAAAAAAGGGCACAACGTGTTGGAAAAGTTGGATTGCCAGGGACGTGTTTCTCCTCCTTAGAAACAGATTATAAAAACTACTGGATATCAGCTAGATAATTATGTATTATTATTTCCCTCATCTTTTACTAGTCAATTGATTTATTTTGTTATAAATAAATATATATCTACTGATTTGAGCTCACGTGCCATGCCCCAGTGTAGCATAATGACTCATTTATACTGCAGATGGCCTGCCACATAACCGTTATAATCCAGCACGGTTCCCACGCCTACCACAGCAGACATTTGAGAAAATCACTACATTCCCTCCTGTGGCTTTTTTCAAGTAATTAATTCAATGTAGTGATTAAAACACTTTGTAATTGTCAAACTGTCTGTACCATAATTAAATCAGTGTATTTTTTTTCCCCTTCATCCTTTTCCTGTTCCTGCTGTCTTTTCTCGTACCTGTGATGAAATTATCTGCTCAAGGTAAGACAGTTCATCTCGGTGACAAAAGACAGGATGAAAAGGATGCGACTCTAATTACTGGCCTTTAACCAGATGAAAGTCCCGATAGACTCGGTGAGATCAAGAGAACGTTCGCGCTGAAATAACCCAAACGGCTCCCTCTGACAGGCCGGGTCTTGGGGGGATTAATGAAGGATGTTTCAGCATGATGTTTCAGCGCTAATTTAGCTAAAATGATCAACACTAATAATGATCTCTGTACGATAAGGCGCGTTACATTAGACCGCATTCACAGAGCACACGACTGCATCCTTATTTCGCTAAAAAGGCTTTTCTTCACACGGCTAATCCTTTAAGACCCTTCCGAAACTGCCTTTTGTCCTTTCTCTAAGAAAATGCTTTCGCAATTTGCCAGGAAAATACTGCGTGTTCCCGTAGCCACAGGCTCTTTTCCTTCCAATATGCACAATTAAGTCTGGCACTTGACCCTTCACCTCATGCTGGTCCAACTTAAACAAATAATTACGTTGTGTTGTAGAGCGCTCTCGGCTGTGGCAAGTTTCCAGCTGCATGGTTCTCAGAGTCACTGGTGCGAGTCAAAACTTCTTACTTCTACTTAGACATGTAATAAATAATGAGATTTTAGAAGTGTTTGCTTTCTGCTTGCTAAAACAGAAAGAAGAAGAAGAAAAAAAAGTAGGAAAGCTTTGTGTTCAGGGCAGTTTTGGAGAAAATTGGACTAGTTTTACTGAATATCTTTGATAACAGAGAATCAACTAATGTGGAATTAGGATCAGAGTTTACATGGAAGAATAGAAATCACCTTGAAAGCATTTCCGGCTACATGAACCCAAATTCGGCTGGATAAGTTCGGTCATTAGAGTTTTTCTTCTCATTGATATCAATTCGCATGAAAATGACAACTGTGCAAGAATGTAATTTTTTGTTATATATATTTCCTAAACCTAAAGATATCTGTGTTCTCCTTTAAATCTAAATATGATCCTTGGAGTGAGCAGCGCTGTGTGACAGAGTGCGTTCAGTGCCGCGGGCTGCACATCTCTATCCAACCCACTCAGCAACTTTAGAGTCAGATCAGTGACAAGTCGGATCCTGATGGAAAGAAAGAAGAAGAAGAAGAAAAAAAAAAAAACTCCCAGACGCTGCTGTAGTCATTACATCCTCCGTCCATCATTAAGCTACAGGATAAGGAGTTTCCACACCATGCTGAATGCTCTAACTTTCAGAATCAATGATTTCGGCTGAAGATCCGTTCTTATCCGCATGAGTGCATTTTAAGAATTGATACATCCTTAAGCGGTGGATGATATTGCACAGCTTTGTTTTTCTGTTTCTTTGCACCTGCAGTGTTTATTTACTCTCATTGTTAACAGTGTGGCTTAAACTTACACAGTTGTTTTACAAGTTGTGCCGCAACACAATTATACGTTGTTCAATGAAATTCACTGCGAAGCATTGATTCGCGGCATTGATTAGACATTTAAACTGCTTCTTAAGTTATGCTAAGTGAAGGATGAAAATATAACCACCGCAACATGACGTCAGGTATTTTTCTAGGTGAAAATTCAGCCTGGTGTTTTTCTAGCTTAATTGAAGTTACATTCAACATTGATTCGGTTGTGCTTTATAATCAGCAGGGCCGCGCTCATATTGACAAGGAGTCACATGAAGGATACGATTGTTGTTATTTTATTTATTAATTGATTTATTTACTTAAAGGCAGATGAAAGGAAATTGTGTATTTTATAACTCGGTTGAAGTATTATTATTAATAATAATAATAATAATAATAATAATAATAATAATAATAGATTAGTGTTTTTGGTGCTATTTTTTTATTGATTTATGAATGTGCCTTTTTTATCTGCACACTTGTAATATGATAAGTTTTTTGTGCTATTTTCTTACTTGAATTTTTATTGATTTAATTGATTCACATAAAGTGCATTTTTTTTATTTTATGCTAATTTAATTGATCGAAAAATACTTGCATTTTATTTTTTAAGTTCAAAATACTATGTCACTAAGTCCCAAATTGTATGTTCTTTATTTATTTATTTATTTATTTATTTATTGTTTTTATTGTGGGAACAACTGTAATAAATCAACAATGCAAATAACATAGCTGCTTTCAAGCAAAATCTAAAGCTTATGTACAAAAAAAAACTTGTAATTTGTGCACACCTGATAAATAACCTTTTCTTACAATAAGTTAAATGTAAAAAAAAAGAAAGAAAGAAAGAAAGAAAGAAAGAAAGAAAGAGAAAAATTTGAATACTTTAGTGTATCTTTGTGAAATGCAAAGATTTGTCAGACATTTCATTTATTTCATTTCATTATTAAGATCAGTTGGACTGGTCTGTAATAGTTGTCATGCCTGAATAACATCATGTCTGTCTTTTAAAAAGGTGCAATGAAGCCAATTTAAAAGCCATTTAGCATCTTGTGGTGGCAAGGGCTTGGTTTGGTGTGAAGTGGGAAAGAACGCACACCTGATTAGAACGTATCTAAGTACTGCTTGACTGTTTGCAGTAAAAGGAGTGAGCACATCAATCAAGTGTGTGTGGGTGGGTCAGGTAAAATAAAAAATAAGCAAGGAGTTAACTTTGACTTAGTTTCTATCTGCTACCTGCGTCCATCTTCTGTCCATTTACCCGGCACCTCTGTACCAGCTTTGCTGAAAATGAATGAATTATAAGCCACCATATTTTTTCATGAAATATTCCACATACTGTATCACCGGAAAACAGGTTGGTTCCAATCTGCTTTAGTAAGAGATACATTTCAGTGCTTATTTGCTTTAGAAACAATCTACACAATCAAAACATGTTAAAAACCAATCCAATTATTCAATTATCTGGACCAAATCCACTATGCGCCCACTCAACATCCCAAAACTATTTCAACCGCTCTGAAACCATAGTACAATCTCATCCCATCCACATCGACATGGACCACCTGATCACCTGATCTCAGTATTCCAAGTTCCTTTAAACTGTCAGTCTTAACTCTAACCTTTTACTGAGTATATGTTAGTCAAGCTACTAATTGGTGCTATATTTTTACAAACCGACTGCATGTTGCAGCAAAATGTACTTTCTTGGAAACCTCTAAGCATGACATTTTCCAGAGAGAGTTAAGAAGAAGAAGAAAAAAAAACATATGTGAATAGCCATCTCACACTGCGAGAGCTTTAAATTTGATTAACTTTTTTAAAGCAAAAATAAATAAATAAATAAGACGAAACCCTTTCTGGAACAGTTATGTGCCGGGCCTGCAGACCGAGGGGCGTCACCTCCCCCAATTATGAAAGCGTCCCATTTCTTTGTCTCTGCACGAAGCTGCATCCTGTTGCGTTCATTATTCGGAATCGCCGCTGGAAGAATCGAGAGTGTGTTTTTCTGGCAATAAGCCACATCAGTTTGTCTCAGAAGGAGTTCTCCCAAATTCCCTGCAGTTCCTGCCTCGAGTGGTTTTTTTAGTGGCTTCCAATCCATCATGAAAAACAAGGCAGGAGATAAACATGCCATGCTTGTTTAACAAGTCTTAGGAAATGCAATTCAGATTTGCCAAGTGGATTGACACTAGTGTTTGTCTTAAAACTAAAGTAAATTCTTGGTTAATCTCTCTTTCAAGGAATTCTGGTGTTAAATATATTTACTTTTATACAGTAATTTGAAAAGACAAGCACCCAAGCGCACTGCAGATGGACGTTCCCTAATTAAATACTTATTTGTAATGGCACAAAAAATGTTTCACAAAGCAGCAGGCTCTATGAAAGTCCCAGTGGTAGGAGACTCTTTAAGTCTTAGAGGAAGCATGAAGAAGAGTGAAGTAACTGAAATCAGACAAATGCTTTGCAGATGCTTTACAAATTAGTTGTTTATGCAACCTCATTTCTCCTCTCGTCCATTCCAACCACTCAGCAATCAGCATAACCAGTACCAATCACCGACCTGATCATCTGTCATCATCTGCACTGGTTCATAACTTAAGTTAAATGTTTTTTTTTTTTAATGCTTGATTGATTCATAGGTTACTCTGTGGCACAACCAAAACATATTTCTCTTAAACTAGTCAGGTACAGGAAAGTGAGAGCCCAAAACTTGCCAAAAAATGTCCCAGCCTCCCAGAAGCCTGGCTGGGACAAAAAAATTGACAGAATTCTGCTACTTTGGGAACAAAATATGAAGAAATGAGGGCCGGCTCAAGAATCATATAAACAAAAAATAAACAGTTTCAATGTCAAGCCAAGGCAGATTATGAAAGTCTAGCTGAGGTCAAGGAACTGAAAGAGCTAGCATGTTGTCACCGCATATTACAGATGCAGATACATTGCAGTATACAGATGTTTTTAGTATGAGGGAGTCAGAATCAGCTTTTCCTCCACTGCTAGTCATCACTGACATTACAGTAATACTATTGGTATTTATTAATTAATTACATGCTTTTATTAGAGAGAAAAGTTTTAAGAGTCTCTTGGTGGTCTTGAAATTCGCATTCCTTCTCTAGAATGTAGCTTTAATGGCTGAGTTGTCATTGTGGTGTGGTGGTGTAGTGGTTAGCACTGTCGCCTTGCACCGCCAGGGTCTGGGTTCGATTCCCGTCTCTGTGTGCATGGAGTTTGCATGTTCTCCCCGTGCCTGGTGGGTTTAGGCTAATTGGTTTAGGCTAACATGTAGGTTAGGCTAATTGGCGTTCCCAAATTGCCCATAATGTGTGAATGAGTGACTTTATTTGTGTGTCTGTGGGCTGTGACCTTGACTCAGACAGAATAAAAAACCCTGAAATGTAACAAGGTTTGGAAAAGATTCAGAATTAAGAACTTCTCAGCATGATGAACCAAATGTCCAGCTTTGCAAAGAAAAAAAAAAGTTGTTTGAAACTTAAAATATGAAATCTATAAAACACGTAAAAAAAAGTCAGTACAAAGTGAAATAGGTACCTATGTCAGGTCTATTAACCTATGCTGTGGCATATTCCATGCCAAATACAAACTTGGCAAATAAGAACCACAACTCCCGGTGCACATGGATCGGATCACCTGAGTTCTAAACAACATAAACCTGTTGGCAATAACACTTAATTCAGAAACAAAGCCGCTCTGGATAAGTTTACCTTGTTTGATTTGATGGCCTGGGTGAGTGTTTTACCTTAAAAACAGTGTTTTCACCTTACAAAAAACATGCTTACACACAGCGTACACAATTGTGGGATTTCATTTGGAATTAATTATTCTGGCTGTCTTTGGTTCGAAAGATCATACAATATAAAGTTTAACACTGGGAAAGTTTCATATTCAGAATCGAGTTATGCACAAATGTTAAGATTTGCAGGAATTTTGCAGCATGATGTCATTTTGAGGGAATTGGAATGACGTATATTTAAAGGATATATGTATCAAATGATAATTCGTATGCAGTGCATACTACTAGGAAAAATACCATAATGAAAGTATGATATTTGCCTAGTATAGTACTAGAGAATATGGTACACTGTGTATAAGTATGTGGTTTAGATTCTTTAGACTTTCTGGAGAAAGTTGTAAAAATAAAAATAAATGAATAAATAAAAATACCTAGCAGGCAAACAGGTCGGTGGATGGTGCTGTAAACATAGCACTGCATTACATCCTTCAACATTTTTATTCTCCAGGGACTTATGCACAAGTCTTGCTGATAAACAGTCCTGCATTCAACTCCATCCACCACACCAAGTTCATCCAACTCACAGTGCCAGCTCACAAATGTCAGTGAATTACCAGGTTTTTGACAGATAGGAGGCAACAGGTAAGGTTGGGTAAAATTGTATCCAATAGTTATTTAGCACTGGTGCTCCCCAGGGGTGTGTGCTCCCCCCCATTGCTTTTCTCCCTGTACACAAATGACTGTACCTCAGAGGATGCTTCGGTCAAAGTTCTGAAGTTTGCAGACAACACTATAGTCATCAGTCTTATCCATGGTGGCGATGAGTCTACATGCAGAAAGGAAGTGGAACAGCTGGGGACAAAACAATCTGGAGCTGAAAACATTCTAAACAATTGAGCTGACAATACACTTCATGATAATCCCCCCTCCCCTGCACCCTCTTACTATACAGTATGTGCATAGATATTTACATCTCCCATTCAACATTGACTGCATCTTCTGCCCATGTCATTGAGCCTCATTCCCACTACATCTGTAAAAATAGGGTGTAATCAATAGGGTGACTCGAATCTTATACAACTTAGCAGGAATCTAGTAGAAACCAGTTTCTGGACATGTTTAAAAATGTCTGGTGTGAACATCATCTAACCAAGACATGGGAGAGAATGTAATAGGGACATATTAATGATGGAATTGATCATACTGTATGTCATGTTGTAGGAGACTGCATTAAGTTCATATTGCGTTATTCTAGTGCTCACCACGGCGGCACGGTGGTGTAGTGGTTAGCACTGTCGCCTTGCACCGCCAGTATCCAGGTTCGATCCCCGGCCAGGCTCGATTCCCGTCTCTGTGTGCTTGGAGTTTGCATGTTCTCTCCATGCTTGGTGGGTTTTCTCCAGGTACTCCGGTTTCCTCCCACAAAAGACATGTAGGTTAGGCTAATTGGCGTTCCCAAATTACCCATAGTGTGTGAATGAGTGAGTGTGTGTGTGCCCTGCGATGGATTGGCACCCTGTCCAGGGTGTACCCTGCCATGTGCTCTAAGTCTCCTGGGATAGACTCCAGGCCCCCCGTGACCCTGAATACAGGATTAAGCGGTATAGATGATGAGTGAGTGAGTAGTGCTCACCATGTTTATGGCATGCATGCAGCATATTTTAGCACATCTATGTCACAGTCGTAAAATTTAACATAAATACTAGAATCCAGTTCCATCATCTCATGATAAAAAGCAATGCTCATGTCACTGTATTTTTTGCAACCCGCCGGATGCAAAGACAGCATGACAAGAGCCTGTTAAGAGAATGGTGCAATCTAATCAGACTTGGAAATAACTTGGTTCAATCTCTTCGGACCTGGTGAGGGCTTCATTCTCCAGCCTAGTCAAAGATCTACTAATCCAGTTCTACAGAGGAATTATCGAGTCAGTTCTTTGCACCTCCATCACTGTCTGGTTTGGGTCAGCAGCCAAACAGGAGAGGAACAGACTATGACAGACAGTCGTGACTCCAGAGAAAAATCATTGGCACTGACCTGCCCTCCATGCTGAACCTGTACACTTCACGGGCCAAGAGTAGCCCGGAGAATATCTCTGCAGAGCCCTCCTACACTGGACATAATCCTCCTCCTCTCTGGACGGCAATATGGAACACTGTATGCAAAAGCTACCTGACTCAACAACAAGATTTTCATTCCATCTGCCATTAACATTATGAACAGATAGTACTTTCAGTACAATACAACACACTCTTGAAGCCGGAGCAATTACTGTAAATACACCCACTTGTATAGGCCTATGTTTATTACTTCTTGTATTCTATTTTTGACTTCGTTCTTGACCATACTGTTCCCATGTAATGTACAGTATATATGTAAATTATGCTTACAGGCATTTCCTGTACATTGTTCTGGTTGAGGTCAGGACTCTATGCAGGCCAGTCAAGTTATTCCACATCGAACTCGCTCATCCATGTCTTTATGGACCTTGCTTTGTGCACTGGTTCGCATGCATGTTGAAACAAAAAGGAGCCACACTGTTCCCACAAAGCTGAGAGCATGAAATTGTCCGAAATGTCTTGGTATGCTGAAGCATTAAGAGGTCCTTTTCAGTGGAAGTAAGGGGCTGACCCTGACGGCTGTAAAACAACTCCACACCGGTTCCAACATGACTGTGTTTCTGAAGTCAATGAAAGAATCCTAGAACGGCACAGTGATGTAGTAGTTAGCACAGTCACCTTACACCGTTCGGGTCCAAGTTCAGTTCCCGTCTCTTCGTGCATGGGCTGTTCTCCCAGCACATGGTGGGTTTCATCCCATAGTCCAAAGACATGCAGGCTAGACTAATTGGCGTTCCCAAATTGCCCGTAATGTGTGAAGTAGTGTTTGTATGAATGTGTGCCCTGTGATGCATTGGCACCCTGTCCCGGGTGTATCCACCTCATGCCCTAAGTCTTCCGGGATAGCCTCCAGACCCACCTATGACCGTGAATACCGGATAAAGTGGTATAGACAATGAATGAGTGAGTGAGAGTAAAACAATCCTTGCTTTCATAAAATACATATTTTATCCCAAATAAGCTGCTACTCCAAATATAACAATGATCTAGCTATCCTTCTAGGACACTTCTGTAATCCAACTTGGGACCACAGTGGTGATTACTATAGTATTTATTCTCATTTTACAACTACAGTAGGACCTCTGGTGAACATTAACTCATGCATACTGTATATTACAGGCAATTTGGGACCTCCATTTGGACTAATCTGCATGTCTTCGGGCTCTGGGAAAATACTGGAGTACCTGGAGGAAACCCACCAAGCACAGGGAGAACATGCAAAATCCATGCACACTGACCTCGAGGCGGGAATCGAACACGGACCCTGGAGGTGTAAGGCAACAGTGCTAACCACTAAGCCAGCATGCTGACATAAGAATTATACCTCGTTCAAATGATTAGTTCAAAATATTTTGTTATCCACAGTACAGACCAAAAGTTTGGACACACCTTCTCATTCAAAGAGGTTGAATTCGTATTATGGCAAGAAAAAAGCAGCTAAGTGAAGAAAAAATTTTCTTACTTTAAGAAATGAAGGTCAGTCGGTCCGAAAAACTGGGAAAACTTTGAAAGTGTCCCCAAGTGCAGTCACGAAAACCATCAAGCGCTACAAAGAAACTGGCTGACATGCGGACCGGCCCAAGAAAGGAAGACCGAGAGTCACCTCTGCTGCGGAGGAGAAGTTCATCCGAGTCACCAGCCTCAGAAATCACAGGTTAACAGCAGCTCAGATCAGAGAGCAGGTCAATGCCACACAGAGTTCTAGCAGCAGACACATCTCTAGAACAACTGTTAAGAGGAGACTGTGTGAATCAGGCCTTCATGCTAGAAGATCTGCTAGGAAACCACTGCTAAGGACAGGCAACAAGCAGAAGAGACGCGTTTGGGCTAAAGAACACAATAAAGAACACAATAAAGAAAACTCGCTGAATGAGAAGGTGTGTCCAAACTTTTGCTCTGTACTTTATGTGAATACAATTACAATTCCTTGTTCACATACATTTACAGTAATTGAGTCAGAAATCTGAGGTTCATACACAGTAAGAGTACAGGCAATAGCGATGTTATAAGAAAAATGAAAAAAGGAGTCATCTTGGACTAAATGTTGATAAGTGTTGATGTTTTTTTCACTTAACACACCACAATTTATATAAAAATGCCCGGTTGCTGTGACAATCTGACCAAGACGAGTTGTTCTCCTGCACCTAAACCTCCCATGGTTTTCAGATGAAGTCCTAATGTTTTAATCAATAACACAATGCTTATAGTGGCACTTTTTCTTTTCTTTGCCTTTTTTTTATCCTGTACCAAAAACTGGTCATAGCTATAGTGAAACAGTCCTCTTAAATATGCATTCTGATGACCTCGGCATACTTGGAACCATATGCGTGCATGCACACACACACACACACACACACACACACACACACACACACACACACACACACACACAGCTCAGTTCAAGTGTACATTAGTCTTTCCTGTAAAAAAAAAAAAAGAAAAGTGAAGAGCTTGCCTTCGTTTCACATGTATTGATTATATGCTCGGGCATTTTCCCAGCCGGCTCCTATTCTAGGCTTGTTCTTAACCAGCAAACTCTACTCCACAACTTCATCAACTATACCAGCTTGGCCACACACACACACACACACACACACACACACACACACACACACACACACACACACACACACACACACACACACACACACCCTCTCCTTTGGAGAGAGAGAGAAGTGATGTGAAGGATCTAGCCTGTTCTTTTAGGGCCGATTTCTCAATTATCACTGATCAGATGTTTGTTTGTTTGTTTGTTTGTTTATTGTTATGCTAATGCATTTATTCTAATATTTTATAGCTACTATTCCTAATTCCCCACATAAACCCATAAAAACACATCTCAATATTTAACAGCAACAACAACTAACAAAAATCAGTTAGCTTTGTAAGTTTCCTGAAAGGAGAAATTTATATGACATTTATTGTAGACGTCTCCAGTATCAGTGCAGAATGATTTGTTTAGGGCTTCTGTCCTATTAACTTCAACAGAGAGGGTGGAAAAAAGGAATGAATGAGCTTTTATAGCTGTGATACTGTAGCGGGAAGTTTTTGCAGACTTTCTGCAAGCATTGCAGGTGTTTTATTGATTAAAAAAAACTGAAGTTGTCAGCAAGTTGCTGCACTAAAAGAAGAATCAACTCTTTACAATCACTGGAAAATAAACTTCAGGGTGGTGACAATACCTCCGGTTCATGTTCGACCACATCACATTGTGCCATTGATCATTTTTCTACAGCAGAACACCCTGCGTTTTATTTATTTATTTTTTATTAATTATTCCAAAAGTATCGCAAAGATTTGCTTTAATGCAGCTTCACGTAATTGCCACCTAATGAAAAAGAGAAAACATATTTTATTATATTTCAGAGACATTTTGTCCTGAAAGCAATAAAATAGAATAAAAATGAAAATTTATAATAGCTATAACTTGTACTTTTTTTTTAACCTTTTTAAAGGTAACAAACAAACCACCAAAATAGAGAGTTTTCTCAGTACCCTGGAGCAATGATCAGAATTGCCTGCTTCATGTCTGAAACGCTGGCCTCCCAGGAACTCCTTTAATAGCCCACGTGTGGCTTCTTCTATAAAGGTGTCAATCAGTTTTATACCTTAATTCACAAGAAACTCCTTTCACGTAAATGTCTTTTAAATGTTATGTGTTTTAAATAATAGTAATTTATAGTTATTGATTTTTGTCTTGGATTAAAAAACCTTTAAACAAATGCTATTTCATACATGGGTTAACCCACTTTCTTACTTCATTTTGTTAATATTTCTCATGGTGCATTAATACTGACATGAATTTATGACCTTTACTAACTAATGAAATCATGTAAGTTGAAGGGACGCTTAATGCAAAGTGTAACCAGAGTTTGATTTCCAACAGAAATCACTGCATGCTCTCTTAAGCTGCCACTCCCCACCCATCAGAGCTATAGATGATATACGCAGCTGGACAGTGTGAGTCGAAAGGTCCATCTGCTGAACGGGAAATCGATGCAACAGATAGTGGATGAGCAGAGGATGGACGGGATTTAGCACCAGCATGTAAAGCAAGCAGGCAGTGATGTCGAGGAGATGCTTTAAAAAGCAGTTGTAATGAATACAAATACGGGGTCTTGAATGCTAAATTCAGCTATGCGTCTGTGGGGAGAGAGAAACATGGAGAGCAACCATAATGCAGTCTGATCCGCCCAGACACACACACACACACACACACACACACACACACACACCTTTCATGGTGTCCGTGCATTTTAAAAGCAAGGTGGGATATAATGTCTAATCAAAGAGAGGATGCCATGTATGCCATGTTTTTTTCCTCTCTCTCTCTCTCGCATTACATCTCTTTTTCTCTCTACTTAGCTTCTGTATTTCTCTATGAGCCGATTTGAAGATTGCATTACCATGGTAATGACTTAACCATCATATTGAATTAGAATACTATTTACAGAAGAGTCTTATTGCTAACTGTGCATAGATACAGCTAAGTGCTCATATGAAGCACTGAAAAGCAAGCAGTACAAAGCAGATATATTAACAAAACCACAACCCTGCCTTGTCCAGGAAGTCTTTGTGTATAACAGTGTTGAAAGAGCTTTATGGGTGGAAATATTAATCTAATCCTGGACTTTATTTTCAATTGTCCTGGTAGCTATGCTCTTTTTAATGAGGCTTTTCTACAAATCATCCTCAAAATCAGAAAGCGCGAGAAGTCAGAGTTAACATGGTTATAGCCCGACTAAGCCATTTAATTGGACTACTGTCCTCGTCCCAGTATACGAGCAAGGCGGGGGGATCAATTTCTTGATCGAAGCATGTCTGACACCGGTATGATTTGGTGGTGATATGTCCCCTTTCAGCTTGTTAGTATTGGACCTTTTACCGGTTGACCTATTACATCACAGCCCAAAAGAAGACAAACAAGTAAACTGGAGGCAAACTGGTAGCATGTCAAGCATATAAGTATATAATAATATAATATAATATAATATAATATAATATAATATAATATAATATAAAAATGAGCTATCTATGTGACAGGAATTCTCAAAAGTCATATTTCTAAAATATTCTTAAGATTCATAACTAACATTAGCCTGTTGTATGTTGTACAGTATGATGAGCTACCTGACAGGATTTCTGTTTCTTTGTTCAAATAATGTTCATAAAATTGGTTTTCCTGATAAAATTAGCCATACTGACAAGATTTCCGAAAGGATTTTTAAGTCGTTTGCTAATATTAACCACCTACTGCAGCCATAGATGAGCTAATCTGACATTTCATTTAAGAATGTTTTGAGTCACACTTATGAAATGTCTGTCATTCACTGCTAATTCTTATCCACCTAGCAAAGATGTGCTAGCCTCACCAGAGTCCTAAAAAAAATAATATCTAGAAAATGTCTAGATTCTAGAACATTCACTGCTGCCAGTAAACAGCTAATTAAAATGAGCTAACCTGACTGGAATTCAGAGATGGTTTTCAGAATTGTTTAGTATTCTTCACTGCTAGCTAGACTGCTAACATATGCTAATTTGGCAGGATATTATATAAATCATGGGAATTACTTCAGAAACAAATTAGCTGACCAATGAATTAATTGACAAAGTTAAGTTCATTAAGTAAGCAACCAGCAAGAATTGCAGTTTGGAAAACAAAGTTAAAAAATAAATAAATACTGTTTACAATTGAAGTGTATTAATGAGGTAAATATACTGCCAAAAAATACTGCCTATAGTGACATGAGGTGCATTGTATAAACAGGTGGGAACAAAACTGTACTTAAGGTGCATTTGTAAGTAGTAATAGAGAGAAGGAACCAGCAGGTATATAACCAGCAAATATTAATAAAGGAGATGATCAAATGAATGAAGGATGTAACCATAATGCAATGACAAAATGTACATGAGCCTATTTATTGCGATGTCAGAGAAGGAGATTCCTCTCCTGACACAGAGCAGAGTTATGTAAAGTCTAATTGCACTTGGCAGAAAAGACTTCCTGTAGTGTTCTTTGTCACAGCAGAGATGAAGAATTCTCTTACTGAAAGTATTCAACAGTTTAGTCAGTAGGTTGTGGAGGGGATGTGATGGAACAGTTTGTGTAGGTAGCATTCTTTTTTCCACTACAATCTCCAATCATGTCCAATATTGAGCTAGCCGTTTTGATAACATTTTTGCTTGCATCTGATTTTACTTCAGGACCAATACCCACTTAGGCCTCTAACTTTTAAATCATGCTTAAAGTAGAGTAATATAAACTTTACGTTTATATACAGTACAGTAGATGCTTTTCTGGAGGCATCAAAGTTGGGAAATGACTTAAGGAAATAAGTTCGTACAACCCAAAAATTACTTTTTATTTAGGTTTGAAGCGGTAAGTACACCGTAAACAATGTAATTGTGTTTTAGCAACTGACTAAAAAAAAAAGTTTGATCATTTGCCGAGTCAAATTACTTGTTTCACTGGCTCTTGACCATGTTTATTGACGGAGTCTTCCAACCGTTAGTGAACGGTAGTGGACTGGCTTTGTGAGACTAGTAGCTAGCTAATGCAATCATTCGATTTTTGTGTGGTAGCAAGTACCTGAAATAAATCAACTACACTGAGATAAGTCTGTCAATGAAACCAAGGACAAGTGAACAAATTGGGCAGATACACTTAATGCAGATAAATACAGTAGGTTCTCAGCAAACTGGGAAACCTTGGAGACGATTAACTACTTAGAGAATGTGTGAATGAAGTTGTGTGAAGAAAGAAATGGGGTTGCTGAAGAAATAAAATAAAAAAAAAACTCAAGGAACATCGCAGTTAAGAAAACAAACCCATGTTGGAATATTAAAATATAACAATTATCTACATTTGCAAATTTGTGACATAAGAAGTTAGGAATTCTAATATTTGGGATCGTACCTAATTCAAGATATTGTGCAGCTAATTGGCCACTGTGCCATTATCAAGTAGTAAAGGAAGTTTAAATTATACACAAGCTATTTAGCTAAGTTCAGTGTATAAAAGATATAATAAAGTCAAAATACAAATAAAATATTTTATGCTATTAATTCGATCACAATTTGAGTATAAAAACAGAAGTGCCAAATCTTTTCCTCACTCGGCTGTTGTGAAGATCCGACCACGTGCTCTGCAAAAATGTTTATTCATTGGCATATCAGATTTCACAGTTTATCAGCTCTGTGTTTACATTTTGCTCCACAACTCGCATTTGCATGTAGGTGGAATGGCTGTAGGTTCAAAGTGACCTTAAGTGAGAAGGAGTGTGTGTATGTCTGTGTGATAGATTCATATCCATATCCAGTATGACCCTGAAGAAGATAAAAACCACTTGCTGCAGAATATTTCACAACATGAATAATTTCTTTTGACATTTAAAGAAAAATAATATTTGTCTGTTTTTATGTTTGATTTACATACATACAGCATATGCATATGTCAATATAAATATAAGGGTTTTGGATAGCTTTCTGTATGTGCAGATCAGCATGCAACAGGTTTTAAATGTAGAAGAATAAGACTGCACAAGAGTAGATATCACCATAAAAATAGATAGTGTGGGAGAGAGCAACAGAATCTTTACACAGCAATATATAAGTTCAGGTGCAAGTACTGTAAATGCATGCAAGAATTTTACTTTCTGTGCACGTAAGAACAAACAACTTCACCTTGATACAGAACTGTAATATAAAGAGCCACAGAAGCCATATTATTGTGCAAAGACCCGATAATAAACATGTGCAATATGAACATGCTGGGAGGAAAAAAATAGATATTGTTAGCCAGAAAGTATATAAATCCCAGATTATACAGTACATACAGTAGTTCTGTTCTTTCTCCTCTGTCTCACCATTCTGACACTTACATTTTTCCCTCAATATGTAAAAACAATATAGATATTGACGGAGCACAGCTGCCAAAATGTTACAAAAACACTCACAGTCCAGTTTAATAGGAAAACACGTTAATTCATGCAATTATCCATGTGGCAAGTGTTCAGTCTAGAATTTTATGCATTTACAGGTCAAAAGATTGAATTAATGTTCACATTAAACATTAGTACATGGCCAAAAGGTAATCTAGTAATTTACGTTGTCATAATTGGATGAACAGATCACAAACAAATTGTTTTGAATGTTTCAGACTAAAAAGAGTCAGCACCCCTATAGAAATGTAATATATTAACATATGAGTTTGAAATATGTAGCATATATTATATTAAATTGGTCATTCTTATACACTGCCTGCCCCAACGCCCAAGGTTCCAAGTTCCAGGTTTTGATAACGTTGATAATGTTGAATGGTTCTTTACTCAGGTCCAATAAGTTCAAATCAAGGAAACTGAAGTACCTGGAGGAAACCCATCAAGCACAGAGAGAATATGCAAACTCCATGCACACAAAGACGGGAATCGAGGCGCAAGGCGACAGTGCAAACGACTACACTATACCACCGTGCCGCTCTCCGTGTTTGATACAGCTCAATAATTTGACCCTTGTGAAATGGCGCTTTTTTTTTTGGTCAGGCAGTCTACTGCATATGGGATACATGCAGTATGTTTTGATTATACCACGTATGTCATGTATGTACACTCACCTAAAGGATTATTAGGAACACGTGTTCAATTTCTCATTAATGCAATTATCTAATCAACCAATCACATGGCAGTTGCTTCAATGCATTTAGGGGTGTGGTCCTGGTCAAGACAATCTCCTGAACTCCACACTGATTGTCAGAATGGGAAAGAAAGGTGATTTAAGCAATTTTGAGCGTGGCATGGTTGTTGGTGCCGTCTGATTCAAGCTGATAGAAGAGCAACTTTGCCTGAAATAACCACTCATTATAACCGAGGTATGCAGCACAGCATTTGTGAAGCCACAACATGCACAGCCTTGAGGCGGATGGGTTACAACAGCAGAAGACCCCACCGGGTACCACTCATCTCCACTACAAATATAAAAAAGAGGCTACAATTTGCACGAGCTCACCAAAATTGGACAGTTGAAGACGGAAAAATGTTGTCTGGTCTGATGAGTCTCGATTTCTGTTGAGACATTCAAATGGTAGAGTCAGAATTGTTACCACTGTGCAGGCTGGTCGTGGTGGTGTAATGGTGTGGGGGATCTTTTCTTGCCACACTTTAGGCCCCTTAGTGCCAATTGGGAATCGTTTAAATGCCATGGCCTACCTGAGCATTGTTTCTGACCATGTCCACCCCTTTATGACCACCATGTCCCATCCTCTGATGGCTACTTCCAGCAGGATAATGAACAATGTCACAAAGCTCGAATCATTTCAAATTGGTTTCTAGAACATGACACTTCACTGTGTGTGGTCATGAGTTCACTGGACTAAAATGGCTCCCACAGTCACCAGATCTCAACCCAATAGAGCATCTTCGGGATGTGGTGGAATGGGAGCTTCCTGGATGTGCATCCCACAAATCTTCATCAACAGCAAGATGCTATCCTATCAATATGGGCCAACGTTTCTAAAGAATGCTTTCAGCACCTTGTTGAATCAATGCCACGTAGAATTAAGGCAGTTCTGAAGGCAAAAGGGGGTCAAACATCATATTAGTATGGTGTTCCTAATAATCCTTTAGGTGAGTGCATACAGTATAATATATACAGTATGTAGGGCAATTCTATGGGAAGGTCAATCTCACCAGGAGGAACAATAGTAGACATAATTCACAGAATTCCTCCCAAACAATACTGATACAATAAAAATACTACATATGCTTATGCTGAGTAAATATTTACTTGTAATTTAAAAAGTAATCAATGCTGAGTGACAGTAAGCAATCAAAAATGATAAAATTGAAAAAATAATGAGAGCAAAGAACCAGAAACAAAATCATGAATAATTTCTGATTTAATAATATTTTTCATAATTACTATATCAAATGTTTCACACTAACAGTCACTATCGAAGCATGTTCTTTACATAGGATGCAGATGGCAGATTCGGACACATCACATTCATAATGTGTCATAATGTTATCCATAACAACCGTTTATCCTAAATTATTTATTCCAAAAAGTATTTTGCCATTTTAATGTCATATCTGTAATGCTGATAAATTGCTGTATATTTTCAGGATGTAAATAATTATAAGCATTTTGGGAATATGTTTGTTTTTAGCTAAAGAGATTACAATAAAAGTTATACAAAGTCACTGATATTAAGTTTGTTCATGCTCTTAGTGTATTTCATTCCTGTACTGTGCAATGGCAAAAGTCTATCTATCTATATATTTTTGCTTAACAATACATTATATAGACATATACACTGATTAGCTACACCATTAACACCACCAGGTAAATCAATTATACAGGGTGGGCCACTTATATGGATACACCTTAATAAATTGGGAATGGTTGGTGATATTAACGTCCTGTTTGTGGCACATTAGCATATGTGAGGGGGCAAACTTTTCAAGATGGGTGGTGACCATGGTGGCCATTTTGAAGTCGGCCATCTTGGATCCAACTTTTGTTTTTTTCAATAGGAAGAGGGTCATATGACACATCAAACCTATTGGGAATTTCACAAGAAAAATAATGGTGTGCTTGGTTTTAACGTAACTTTATTCTTTCATGAGTTATTTACACTCGAAAACACTCATAAACCAAATCAAATTTTCCCATAAGAAATAATAAAAACTCAAATTATTCATTCCACAGCCCAAAAAAATAAATACATAAAAATAATTAATACAATCTATAAAGTGAAAATAAAACAAATTAACCTGCACTTTACTAAAAAGTACAAATAAATCGCGACAGATAAGTGTTTCCGTTTGTGCGCGCAGGTGCTGTGTGTGTGTGCATGTGTGGAATTAGCCCCTTCCTCGTTTTCCACAGTAACATCCTCCTCCCTCTCCCCACCTTGCTTTTTAACGGAAACACTGTTTTAACAGGGGAAAAAAGAAATCTCTCTGACACTGGTGTGTGCGCATACTAACGGAATCACTGCTGTAAAGTAAAAAAACAAACAAACAAATGAACCAGCACCTTACCTTTGAAAAGAATTGCGACAGAGCAGAGTTTTTGTGTGTTTGTGAAGCCGGGGAGGTGTGTGTGTTTGTGTCAAATTCTGCACGTGCACGCACACAGGAAACGCTGAAACAGAGAGGGAGATGTTGATTATACAAGTAAGAGACGAGCACTAAGACCCAGCAGGGTAGATGATTACCCACAATTCCGCAGCGTAAGAGTGATGCTCGGTGTCAAAATAAGAGACGCATGATACATGATACTCGCACTCGTAAACCAAAACCTGTTTTTCAAATAAAAATTTATTAAAACTCTTTGCTCATCTTGCGGAACACTCGTAAACCACGATACTCGCAATCGTCATTGCATATTAGCTTTAAAAACAGCCATATGTATGGGGCTTAGCAAGCAAAGAGTTCAAGATCTCAATCCCATGGAATACGCTGAACTGACTGATTCATGAAGGCCCAACCCTGTAACCCACCACATTAGCCATTAATGTACTGGTGCCAGATATCACAGCACACCCTCACGGGTCATGTGGAGTCATGCCCCAAGGGGCCAGAGCTGCCCCAGTAGCACATGGGGAACCCACACAATATATGTGGGGAACCCAGACGATAATGTCTTGGTTTTTAATGTTACAACTGAACAGCGTATGTCCATATATTATATGGTATATCAATATGAACCTTCTGTAAGAAGCATCTAATTGATAAGGGAGGACAAAGAAGAATTGCCAAACTGGTTTGAGCTGACCATAATACAAATAAACACTCATCTCAGGGTGCAGGACATCAGTCATGATTTGACATGCTTTGCATTTTGAGATGCTTTGTTTTTCTGACCACTACAGAGTTGTGGCCCATGAAGTGTCCCTTTGGTTGTCCCATGAAGTGTATTTTTGGTTGTCCTTTTACTGCCCATACACTGCTTTAAGAAACTCTGTATCACCGTCCAGTCACAGAGTGCAACACAACATAGACTGACAGAAAGATAGCACAATGCCAGTGTGAAAAATGTTTTATGCATGTCATGGCAACTCCTACACCATACATCTTCTGTTCATCGCAACATTTGTTTGAAAGCTGTCCCTGTCTTTTTAAGATCAACAGAACCAATTACATTACACGCTCCTGGTCGCGACATGTCTGCTGCCCCCCGATACCACTCACCCAGTAAACCTCGCCTGAGAAGCCACATTGAAAGTCAATACAAACACGATCAATCAAAATCAACAAACAAAAGGACTAAAACGCATTGATCCGTATTATTCTGGCGTCTCCAAAGCCACCTAAAGTAATTGTGCCTCAGGACAGAACCGCTCAAGTCAATTAATGTTATGGCTCGGCTGATGGCTGGCCCAGTTAAACAATGATTGGTGGCTGCCATTAGGCACTCGCAAATGCTGTTTGCTTTCTACTTTGATGCACATGTGAAAAAGATGAGTGATGACGCTTTCTAGCGGTAGATATGAACTAATAAACAGTGACAGGGAGGACAGAGATCCGCGCGAGTTGGAGAATGTGATGGTAGAATACGTCATTGCATATTAGCTTTAAAAACAGCCATATGATGCGTCAATAAATGTCAAGTAAATAAATAGCAAAAGTCATTGTATTAAATACAGAAAACACCTTGGGGATGTGCGGTGCAAAACATAATTCACAGAAAGCTAAAAATGGGATGTGATTTGTGTTTTCTTCGGTGGTGATGATGATGAATGATCCTGGCTGCATGGTCAAATTAAATTAAAAACAATGATCTACTGTATATAAATGAAAATCCAAAGTTTGAATATAATAAAGGAATACACAAACGAGCTATCACATGAATGTCATCGCAAAGTGAATTAAATAAAAGGTATATTTAGTAAACTGGTAGGGGGAAGGGGGGGGTCAAAAGGTCAGAGGTCAGCCCGTCTTGTCCGATCTGACACTAATTACTGGGAAAAAATAAATAAATAATGCTGGCTATGAAAGAAAGGTATCAGAACACCAAGTGCACCTCAGCCTGCCACATACAGTATAACACTTAGCATGCAAAGAGTTCCAGGTTGTTAATCTAGCCTCGAAATTCCCCAGATCTCAATCCGATCAAACGTCCATGGGTTGTACTTCACAAAAATTCTGATCTATGCATGTCCCACCTTGCAACTAACAGCACCAAAGATCTGCTCCTAGTGTGCTGGTGCCAGATGCCACAGCAAACCTTCAGAGGTCAGAGCTGTTTTGTTGGCACAAGGGGAACCTACACAATATTGCGATTAGTGTTTTAAGGAATTCACATTATGGCTGATCAGTGTATTCATTCTTTCGTCTTCAGAAAGTGTTTGTAGTCACAGTGGATCCGGAGCCTACTGTATTTACCGGAACACTGGCTGTGAGACAAGAAACCACCACAGGGTACCATGCACTCATTTTCACACTCATTCACACCTCAGGGTGATTTTCTGGAGGTGTGAGGATCAACCTGTCAAAGCAGCTGTATGATGTCAAGCAACAATGCTCTTTATTATCTTATCAAATTTTTATGATGTGGTCTCGGGGGTTGTGTTGCAATTCCAGGTCCTGTGGTCCAATCCTTCAATATTTAAACAAATAAGAATTTGATCAATATAATGAATAAAATGGCAGTAAATAAGTTTGATATATATTATAAATGCTTCTATATGGTTCTTAATTATTGTCTGTTGAAGGGTTCTACTTAAAGGCTTTAGACAAACTGAAGGCTATTTGATCTAGGGTACTAGATAAAGCCCTTTTTGTAGCAGCATGAAAAACTGCAACCAACACAGAATAAGAACATTAAGAAACATTTAGAATTGCATAGGATTATATAATAGGATTATATATTATAGGATTGTTCTATTTGAAAGCTTAATTAGAAAACAATTGTCAAAGATCAAAAACCTAATATTAAAGGTATCATATTTAGATGCTTGGATCTGGAACTTCAAAATGCTTCAACTTTAAAATAAATAAATAAATAAATATTTTAGAAACAAGTGATCTCAGGCATAGGACCAAAAAAAAAAAAAAAAAAAAGAAATGCAGCAATAGTTACTTTAAACAAGAAATTGTAGAACTAAATACAAATCAAAAACAAGAAAAAGCAGTGTTGCGACAGGAACCACAGTGTCATACCAAGATGAAGCCCCATTAAAAAGAAATCATTCATTGATTGCCTCTCTATGGCTCCATTAATGGTAACATCTGACCGCTGTTGCCCTTCTCATGATCTTATCAGAGTGTGTGTTAGAGAGGGAGAGAGAGAGAGCGCAAGAGTGTACTTAATTGGATGAAGTCAAAAGCAACCGAGACCAATTACCTGTGTGGTTGTGCCTCGTCAAATCTTTCCTTTTCGTGGCAGGCTGGAGGTGTGTCGAGGGCCAGGGGTGCTCCTCTGTGCGTTGTCACTGGGTACTGTAAAATTCCACTGCATTAAAATGATGTTTTCTTGGAAAGCACTTTACAAAATTAGCCTGCATTGAGAAAGCAGCACATCTAAACGTCTGACCCAACAAGTTATAAATCAAGTTTAAGCAGTAGAATTTAATAGGAAAGCTGCTTTACTGTCAGTCAGGATTGTTGCATTAATAGAGTTAATCAGTAGTCCAGTATAAAAGACAGAGTGATATACAGTTACTCATTAGCATGAAGGCTTGTTCAGGCAGTGAGCGTCATATCAATTACCAATGCAAGAACCGCTACGTTGACTTATACCACAGAGGTATTGAGAGTGAGTCCGAAATTGCTGATTTACAGAGACAGTGAATAATATATGGAAAATAAAAACAATATAGATGTATAAATGTGTTATTGAACCCCAAATAAAAATCATATACTTGTGGAAAAGATAAATATAGCACAGAAAATCACCAGAAAATCAAGATGACATTGACAATGACAGAGGCCACCTTGGTCCATAGTACGTCCTGCTTGCACATCCAGCTGCTGACAAACATCGTCTAATATCCTTGTGCTGAACTGGACTTTGTGTTAATTTAAATAACTTCTGTTATATCGAACTTTCAGCTGCATAACACACATGATGTTATACAATTTCTGTTATCACTTATCACCCAGATGAGGATGGCTTCCCTGTTGAGTCTGGTTCCTCTCAAGGTTTCTTCCTATTGCCATCTCAGGGAGTTTTTCCTTGCCACTGTCGCCGTCACCCTTGGCTTGCTCATCAGGGACAATCTCATTATCTAGACACATTTTTCTTACACATCTATACACTTCCATAAATTTTCTTTTCATTTTCTTTTCATTTCTGTGAAGCTGCTTTGAGAAAATGACCATTGTTAAAACGCTATATAAATAAAATTGAATTGAATTGAATTGAATAATAGTTTGATGACTTATCCCTGGAATACCAGCAGCAGCAGTGCCGGCATTTTCTCTAAAATATTTCAAATGATGCCCTCGAATTAGCCTGGCTTGTCATGGCATGGTCACTCTTGTCTTTCCAGACCAAGCAGATCAGCAGTGGAACCAGTTGTTAAGAATCTAAGAATGATGGATTGTAAATGGCATTCCTGGCAATCTCGAACCATCTGATGATTTCTGCTTGCATTTGCACCAAGTTGAAGCATTGTGATGGCCCTCTCTTTCTTAACAGGGCATGACAAAATGCACAATCAGAATGTTTTCTTTACCATTGACATGATCGCATGGCAAATTTCATAGATGTGCACAGTAGCCCTTAGGAAGATGTTAGGATATACAGAATAACTCGCCTGTAAGAAAGCAAACAAAAGTTCTGAATTACGCTGCTTTCATGGAAGTCTGCACACCTGCTGATGATGAATTAATCAAAGGCTGATGATTAGCAGCACCTGGCAGCAACTTACCTTTTTAAATAGTGTGGAAGCACTAAACGGGTATTTAGTATCGCCTGCATGTTCATCAATTGTTAATTGGTGATTTCTGAGGCTGGTGACTCTAAATGAACTTCTCCTCTGCAGCAGAGGTAAGTTTTGGTCTTGCTTTCCTGGAAAGGTCTTCATGAGGTCCAGTTCCATCACGGTGCTTGATGGGTTTTGCAAATCTACTTGACAATACCGTTCTTGCAAGAACTGTTCCAGAACAGCTGGCCTTAATGTCATAAAAAAAAATAAATAAATAAAAAAACCCGACTGTTAGTGTTGTTGTCACTTTATAACATAATTTATAACTATGTACATAAAGTGGGATCTGCCTTGACAGTTGCGAATTTATATTCATGGCCACTGGTAGTTGACTTACCATAATTTTTTTTTTTTCATGCACTTTTATATACAGATAGCACAACATTTCTTCATCAGAATGTTTGCTGCCATTGTTAAAGCTAAATGAATTTGTTAGAAAGACACAAGATACCCTCATGCAGAACTGACTGCTTAGAGCTACTACTGTATTACATCAATACACAGCCTTAAATGAAACTATAAATGGATAAAATTCATATGCCATTGTTTAATAAATGAATTGCTATAACTGTTGACAATTTTCTATAGTATGTGCATGTATTTTTATTTAATATGCATTATTTTTATTAACAGAATTCAAGAACTGCTCATAAGTTTCTACTATATGTAAATTTCGAGTGAACAGATTGTCTGATCTTTTCCCTCAAGAGAAAAAAAAAACATGTTGAAGTGTTTGCCTGGTATAATCACAAATACGCTACAGATGCACTGGATTTTAAAGAGCATCGCTGACATGCATATGATTTGCACTATAGAGATTTGCGGTTGATGTTTATAATTTGGGGTGATGGATTCTCCTCGATGGAATTTGTTCTCGTGGAAAACAAATCTGTTCATGAATCACACAAGCTGCACTAAATTTGATGACTTTGAGTGAGTCGATAGGCAGATGCACGTTATATCCTGACACTGCTGTCATCACGTCGATGTTTTCCAGTGGCAGCAGAGTACACTCACTCGACGCTGCACTGTGGCTACACTCTGCAAATGGAAAAAAATCTTAAGTGTGGTGTGCTCTCCATCATACACTCCACGTCCCTAAGTGGCATAGCTTTTACAGAAATGCGATCCGAAATGCAATTCTTGGGTCGTGTGAGCTTGTGTGTGTGACCGTGTGTGAGAGACGGTTCATAAAGGGAAGAAAGATGAAGGTGGGGTCTGCCTCCATAGTTGTGAATTTGTATTCATGACCATGGGTGGTAGACATTCCATATTTCATATGAAGTTCACTTCTTCTCCCAATTAACAGTCTAAGCACACAGAATGTGATTTGAAATGCAATCTGGGGAGTTTTATACACTTAGGAGAGTGCAAGTACATGAAAAAAAAATTGTAATGATATATATCCTTGTATTAATGCTTTGCACATTCTAAGACTGATAAACACATTGATATTTAACAAAGATTTTTGTGTAGACATTTTTTTTTTCACTACCATTTCCCCAAAAAACGTTTTCAGGACCGGTTTTAAAACTAAAAAAGAAGCTGCAAAGGAAACTACTATTTCAGCTATAATGTAAGAAACTTGTTTTGTTTATGTTCAATTACATTCAATTATAAACAAATATAAAGCATAACATTTTAATTTGATTAAAAATGTCAAGTTGAAAAGCTCAAAAGAGGAAGGAAAAAACATGTTTACTCTTTATATCTAAAAAAGAAAAGAAAAAACTCCACTGTGCACCGGTGCATTATATGGTTTATTAATAATCAGAGTTATGGTGGCATAGTGGTTAACGCTGTGGCCTTGAACCTCCAGGGTCTCTGTTTCAATTCCCACCTGTGTGCATGAAGTTGCAAGTTCACCCCATTCTGATGGGTTTCCTCAGGGTTCTCCAGTTTTCTCTCAGTCCAAAGGCATGCAGATTAGGCTAATTGGCATTCCAAAACTGTCCAAATTCCAAATTATTGTGTGTGCCCTGCAATGGAGTGACACCTTGTCGAGGATGTACCCTGCCTCATGCCCAAAGTCCCCTAGGATAGACTCCAGCCCCGCACGATTCTGTATATAAAAAGCAGTATTGGCTCCCCATTTCATTTGTACTCAAGCATCCAACCAGTCATAGATGAGACTGAATTCTTGCAACCAATCGTAATGCAGAGCGTGCCTAACCTAACCTCAATTTTTGGATTAAAAAAAAAAGAAGAACTTTTTTTTGTTCTTCTCCTTCTTTTATTTTTCTGTCAGATTAAACACTCAAACATGGCAGACAGAACCACTGTGTATATATCAAGAAAGTTATATTCTGATTAAATGCTTTGAGCATGAAAACTCACATCCTATCAAATCATCGTCTATGTAAACAGTTAAATTGGAACCACTAATTAGAATGATTTCAATCAGATTAAATAACTATTATCCATGTAAATGGGCTGCTGTGTTTTATTCCTTACTTAATATAGGTACACAATCATTACAGCCGAGCCCGTTTGCTAACATCCAACATCCATTTTTAGCATTGCTTTGTTACAATTTTCAAGGTGCTAAAAATAGTAGAACTAGTAAGATAGCACACTGCTAAAGATGTTAAAATGTATTTTATGAGAGTCTATTTAATATATTATGATGTTTCATATATTTTTCCCTTTGGGAACATGAACACAAAAAACTAGCCTTTCCAGGCATGAGAACACTGCTTAGCATGCAAGCTAGCTAATAACTAATGGTTTAAACTAGCTAGTTTATAGATATAGACAAAGTAAAGTGATAGTGATTGTGAGAACAAGCATAAACTGCAAATGATATCAAGATATATAGGTAAAGTAACTGAGTTTACGCTATTACAATGGTCCCTCAGAAAGTTAGCATGGACAATAGCAAGAAAAAAAAAGTTTCGTTTTTATAGCCGTCAGTACCAAGAGGAATCATAAATTAAGGTTAAGTGAGGTATAATGTCTTTTTATTTAATATTTGACTTAATTACCATGTTTTTCCCAAGATCTTTGTTTGTTTTTATGTACAGAAATATATGACTAGTGTTGAAAATTGGCAATATTGCTAATATTATTGGTGGCTAGAACGTGTTAGCCTCATTTTCATTATTTCCTGTGTGGAATTGTTATGCAATATGAAATTTCACCTAAAGAATCTCTGGATCTGATTACATTCGTGCCACTGTACTTAAAATAAGCATCAAGTTCAAACCAAGCATTGATTTCCGCCATATTGTGATGCAGACATATTGTGTCACATTTAATATCTTGAAGAGTGACTAAGACTAAAATGGGCTTTGAATGTGACCGATTAATGAATATAGTATTTCCCGATTAAACTATAAATTCTTGGAATTTAGCTACTTAAGCCTGTGTAAAGCCTGGTAGTGCTACTTAGCTTAGCTTGCTAGCTTGGCCATTATTTTAGCAGCCATATTTAGAATGCCCAAACATTTTAGAGATTTACTGAAGCCTTCATAGGTTCTGTATTAACCTAGCTAGTCATCCATATTGTATACAAAATGGCCACTATAAGTATACCATGAACAATGAGCAACAATTAATGTGACATAAAACAAATTCCACTTCCTATTTAATTTTTCAGTGTAAACATATAGCTCTTCACTTTCTTCCTTTCCATTTAACAGGCTGCTAGGGCTGTAATTAAAAATCAGGAGAAGCCATGGCGTTGAGTGCCGTAATCACAATTATTATCATTAGACTAGATAGGAGAACGCTTTTACATTTGAAGCACGCAGACCTCCATCTGTTTAATTAGTCTGAAGCATTGTATGGGTGCATGTGTGTACGTGCGCATTTGTGTCAAAGCTTCGGACGATGGTGCTTTCTCATCCTCCGCGCAAACATGCACACCCATTCAGGGTCTGTTATCTTGGTGAAAGATAGCTGTCATATGCCCCACCGGCTTTTAATATGCATTGCTCGTCACGTGTCGACTCCTTCTGCAATCACCTCAAATACTACAAAAAAGCCTCTCATCACACATGCTCATGATTTCTTTATGATTTCTATATTACTTCTCTCTTATTGCACTATCATTTGGCACACATTCCAGCAGGTCTGTGATTTTTTTTTTTTCCCACATGGCCCAGTGTTTACGGTCTCTATTACTGTAGCTCACCTCAGACTTGAGAAAAAAAAATTGAAGGCTGTGCTATAGCTTCACTTCTACACGACTTCTGCCTTCTGCTAACAGGAGATATCAAGGCAGACGTTATCATTTCCTTTTTCCGAGTCAGTTTAGATTGTAATTGATTTCTAGCTGCCTTGAAATGACTGGAGCGAGATGAACTAATAGATCATGGTTTGAATGTTGAAAGCTGCCCAGACCGCAAAAGAGTGAGAGCACTACTAAGATCCTTTCCTTCATTGATCATTACATGTTACTTAAAAACAAATTATGAAACAACATTTAGCTGTTTGAGATCTCATTATATCTAAATGAAATGTCCTTATGCGTCACTCTGTATTCATTTCAAATGGTAACACATGTATTCATACACACAAAGCTATAAAATTAAAACTTAAAACATTAAGCCCAGTATTGTGTTGGTTTGCCTGTGCCACCAGAGCAACTCTGGAGGATCCTTTTGTTTCTGTGGGTCATCTATGGATCGGACTTGTTTGGCATACTATCGATCAATTTGTGCTACATTGGCTTTCTGTGGGATCAGACCAGTCTCCACAGGCTTACATGAGCCTTTGGCGCCCATGGTCCTATCATCAGTTTGTTGTTGTTAGTCTTTGGCTGCTCCCATAAAGGGTCACACCATCAGACCATCTGATCCACACAACTTGGCATTGGTTTTATGCCGGAAGCCCTTCCAGACCATCCCTCTCATTTTATCCAGGCCTGGGACTGGGATTGCATCCAGTGGCTAGGGTTTGGGCAGGAATGGGCAGAAAACCATATATATATATATATATATATATATATATATATATATATATATACAGTACAGACCAAAAGTTTGGACACACCTTCTCATTCAAAGAGGTTGAATTTGTATTATGGCAAGAAAAAAGCAGCTAAGTGAAGAAAAAACAAGTGGCCATCATTACTTTAAGAAATGAAGGTCAGTCAGTCCGAAAAATTGGGAAAACTTTGAAAGTGTCCCCAAGTGCAGTCACAAAAACCATCAAGCGCTACAAAGAAACTGGCTGACATGCGGACCGCCCCAGGAAAGGAAGACCAAGAGTCACCTCTGCTGCGGAGGATAAGTTCATCCGAGTCACCAGGCTCAGAAATCGCAGGTTAACAGCAGCTCAGATCAGAGAGCAGGTCAATGGCACACAGAGTTCTAGCAGCAGACACATCTCTAGAACAACTGTTAAGAGGAGACTGTGTGAATCAGGCCTTCATGGTAGAAGATCTGCTAGGAAACCACTGGTAAGGACAGGCAACAAGCAGAAGAGACGCGTTTGGCCTAAAGAACACAATAAAGAACACAATAAAGAAAACTCTTTGAATGAGAAGGTGTGTCCAAACTTTTGGTCTGTACTATATAAAACTGGTAATCAAGGTTATTCAATTCACCTGCTGGTGATTTTAGTGTGATGGCCAATGTATGCTCCTAAAGATAAAGTGAAACTAAACTTTGGATACATCATTTTACAGCAATTTGACATATTTCCATTCACTCAAGAAAAAAAAAATCAATCACATTATGTGTAGTTTGTACTTGAAGGTAATAATCGACTGGTCCTGTTGCCTCTTGCTATCTAGAGTGTTAAATTTTTAAGCTCTGAGGACAAGTGTTTTGAATTCCATGCTACATACTAGCTTTGTTGCCAGACTAGCAAATCAAGCTAACTAATGGCCACATAGACTCGCTTAGTATCTGTTACTTTCATCCATGCTTTATTTTTCTTCATACTGTCCTTAAAAAAAAAGCAGCTTTAAATATGGCAGGGTAAGAGAAAACCATGGTTATATGGTTGTTTCCCCATTTTTGTAAAGTAGCAAATAGAAAATAATGTTGTAATTAGAAAACTGAAGAAATATTAAACCAGAGGTAGTAAGGATTTTGTCACCGTGTATGCAAACGACACAATGTTTCAGTATTATTTTGAGAAAAAAAGGAAAAAAGAAAAGACGCAGCCTTTTCTGAGTCACTGTGGCTAAACATTTGTCTTATAACCAGTACGTATTAGATTTATAGTTCCATAAAACTGAATTAGATGTTAATATTTTAGTTCATGGGACCCTCTAGAGCTTGCTGAAATTTAAATAAAAATTGGCACAAGTCATCAGGATAAATGTAATTTTCCCTCTTCACTCTGGTGGCTCAGTGTTCTGCTTGCTTGTCTGAAATCCTGCTTAGTAATTCAGGTTCAGTCCATGTGGTGGATTTGAATATTGAGTGTTTTTGTAGCCTGGTGAAATGTAAAGCATGCCTCAACAGTGAAAAGTGTGCCTTTTTAATTGGAGCTCCAGTTACTCTGTGTGAGTTAACTTCTCCATTTTCCTGACACCTTTTTAAAGAGGCTTATCTTTATTTGAGAGAACACAAAGCTCCTGAATTAAGTGGACAGGGGAATAGCAATATCCTGAATTTATACTAGGCCAGCTCGTAACCTGAATAGCTGCGGTAAATGATCCACACTGAAAGCGTATTCTGTTACAGCCATACTTTGGGTAAATGTCTAAAAAAGTTAGCTGATGTCTAGACTTTGTTTACGGATGCTGGACTTGCAGAATTACTGGGTTCCTATTCAGAGAGAGACATAATTTTCAGTAATACACAAAAACGAGGAAAGACACATTTTACCTTCCTACTGTATATCTCGGAGCTAAAAACAAGTCCACTAATGTCTACTGTATCAGAGTTAAGGCTTCTGCTTCAGATTTTATTGGAGGGTTGATGACGGAACATACACCTCTAAAATTTGGCCAGACTAAGAATATATACACTGCCTAGACAAAAAGGCTTATTATGACTTATTTACCATTTGGCTTTAAATAAGTCAACACATAAGAGTCTTTCATTAGATTATTAGAACATCAGTTATTCCAGTGATTAATACAGTATGCTTTAGATGGCAATAATTCTTTTAAACCTTACTGATGCAGTGAATAACCTCACTCATTTTCTAAAACACCCAGTTGGGAGATGTATCCCATAATCACAGAAGAGATACTACTGGGTCTCTGCTACCTGCCTCAAGCAAAGAAAACAACTAAGGAGACTGATATTACTGGAATTAGGTTAAGAACTGTCCAACACATTATTAAAACTTGGAAAGATTGTGCTGAAGCATCAGCCTCCCAGAAGAAATGTGGTCAGAAAAGAAAAAAAATCATGAACGGCTATGGCCAGAGATTATTCAAACTCTTTGTGAAGTTGCATCATTAAAAATCTATCAACAGTAGAAATCACAGCTATGGTTAATAATGAAACTAAACAGCTGTGTTTTAGTTTTTCCTTGGAAAAACCATTCTTTAGTTTTATTCTTTAGACTAATAAAAAAAAGGATTCAGTTTTCTAGTAAGCATAAAGCTTTGACATTGGATCAATGAAAAATGGTCATGCCCAGAGTCCAGATTGTCCCTATTCCAGAACAATGGCCACATCGGGGTGAGAAGGGAAGCTCATGAAGCGATGCCCCCATAAAGCATAGTGGCCACTGTACAGTACAGTGTACTGTACCTCTGGAGGTAGTGTCTGAGGGTGCTTCAGTTGGACAAGGTCTAGGCTCAGAAACTTTATTTGCCAATAAAATGAACTCACCAGAATATACTGAATGACCAGCTTAACACATGTATGTTTTATTTATTTTTTTCACTTATGGCAAGTCGACAGATTCATTAGATTAACACCAATGGTCTACTGCTAAGACATCTTCTAGTGTTCTCACCATTTCCATGCAGTTTCCTTTGAATCCTCAGGCTATATCCCACCTCTTTAATATGCTCATTGGCTGCTCTCCCATATGTAGTGCTAACATTGTTTACTGTAAACCCATTGAATGAGAGTGACATTATCCTGCAATTCCTACTGTATATCTAGAGTTCCTAGAGCAATCCAGATCAATTTGCTTAGAACAAAGAATGTAAAAGGAAATTGCACAGAACTTAAAGGAAATTGGCACAGCCATTGGGAGAACATGCAACATTGCACAAAGACAAGATCCCAAACTTCTTACCAAATTGAGGATAATGGAAGTACAGTGTAGCATATAAATCTCAAGAACTTGAGAATGTATCCCCAAGTGAAGTCATCAAAACAAATGCTATGGTGAAACTGGCTTTTATGAAGACCGTCCTATGCAGGGAAGACCAAGAGCTACCTTTGCTGCAGAGGATAAATATATTATTATGACCAGCCCAAAAAAACTTTGGTTTATACTGTACCATGTCAAAATAAAACCCTAATAAATGCTTCTCAGAGATTGAGCAGCAGATATATTTCAACATCCACTATTCAGAGGAGACTGTGTAAGTCAGGCCTTCATGGTCAAATTCCAGCATAGAAACCATCACTTCATAAGGACAACAAGCTGAATATACTTGCCTGGGCCAAAAACACGTTATTAGACATTAGATCAGTTGAAAACTGTACTTTTTTGTTGAACGCCATCTCTTTGTTAGACTTTGAGAGGGTGAACAGAATGTTCCTGAGTGTGTGGTTCCCACTGTGAAGTTTTGAGAAGGAGACGCGATGATGTGGGGGTGCTTTGCTGGTGGCATTGTTGTTGACTTGGTCAAAATTGAGGGTACACTTAAACAGCGTGGTTACCACAGCATTTTGCAGAGACATGCCATCCCATCTGGTTTGCATTTGGTGCCATCCCACTTGGGACAGTCATTTGTTTTCCAACAAAGACAATGGCCCCAATCACACCACCTCTAGGTTGTGTACGAACTAAGGTGGCGAGTGATGAAGTGCTGCATCAGATGACCTGGCCTGCAAAATCACCTTGATGGTTTGGGACAAATCAGATCAGAGAGAGAAGGAAAAGCAGGAAACAAGTACTTAACACCTCTGGGAACTCCTTCAAGCTTATTGGAAAACCATTCCAGATGACGACCTCCTGACGCTGAAAAAGAGTGTGCAAAAGGTGGATACTTTAAAAAATCGAGAGAAAAAATAATAATAAAACATATTCTGTGTTATTTAATGCACTTTTATACAAATATATTTTTCACATATATTTTTTATACACATATGAATACCAAAGCCTGAAAGGCATATTAAAAAATATACAGTAAGTAAATATTATCTCTCTCTCTCTCTCACTCGCGCACACACACACACACACACACACACACACACACAAACACACACAGACGCATCTTTTTTCTCATCGGCGCACCGCATTGACCCACACTACAGAACCGTCAGTTCCTTGCACTCCTTCTCACTGCTAAACTGCGATTGCTAATACCTCTCAAGTCTAAAAATAATTGCTAAAGTGATGATACCAATCAGCTCCTCAAATTAGCTTGCTCATTTGCATCACGTAAATAGTTCAGATGTTAATTGCCTTCCGTTTGCATAAGAGGAATGGTGTTAGTGAAAAGAGTTCGTTGTTTGCTCAGCGATAGCAGATGCATTATGAATATTTCATGCAAGATACATTAATATCACCGTTTTTTCCTTCAAAAAACAATCGTCTGTTGTCAGTGACTGATGTAAAATAGTCATGGGCTGAATTGTGATGAACAGAATCAGGTTGTGTTGCAGTACTGTTTTTCATTTGTGCTTTACAGCCTTGTCCTTTATGCTTTTTTTTTCTTTTCTTCCCTGGGGATAGTTGTCATAATTTTAAAGCTTCCACTAATACTTTATCAGCTCAAGCTGATTATTAGGTAGTGTACTATGAGCTTTGGAGAATAGAGGGATTAATATGAGTGTAGACATCTGCTTTTTTGTTGTTGTTGTTAAACAAACCAGATTGTCAGAACAGAGAGTAAATACAGGGTGGGCCATTTATATGGACACACCTTAATAAAATGGGAATGGTTGGTGATATTAACGTCCTGTGGTGTGAAGATACGAGATGTGCAGCACCTGAAACTACGGATACTGGAAGCCTGTGCTGGCATTTCTCCTGCGGTGTTGCTATCAGTGTGTGAAGAGTGGGAGAAGAGGGTTGCATTGACAATCCATCACAATGGGCAGCACATTGAACACATTTTATAAGTGGTCAGAAACTTGTAAATAACTCATGAAAGAATAAAGTTATGTTAAAACCAAGCACACCATTGTTTTTCTTGTCAGATTCCCAATAAGTTTGATGTGTCACATGACCCTCTTCCTATTGAAAAAAACAAAAGTTGGATCCAAGATGGCTGACTTCCAAATGGCCACCATGGTCACCACCCATCTTGAAAAGTTTGCCCCCTCACATATACTAATGTGCCACAAACAGGGCGTTAATATCACTAACCATTCCCATTTTATTAAGGTGTATCCATATAAATGGCCCACCCTGTACAATGAAAAATCAACGAAAGCCTGTGAAAACTTTCTCCTTTATGATATAAACCAGCGGGAATTTTTGGTTGTCAGAACAGTGTTGCAATATTAGTTTGACAATGTTCTGGACATTGGAACACCATTAGAATTAGGATGTTTTTGAAAGTTGAAATAGTGTTGGATGAATGTACTGTAGCCTACATGACAAGTTCTACTTGAAATCAATATTTGTACATACAGTATGATTGATGTTTATCTTTCAAGTAAAATGCATCCTTAAACTTGTTATATTATCGGTGCTATAAATAATGGTTGGTATCCTGTTGTGTTGCGGTTGTATTTGCAATTTCTTTAGTGGTCATTCATTCACCAGGCGGGAAGGTGACTTAGGGTTCACCCTGTCCCCTTGCACCTCCAGGATCCAGGTTTGATTCCCTTCTCAGAGTCTGTGTGCATGGAGTTTGTATGTTCTCCCCGTGCTTGGTGGGTTTCCTCCAGGTACTCAGGTTTCCTCCCACAATTTTGTATAATTGACGTTACAAAATTGCCCATAGCATGTGATTGTGTGTATGTGTGTGCACTGGGATGGATTGGCGCCCCATGCTGGGTGTACCTTGCCTCGTCTGCGAAGGCTCCTGGGATAGGCACGACCTCATGCACAGGATAAAGTTACGTTTTCTTATACATTACTGCACAGTGATTTACTTTCTTAAAAATGTCTGCGTAACTGGGGTCTGACATGATACAGCGCCCCTGGAGAAGATAGGGTGACCTTCTGATCATTAGCTCAGTGCCTTAACCCACTGAGCCACCACTGCCTACTGTACATAAAGTGGTCTAAATGATGAGTGAGTGAAATAGAGTGAGGGTCATTCATACACTCTTATCTCAAAGTCATTTTCTTAAAGTCATTCTAAATTCCCAAAACAACATTTTGGATGGATCTTTCTGAGATGCTTATGGTATTTTTGACTCATCATGGTTTCAAAGAGTTATTTAAGTTACCACTTAAAAAAAAAACAAAAAAAAAACAGGAGTTTCTAAAACACTCTACCAGCTCTACTGATTTCTCACATTTGTTATGAAAAATGACTGATTTTATACACTGCATTGTTGGCTCATGATTTTCCGATGTTCCTTCTGTTTTTCAATATTGTGCCATTATTCCTCAGTTCCTTCTTCTACATAGTTTTTTTCCCCCTCTTGTCATCCATCATCCATGTGATGACTTTACCTTTCTCTTGAATGCAAGTGCTTGTTTTAAAAAACTGCACCTGAGCACAGCACACTCAGACGATGATGGTGTAAATCCTGACCCTGTGTGTGTGTGTGTGTGTGTGTGTGTGTGTGTGTGTGTGTGTGTGTGTGTGTGTGTGTGTGTGTGTGTGTGTGTGTGTGTGCACAAAGGGAATCACATGCATTTGAACCTGCATTTAAGAAATAATATACGTCAGTGATCGTGTGGGGAAAAAAAAAATCTGTTGTTTAATTGTGATGTGATTTCTTCTAATTATGCCCTTTCTATTCTGTGCTTCAGGTTGTTGGCAAGGCCACAGGAAAGCACTTTACATACTGAACATACAATATATGCCCTCTAGAAGTACAAGTGTAAATTACATGACTTGCTTTCTAATTTATATCATAAAAACAAAACCTCCACCCTAAATTATATTAAATAAGTTTATATTGAAATACAGTATGTGCGATCTGTTAAATGATTCAAGTGCTATCCGGGTGCTCCTATTACTTAGCCGACTAGGTTTAAATGTTATAATTTTGTGTCATTATGGCAGCTGTATTAATGTCTGTAAAATAATTTCGCTGTCTGTTTTTATCTCTGTACAAATGTTATAGTGGTGACGTGCGAATTGTTTGCTCAACAGGAGCCTCACACCCCTTCCACCTCCATCATCCTGCTTACCAGAAGCCACACAAGAAATCATGATATTCTACACATAGAAACCTAACAGCGATATGACTGATCTTATAATAGACTTCTGCCAATAAAATAATTATTTTGTTAATTCTGATTTAAAATGTCTAATAAGTGAGAATTGAATGCCGGTGAACCGATTAGAAAGCGTTAAAAAGATATGCAGTGTAGATGTAGAGGATATGTAGAGTAAATACCGTACTGTAAGCTGGAGGTAAGTTCCAGAAGTCATACAATACAGTTACAATTGATTCAATTCAATTACATTTGTACAGCGGTACCTCAGCATGCAAATTCAAGGTATATTTAACGTAAGGTGACATAGTTGTGTTACAAAACACATTTTCTCTCAAGAAATAATGTAAATGCAGATAATCTGTTCCTGCCACCCCAAAATATTACCACTTATCATATTTTTGCATATAAATCATATTTTTTGCATATAAAATCAATCACAGCATTTAGAAAAGACATGGAAATAAGGTAAAATATAAGAGAAATAGACATTAAACCTCACCTTGGCTTGGCTTTCCAGTTATGCAAACAAGTTTTGAACAGATCCTGGACATTCGTGCAATGAAGGCGCAAGCCGGCGTTAGTTTCGGCCCGATTTGTTCGCATGCTGAAAATGCTTCTCATGCCGAGGCAAATTTCTTTCAAAAATTCAGTTCTTAGTGCAGTTGCCCATATGCTAAGATATAGTGCCAATGTATAGAAAATCTATCTATAGTATATAGAAAATAGATAGATCATTTGTTCAGGTAGTGATCAATGAGATGACCTTTAAAAGAAGAACTTACAGGTCTGTGAGAGGCATAAATCTTAATTGTTTGCAGGTGACCAAATACTTATTTTACGGAGGAATTTACCAATGAATTCATTAAAAATCCTACAATGTGATATTTTTTTTATTATTATTTTGTCTCTCATAGTTGAGGTATACCTATGATGAAAATTACAGGCCTCTCTTATCTTTTTAAGTGGGAGAACTTGCATAATTTGTGGCTGACTAAATATGTTTTTACAGTACTGTATATACTGGGTTAAGGGCCAGTTTGAACCGTCTGATCATATCCTACCCACTGAGCTACCCCTGCCCCTGTTATTTGATGCAATTTCATAAAAGATGAACAGAAGTATTCAGAAATGTAATCAGGAATAATGATGTACTGTATAGATTTTATTTGCTATGTTCAACATTATTTACTATATTCTACTAGTCGCTTATCAAGCAAGCTAATATAGCACACTAGCTTGATAGAGAGAGACAAGTGGATTGTTGAGGAAATTGCTTGAGCTTTGCACCAAAGACAAACTTTTGAGTCGTGACAGGAAGTCAATGAAGCTGGTCTAATAACCACTGCGGCTTTGTAGCTCACAATAACCATCAGTGCTTCAAATCTGATTATCTGCTTGATTTCACTCATATAAAAGTCAGCAGCCGGATTCAGTCTTCATTACTTATTCACAGGATTAAGAAAAGCACTCCTACATGAGCTGTTCAAATTAGCTGCCTTAGCTTTACCTCAATCAACATCATCTATTGACTGTGGACAGTGGGATAGGTTTCAGTAATGATTTAGTCAAACATGGTAATGATTAGGCTTAATATGCCTTGTATACCGATCAAGGTCAATGTTCATAGGCCGCCCGGACTCGAACTAAATTAGATGGTAATTCTCATCCGATTCAGCTGAGTGGATAGACAGAGTTATCTGTTTGTTATAAGACTGAGTGTGTAATTAATCACAACAAAAAGCGACGGCTCCTGCATATGATTCAACTTCGCAGTTTAAAGTCGGAACACATAAAGCCACACGGGCAAAACATCAAACCCCTTTCCTTAATGCTTTGAATAAAAAAAAGAATGCATTTACAAAAAAGAAAAAAAAAGAAAGAAAAAAAAGAAGACATAAATCCTGTTAAAATGTTTTTTTTTTATAAAACAAGAGAAATTCTTTTTTTTTTAAGTGTCACATAAATCTTTTACTGTGTTTTAAAGAATCATGTAAAAATTCATAATTTTTTGGCTAATCACTTGCAAACATGCAGTAGATACTATAAATTATGTGTAAGAAATGATAAAAAATTTGCTGTAGAAAATGTGAGAAAATGAATGATGTGCAATAGAAATACATTGTGAAAAATTAAGAAATAATTGTAAAGAATCACATGTAAAAAAATGTGTAAAAAATAATGTATAATAAATTAATCATATATAAGAATTGCATTTAAAAGAAATGTGTAAAAAGAAAATCACCTGAAAAATAAATTATGAATAAAGAATTACAAGTGAAAATAAAGAAATAATTTCTGGAGAATCATGTTTAAAAAAATGTGTAAAGAATCATGTTAAAATAAATACATTACATTAAAAAAAATCACATGCGAGTGTAAATAGCTTGTGTAGAAAATAACTGAATCATCTGTAAAATACATATAAAAAATAAAGTATATAAAGAATGACTTAAAATAAATAGGTGTAAAAAATTGATTTTTATTTTAAAAATATGTTGTGGAAATAATGCGTTTATATAAAAACAAATTATTGACCATGGAGTAATACATTTAATTATGGTCATACATCATATGAAAAAAAATATATTAGGTACAAAAACTTATATTTAAAAATAAATACATTGTGTTTAAAGTATGCCATGTAAAAATGTGTAAAGAATTACCTATGAAAAAATAATATTATTATAATTATATTTACTTATGTAAAGAATTCAATTGCTCACTCATAATTTATACTGCTTTATCCTGTATACAGGGTCGAGCTTATCCCAGGCGACTTATGGCACATGGCGGGATTACACTGGTGCCAATTTTTCGCAGATATTTCACACATAGACACACTCAATCATACACCGCAGGCAATTTGGGAATGGTAATTAGCCTAATCTGCATATCTTTGGATGGGAGGAAACCTGAGCACATGGAGGAAAACCAACAAGCATGGGGAGAACATGCAAACTAATACTTATAACAGTATAAAATGAAAAACAAAAGAATTGCAAAGTGTCACATGTGAAAATAAACATTCATTGGGGAAAAAAATACATGAAAAATTATAGTACTGTATATATTCTCTTGGCCTGCCAAAACATTGCAGCAGCATGAGGAGCAGCCGCGAGTTGACCACAATAAAATCGCATGGAATTTATGCAAATGTAAAAGTTCTATAATTTGATTAAATGATTAAATTTAGATTTCACTGTTTCTACTGGCCTTTTGCCTGTAAAGGATTGATGATCACAAAAGCATCTTATACTGAATGTCTGCTAAATTAAAGCATCATACAAGATAAATAACTATTATTTTAATTGTTCCTTGTCAGAATTCATATCCAGATTCCAGCCAGTTACTATAAAATGATTGTGTTGACCTGTACATGAGGGGGAAAAATCCTCGACCAAAACCTCAAATCGTCATGAAGCAAACACAGTCAGAGAGTAAGGTTGAGAAAGAAACTCAAGACAGAGACTCTGAAAAAGAAGTTTCTTGCATGAGCTCACCACAAATAGTACTTGGTATCAAAATACTTTGAAGCGATGTGTCAAAACACAGTCTCTTCTCTCAGCGTCTCTGGAACTGCAGAGTCAACACGCTGAAGGTAAAGCTGGAAATAGATTAGCGGAGAAAAAAAAAGACATTACTTGAAGGAGCATCCAAGTCAAGTAAAGTCAAATGGCTGAAAATTCACAGCAAATTTGCCATGCAGATGATGTCCAGGGCGAGGTTATCATACTGTTATGATAAATAGTAGAATGTTTTGATGTTCAAAACAAATAGTTGAATTTCGTCTTTGTGATGACTTTCAAATGCCTGCATCCAAATTTAACTCGAACCTTCAACTCAGTAACCAAAAGCAAACCTCTGAGCTTTTGTACAATGCTGTTGTACTGAATACGCTGCAGCTGTGTTGCGTGAGTGCGCTGTCCAAGTGCCAAAAATTATTACATCTGTGCTGATATTCCCATCAACAGCACGACCTCGGGTGTGATATTGCTTTTATAAAACAGTTCAACAAACAACATTTATTATCAACAGATTATGTTTCGTTTGTTTTTACTCCACCACCACATATCCTTCTGCATCTTGCAAAAGTAGCACTGAGCGACGGTTAGTGTAATTAACGACCGTCAGAGCACCTGTCATGTGGAGTGATTTGTACAGTTTAGTGAAATGTCCCAATGATGCTATGCTGTATATGAGCACTCGCGGAATGACTCTTTTCCAATCAAATTACTCGATCGGAACTAACTGATGTGCAGTATAACGCACTTCACATTGTTTGGCGTAGTTGAGTCGCCGTCTACAGTGACAAACACTAATTTGGAAATGGTCTAGTGCTGACAAACATATAGAGATATACAGTCAGACAGACAGACAGACAGACGCTGGATGATGGATGGATGTACGTCACTGTACACTATAATATCGAAATTTGGGAAGAATGTAGTTGAGTGGGTTGGCAAGGTGGCTTAGTGGTTAGCACTGTAGCTTTGCACCACCAGGGTCCGAGTTCAATTCCGGGCTGGGTTTGATTCCCGCCTCTTCGTGCATGGAGTTTGCATGTGCTTGGTGGGTTTCCTCCAGGTTCCTCCAACAAACATGTAGATTAGACTAATTGGTGTTTCCAAATTGTCTATAGTATATGAGTGAGTGTGCGCATGTGCCCTGCCATGGTATTGGCACCCGGTTCAAGGCGTACCCTACTTATCCTCAGATAGGCTCCAGGCCCCTCCGTGACCGAGTATATTTCCAGTTATAGGACATGATGGAAATAGTCCCTTTAAGTTCCTTTGTACAAGAATGATGAAGATGTTATGCCAGGCCACCAACAGACGTTAGGGGCACATCGTCAGTTGTGTTCCCCAGCATCATCGGGTGTTTCGGCCATTTACTCACAATACACCCTCTGCTAAGGCAGGCCCACCCAGGCTGATGTGTGTCCCTAATGTCTTGGGGCCCAGCTGTGATCTTTCCTCCTAATCCACAGCCATTGACTACTGCGGCCTCTGAAGTCTCTTTGATGGTGTGGTGCAGAGCTTGGCCACGGATCCCCAATTCTTTAAAAAGCCTAATAGTGGATGTAGCAATAAAGCCACGGCAGCCAACCTCCACCGGGTAGACTGTTGCTCTCCAGCCCCGTTGTTCCGCCTCGAGCTTCAGCTCCGCATACCGCAACCTCTTTCTCTCATTTGCCTCATCTATTGCATCCTCCCATGGCAGTGTCAGCTCTATAAAATAGACAGTGCGTATAGATTTGGACCATAGTACCAGGTCTGGTCTTAAGGTTGAGGTGACAATTTCTGATGGAATAGACAGCCGATGGCCCAAATCTGCCCTCATTTTCCAGTCTCGTGCCCCTTCCAGAGATCCAACCCTGGTCAGTGAAGGGGAGTTTTGTTGTCCTTGTTCCCCTTCACGGACAAATTATATCTTTTGGGCAACATACGATATTCTAGACGGCGTCGCATTTATGGCTGTTCTCTTAGTCTCGATGGCTGCGGCTATTGATTGTAGAATTTGGTTATGTCTCCAAGTGTACCTACCTTGGGAGAGGCTTACTTTACAGGCAGTGAGGATGTGTCTGAGGGAGGCTGGTGTTGAGCACAGAGAGCATGCGGGATCTTCACCCTTCCATTGATGGAGATTTTTGGGTGAGGGGAGGACATGATATGTTGCTCTGAGTAGAAAGCTGATGTCCTTCCAGCTGATCTTCCTTTTTTCAATGCCATCCCAGCTGGTCCACTGCCCCATGTTTGGCTTGTGACACCGCCTTAGCATATCTTGCTGCCTCATCCTGCTGTCTAACTTCATGGACTACCAACTTTCGTTGTTCTGATGGAGGTGCCTTATTTCATCGGGGTCTGTCCTGAGAAAGGCCCAGTCCTCCTCTTCCTTGCTGTACCTGGCCCATGATCTCAGCATGCTGTAGGGCTGACTTTGCCTGTAGTACAGCTTCTTTGGATGTCCATTTACGGCCTATAGTTAATGCTGGTGCAACACTTCTTATAGTTGAGTCGCGAGACTCTGAGAGGGTCAACTCCAGCCTTGCCTTGGAGCATTTAAACTCTTCCACAAGGCTTGAGAGTGGCAGATCGAGAATACAATGCCCATATAGGCTAATGTTGCTCAGGCATTTTGGGACACCTAGCCACTTTCTCACAAACGAGCTGACCCTTCTTTCCATCTTTTCAACTGCTGTGATGGGAAAGTCAGTCACTGTCAATGGCCACAACAGTCGCGGAAGTAGGCCAAAATGGAGGCACCAGAGCTTATACGGTATTAAACGGTATAGACGATGATTGTAACCGAGTGCCACATAGTCACCCAAGTTCAGGATCAAACCTTAGTGTTGCAACTCTAACACTGCACCAGTTACTTCCTGTTAAGCTCCTCTGTGATGTACAGTATCTAAGCCCACTGATGCAGTTTGACATATGAGAAAAACACATTTTGTTATCCTAATCACAAGAAAAAAAGGAAAATGAATAATGCATGATCTTTCAGGACTGGGGTTGTTTTCTGTCAAACACTAGTTAAGTAATATTTAAAAAAATTAAGAAATAGCAAAAATAAAGCGCAGGTATGCATAAAAGCAAGATCAAATGAACCTCTGATGCTCCAACATGAATGTTTAACACACAGTCTGTTCCTCCGGAGCTCATGTTGGTTCTGCTGCAGCTGGTGTTGTCCTGACATCTTACATCCTGCCGGAATGATCCTGCCCAACGTCCTGGAGCTGCTGTTTCTTTAGTTGACAGACATTGGAGTCGGTATAAACACATTCTTCATTTTATTGGAACGTAATATAATTTAATACACACAAAGTTTACTTTTTTAATAATAAACAAATCCCAAACATCAGCACAGCGGTTATGGAAATATTACCAAAATAACTTCTCGTGACAGATGCCAGATGCTTTCACAGTACTGATAGCTCCAGAATCGAGGGAATAACAACAAGCATGTTTCTTTTTTTTCCATATTCCATTCTTTCAAATCATACCTGAAATAAACAAATGAAACAAACAAACAAATAAACACCTATTGGGACATTTTGGGGGCTTATTTGCTAGTACATAGAAGCATGTGTAAAACAAACAGAACAAACAAACAGACACACACACATATAGGCCATTACTAGCCGAATGCTAGTCAAGAAAATACTGTCTTTTTGAAGGGCTGGTATGTTGGGGCCTAATAAATACAAACAAACAAAAACAAACAAGCAAGCAAACATTAATGGATGGATGGATGGATGGATATATAAATAGGTGGAGAGATAGATAGGCAGGGGTTCATTATTGATCCTTAGGGGGGATCTATCTTTCCTATGCACCATCACTTTATCTTTCCTACTAACCACTGCTGTACCTTTCCTATGCACCATTGCTCTATTTTTCCTATGAACAATTGCTCTATCTTTCGTATGAAACATCACTCTATCTTTCCTATGCATCATCGCTCTATCCTTTCTGTGCACCATCATCCTATCTTTCCAAGGCACCAATGCTCCACTTTCCCTCTGTCCCATTCCCATTTTCCCTCCATTCCATCACTCTATCTTCCATCTTCTCTTTCACTCCATCTTCCCTCCACTCCATCACTCTATTTTCCATCTGCCCCATCAATCCATCTTCGCTCTGCCCCATCGCTCCCTATACCATCTGCCCCATAACTCCATCTTCCGCTGACAGCTGTACGAGTGCTGTGTTTGTGCCTCTCTATCACAGCCTCCCCAATTAGATGTGGAATCCAGAGCCTCATTAGCTGCTCCATGTAGGACGATTCCTCTCGTTCCCCAGACGTAACTAGCCCCCCCTCCCTCGTCCTATTAATGAGACACACTCAGTTTACACCGTGCTCCCAATTACCCAGTGAAAACTTGACAGAGTACAGAAGGAGGCCTGTCAGGTTTTACTGGTGGATCTTTAGGAAAAAGAAAAAAAAGTTTCCCTGGACCATGATCCATCCTGTGGGATGCTGAGGTGGCCGAGCATCACACAGAGCATCTGCTGACCGAGTTTCAGGGTCAGAACGGAACTGTAAAAAGCAGGGCACAATCTCGGATTTCTCAGTGAGAAATCTATTGATGCCACGTGTGGAATAAACTTAATGCCCTCTGTGAGTAAGCTGCTCATTATGGATGAAAAGAGGTTGGGTTTTAATGATAGGAAATAATTTACAATAATTATTACACAAGGAAGACTCCCACTCATTTGCACCATACACTTAGTTTTTATTAACTAAAATTATAGTTGAAGAACAATATTCACTCTTATCATAAAGGAAAAATAGCAGCACTATTGAATGACTAAGAACAAATGCTAAAAAAAAAAAGAGGGGAGGGTGTGGGAAAGAATTTGGAGTCTAAATTTATCTTATATATGCCATCGTGCTGCCACAGAATGCTTTTAAAATAATCGAAGAAAAATACAAAAAATCTCTCGTTTAGCATTTTGTGTGACTAAAGCTTTAAGGTTGCTCATGAGCACATAATAACTACATTTCCCATAATGTACTGCGGGTAAATGTTGGACCACTACAAGTATCTCAGAGTTTCGTCAGTTTTTAGTGATATTATTATTAATAATACTATTGATATAGCTATTTTCACTTAAATACTTGGCAATCATTTTATAATACGAGTTATGAATTATTATAATGTATTTATTTATTTAAATGCTAATTATAGTTTAAACTACACATGTCGTGTACGTTTTGATTGGCCACCATATTTTCCGCGAAATCGACCTCGCTTTGCTTTTCTAAGAGCGCAAAGGTTTTAAGTTTACCGGGTTAAAATGGCAGCTTATAAACCGGTCTCGCATGTGATTTTCGACATGGACGGGTTGTTGTTAGGTGGGTGAGATGTTTATTCGCGGGGGAGTTATCGGTTTCTGTTGTTAACTGTAAAGGAATAGACACGTACATTCAAATGAATGCAAAAACACTAGTTATTATGTTGTGAATGTCAGTATCGCTAGCAAAATACTGTAAGTTTTTGGGTTTGTACATTATATACGCTACAGTTCTATTCTTCCTCAAACCCCTGGACAGATGTTCAGTTAAAGATTTCTGCCTTGACGCTGTACGTTTAGTCTGAATCCTAACTGGCTCACTACTTCCTGGACACGCGCACTACGTAACGTATGACGTAATTGCTTTACCGCCTTATCTAGTAGCGATGGGACTCAGCAGTCACCTCCCGATACGATATTATCACGATACTACGGTGGCGATTCGATTAAAATGCGATTCTACAAGTATGACGATTTTGTTAATATTCTGATTCAATCTTAATTTTTCCCCCACAATTTTAAACATTAAACAATTTAATGTAGCGTGTTCCTTATAACATTAGTTTTCTCACTTGAAAACTAAGAGTAACATTTAAACAACACAAACCTACTTACAAATACAATAGTTTAGCATTTAACTTAAAATAAAATGAAACAAACAAAAAAAATCTGCATTGTTACTGAGCAGCGTGTATCTCTGTAAACCGCCATTGTTATTATTTCTAAACAAATTTAGCAAATGATTCACTCCTACCACACAGGATTAAAATGTGTAAATAGTTCAGAGTGCGCCACCTGTAGGATTATATAGGAACTGTGACGTTTTGCCTTCTCAAACGCCTCTAAAGTCTTAAACCTCAACTTGCCCGTGAGCGCGCAGGTCGGCGCAGCTTCCAACACGGGCACGCGGGTTTTCTAACCCATGCGATATTTCGACTAATTATTGCTGACGGTCTTTTGTGATTAGTGTAAGCCTGTGCAATGAGTGGGTTTGAGACTAATTCACTCACAGAGTTTGGAAAAGAAAGTTAGATCGGCGGCTTTTAATTCACATGATTTTTGATAATGTATCGCTATAAAAATTTGTTTCTGTTGAGCACCTCGGAAGTTTCTGCGCTTGGTACAGAATCATTTATATCTGAGGCTGGTCAGGTGATCACCGGTCACGGGCCGTCACACTGAATACCGGACAGTTCTGATCACAAGGTGATTGACCAGTTCATGTCTAGTATAAATAGAGAAAAATGCTTAAAAAAAAAAAGATTTTGTAGTCAGTTATTCCCCATCTCTATTATCTAATATCTTCTAGGAATTAGCTTTGAGAGTCTTGCTTTGATTCCAGTCCTGCTCCTTTTGTCAGTGTGTGTGTGTGTGCGCGTATGCTAGACCAAATGAACATTACACATACGCAGTGCCACAGGCCAGGCACGTGCCCCCTGATGGATGGCTTCTGCCACCTTGCCCTCAGACTGTACACGTGCCCTCGTGGCTGATGTATATAATAATTGTATTTCATTTGAGCTCGGGGTGACACACAGAATAAAGATGTGTGCCTGGAGTGCGGTCAGGTGTCCTGTCACCTGGGTCTTGCCCTCACCTGGGCTATTTTCCAAGAACTGCTTCAGTGAGACACAAAAGTAATATAGCCAGTGATCGATGGCTTTGAGGGGGCGAGAGGAGGACCTTCGGTGCAGTGTGTGTGAGTGTGTGTGTGTGTGTGTGTGTGTGTGTTTGTGGGGATGTTTCGTCTCAGCAGGGTTGCTAAATCTTTTCAGAGGAAAGTGATTAATGCACGCTCAGGAAGGCAGTAAATGTAACCTGATGGCATCGCAGAATCATTTGCATATTATTTGAGTCATCATGGTCATTTTCACTTCAAAAGGTGGTATACAGTATGAACATCTAGAATAGAATATAGAATTAGAATAGGATTTCATCAGACTGTAATAATTGCCTGTATATGTTTACAAAAAACTACCACGGTTAACATGAAATCCGAAAAAAGACACACTGGAAGACTCTAGTTACGAGATAGATACAAAGGAGAATAGTACTGGTAAAAGTCACTTGCATGTATTACATAAATATACTTAAATAGTACTGTAAATATCAAAAAGAAGAGAGTTTACAACCAAAAAAATAAGTGAGAGTTTGTTAACTGTAGTGATCATTTGTTAGGAAAAATTTTTAATAATATGTAGGATTTAATGAATTGTGATTGGAAACGTTGGTAATCGAGGACTGGTCTTTGAGGACAGTGGTGGTCAGTGATTTGTTGTTTGGGACATGCTGATCAGTAGGGATAGAAATCACAAGGGACCACCCGATACGATATTATCACGATACCTACAGGTGCTGATTCGATTTATACTACAATCCTGTTTCGCGATTTTAAAAAATTCCTAATTCAATAATAAATCTTTCTATGCTTTTGTTACAATTCTAAACAAAGTTGGCAAATAAGTTGCTCCTACCACACAGGATGCTGATGTTTCTGCCAATGTGTGAATAGGTTTGAGTGCACCACCTGTAGGATTAGAGAGGAACAGCACCATTTTACCATTTCAACACACAAAAATATATTAATTAAAAATGTATTTTAAAAAGTCTATTTTGGAGTCAGTGTGGCGATACATAAATTGCCATACAAAAGAATTGCGATACATAACTGAAAAGTTTTTTCCCCCTAACTTTAGTGATCAGTGGTTGGTTCTTGAGAACAGTTGTAGTCAGAGATTGGTTGTCGGGAATGGTGGAGGTAGTGATTGGTTGTCAGGAACCATGGTGTTCAGAGATTGGTTGTTGGGAACAGTTGTGGTCAGAGATCGGATATCAGCGAGTGTGGTAGTCCGAGATTGGTTTTTCTGAATGGTTGTGGTCATTAACTGTCCGGAACAGTGATGGTCAGTGGTCTGGGACAGTTATTAATGTCAGCAAGTGTTTAAAAGGGTACATCTCCAGATAACTACAGCAACAAAGTCACTATATTGGCATCACTGTGTCTCAGGAAATTTTGGAATCACTTAGGCATAGACTTGTATACTGTATGTATACTATGTTTAGGATTGATGCATAAAATTAAATTAAACCGTGTCTTAAAGTTTTGGAGGAAAAAAAGTTTCTGGCCTATTAATTGAAATAACCGCATTACTCACACAATTAGGCTAGATGTGCATAATTTATAATGTTATATTTACAATTTATAATAAAGTTGAACAACATAACTATAAAAAAAAGTGTCTGGTTTAATCCCTGTTAACAGTTTTCAAATAAAACTCCTAAACAAGCGTTAAAGGCACAATGCTATAAATGCTTTTCAATCCAGTGACTAAATCTTGCTCAAAAAAGCTCAGAGATTTTTTATTTTATTTTATTTTTTTCCCCTCCTTGCCCGTACAATATCGTTGACAAGTACTACAGTCCATGTTTTTCTTTTACTGTGCAGATACGGAGAGGTTGTACACAGTATCTTTCCAGGAGATCTGTGATCGGTTTGGAAAGAAGTACACATGGGAGGTCAAGTCCTTGGTGATGGGGAAGAAGGCGCTGGACGCGGCCAGGATCATCCGAGACTCTCTGGAACTGCCCATGACGAGCGAGGAGCTGCTGGAAGAGAGCAGAGCGATACAGGAACGTCTTTTCCCCTCTGCTTCTCTCATGCCAGGTACTTGAAAGATTTTTTTTCTGTGTTAGTAGCTGGAAGGTTGCGACTTTAAATCCCTTGACTACCAGAGGTATTTTTAACCACGAGACCTTTAAACATCAAATTCTCATTCAGATTGGCCTCACTCGTAAGTTTCCTTGGGAAAAAAATGAATAAATGTAAATGTAATGTAAATGTGATAAGTTTTTTTTCCTTCTCCCTCTTGCTTTAAGGAGTGCATCCACTGCTTTGCAATTATATACGCTGAGAAACTTGCATTTGAAGAATGAATGTAAAACCAGCCTGATCAGAGAGGCTGCTGAAATAATTGGGAAAGGTCATGACAATCGCTGATTCTAGTGCTCGTGCTTTCTTAATTAGCTCTTAACTAACTTTTGATAAAGAAGTCCGCATTATGCAGAGCACTTCCGAGCCTGAGCAACCACTCTGACCTTTTCCTGCGATTTTGGGCAGGCACCCCAGAGCTAGCTAATTTTACCTTTTGTTCGTCGAGCGAGAATTTCAGAGCGGGAGAAAAAAAAATGGGAGCCTGTGAACGGGATAGAGTAATGTGTAGTCCATGCACATTTGAGCAGAACAAAGGAATTTGGCTCCTCTTAAAAAGCCATCTTCATCAGTTCAGCGTTCAGGATAATAAAACACGGGTCAAGGAGCTGTTCTAATTAAGTGACAGTTTCCAACTTGAAGTGCAAATCCGATTGGACGCCATCTGTTAGGACCCTCGGGTCTCTATCCCGAAAGTCTCCATTCTAACAGGCCGCATTTCCATTTCAATCACCAGGTGTGGAGAAGCTGATCACACATCTTCATAAGCAAAAAATCCCCATCGCCGTGGCTACCAGCTCTGCCGGTGTGACCTTTGAGATAAAGACTAGCCGCCATAAAGACTTCTTCAGCCTATTCAGTCACGTCGTCCTCGGAGATGACCCGGAAGTGAAGAATGGGAAACCGCATCCTGATGCATTCCTGGTGTGCGCCAAGAGGTTTGACCCCCCAGCTCAACCAGAACAGGTATGACATTCACAACTGTCATTTACACCAATGCTGAATTCTCAATATACTGTACATGTAGGTCAGTCACATAATGGCAATTGTTCTTCTTTTTTTCTTTTTTAATAAAAGAAGGCTTTGATAGTAGTTCTGATAGCAAGACAAACAACATGTGTATATTAATACATGCAGGGTCTTGTTTTGCAGATCATGTAAAGCTATAATAAATGGGGAAAAATATGAAAATTGTTTATATGGTGTGTAGAGCAGTGAATCTTAAGTAGGCTCTCAATCCATTCGATTTTTGGGCATTGCGATTTTCAATTCAATTCAACAGCAATAAAGATTACTGTCTGATTTGTCTCAAGCAACTTGTGTAACTTGTGTAACTTGTGTTGTCGATTGTCTAAATGTAATTTATTTTTATAAAATAAATCTTTTTGTTTCTACTATACACACCAGTCCAATAGGTGCCAGTATTGCCTCAATCCGTTCATAATTTCAAAAGAAGGAGAAGTGATACTATCGCAAAATAAAGAAACAAACCTGTTCTGTTTTCTGTAAAATTTATTGTGTTTTTTGAAGACTTTGTCAATTTTAGACTATTTAACATTTCACAACATAATAAAAAGCATGGTGGTATGGTGGCATAGTTATATAGCACTGTGACCTCACACCTTTAGGGTCAAGGGTTCTTTTTACGTGATGTTTGCATGGCATGTTTCCTCCTGGTACTCCAGTTTCTTTCCACGAAAATTGGGTGTTTCCAAATTGCCCGTATTGTGTGTGTGTGTGAACTCCTCATACTCTTCTGGGATAGGCTTCAGGCTTCCTGCGACCCTGTACAGGATAAGCGGTATAGAACGCTATACTCAATGAATGAGTAAATAAATTCTGAAATTACATCTAACCTATTGATTCTGTTAATTGACCAGCAAATAAATTGCATAATTGATTAAATCAATGGTGATGTTTTATAAACGATTTTGGAAGGAGTCTCCGATGTCAGCACTTTGTAATATTTAGACATTTTCAGATCACGTGATATTGCGTTCTTTGATTTATGGGACAAGCAACCTTTTCAAATTAAATGCTAACTGTAGCTTGTTTTGTTGGTATTCTACATTAGCCGTAACTGGAAACGGAGGTTCTAGATTGGAACACTGATGTCATGTTTCAATAGAGAGAATGACGTGAATCAGGCAGTCTGATCAAGGCACCGGTATGTGGGGAAAACTTTATACCTTGATGGTAATCTAAGCACTAGTGAAATGCTTGAATAAGTACATTAGTAAAGGAGATTATATAGACAAATAATAAAGGTTGTTATTCTGCACAATCAAAAGTCCTGGTTTGACCTGCCAGGACGTTGCCATCCTGTTATTTGCATGTAGTTCTACTGAAACAATTTTCTGTCACTTTGTTTGGATTGTCATCTTTTACAGGGGGGAAAAAAAATCAAGATATATTTGAGTTTTGGATGCAAACGTTTGCACTCTTGATTTCTGTCTCATGTGAAATTTCTACAGTTTCTCACACATACTGTAGCAGTAGCTTGGTTATTGAGACAGAATTTAGCAAAACAACAAAAAGGTTTTTGAACAGATAAACTGAAAACAGATTTTCTTTTTCTCTCTAATTATTACAAGCAACCTAATTACAGATGACTTGATTTCCATGGTCTCATCTGTAATAATTATTCCACCGTTTTATGTAAATTCTGCATTTTCAAACACAGCGTGTTGAAGTTAATTGGTTAAAATCAAGTAGTAGAGTAGAGTTGTTTAATCTATCCCAGTACATGGGAAGCAGATACATGCGGACAAAATTGTTGGTACCCTTGGTCAATGAAAGAAAAACTCACAATGGTCACAGAAATAACTTTAATCTGACAAAAGTAATAATAAATAAGAATTTTATGAATGTTAACCAATGAAAGTCAGACATTGCTTTTCAACCATGCTTCAATAGAATTATAAAAAAAAAATGAACCCATGGAACAGGCCTGGACAAAAATGATGGTACCCCTAACATAGTTTGTTGCACAACCTTTTGAGGCAATCACTGCAATCAAACGATTCCTGTAACTGTCAGTGAGACTTCTGCACCTCTCTGCAGGTATTTTGGCCCACTCCTCATGAGCAAGCTGCTCCAGTTGTTTCCGGTTTGAAGGGTGCCTTTTCCAGACAGCATGTTTCAGCTCCTTCCAAAGATGCTCAATAGGATTGAGGTCAGGGCTCATAGAAGGCCACTTTAGAATAGTCCAATGTTTTCCTCTTAGCCATTCTTGGGTGTTTTTAGCTGTGTGTTTTGGGTCATTGTCCTGTTGCAAGACCCATGACCTGCGGCTGAGACCCAGCTTTCTGACACTGGCCAGCACATTTCTCTCTAGAATCCCTTGATAGTCTTGAGATTTCATTGTACCCTGCACAGATTCAAGACACCCTGTGCCAGATGCAGCAAAGCAGCCCCAGAACATAACAGAGCCTCCTCCATGTTTCACAGTAGGGACTAGTGTTCTTTTCTTCATATGCTTCATTTTTCCATCTGTGAACATAGAGCTGATGTGCCTTGGCAAAAAGTTCCATTTTTGTCTCATCTGTCCATAGGATAGGATTTGTTTTTAACAATGGTGTCCTCCTTGGTCGTCTCCCATGTAGTCCACTTTGGCTGAAACAACGACGGATGGTGCGATCTGACACTGATGTTCCTTGAGCATGAAATTCTTTAGAAGTCTTTCTGGGCTCTTTTGTTATTATTGGGATTATCCGTCTCTTTGACTTGTCATGAATTTTCCTCGTGCGGCCACGTCCAGGGAGGTTGGCTACAGTCCCATGGATCTTAAATTTCTGAATAATATGTGCAACTGTAGTCACAGGAACATCTAGCTGCTTGGAAATGGTCTTATAGCCTTTACCTTTAACATGCTTGTCTATAATTTTCTTTCAAATCTCCTGAGACAACTCTTTCCTTTGCTTCCTCTGGTCCATGTTGAGTGTGGTACATACCATGTCACCAAACAACACAGTGACTACCTGGAACCCTATATATAGGCCCACTGACTGATTACAAGATTGTAGACACCTGTGAAGCTAATTAGTGGACACACCTTAAATGAACATGTTCCTTTGGTCACATTATTTTCAGTATTTTCTAGGGGTACCATCATTTTTGTCCAGGCCTGTTCCATGAGTTTTTTTTTTATTTTTTTTTATAATTTTGTTGAAGCACGGTTGAAAAGCAATGTCTGACTTTCATTGGTTAACATTCATAGAATTTTTTTTTATCATTACTTTTGTCAGATTAAAGTTATTTATGTGACCATTGTGAGTTTTTCTTTCATTGACCGAAGGGTACCAACAATTTTGTCCACGCGTGTGTATATATATATATATATATATAGTCTCTGTAAGGGATCCATTTCCTATGTTTAATTGCCTTGTATAAATGTGCCACGAAAGTCTGACAGGAAAGTCATCTGTAGTTTGGGATTAACAGGACACATGTTCCACTTCACAGTGCTGTAAAACTCAATAAAAAAAGGAAAATTTACCACAGGGAGAGGAGTTACAGAGAGCAATAACTGTAACAGTAATGTCAAACTCTCTTTCTGTCTCTGTCTTTATAATAATTATACTATATCACAATACACACATCATCAGCACAGCAATATTGTGACAACGAGTCCAGGTCTGAGGAAAATCCTCTCAGATTTTTAAATTACAGATTACTTAATAGTAATAATAACACTTCTGTTTCTTTTGAGATTTATTTTATTATTGTGCATAGATAAAAAAAATACAAAGCCAGTTAATTTAAGTTAGCTGAATGTGCTGCACAATTTAATTTCGAATTTGTTTGTCATATAAAATTTGAAATGTTCTTTGTTTCTTTTTTGTAATGCTATATTCTCTTATCTTCAAATTCAAACTTTTAAAAAATTTTGTCAGCTTTTTCCACCACAGAGCATTAATGCTAAACTAGCCAGCTACACTCATGCTAAACTAGCCAGCTACACTCATGCTAAATTAGCCAGCTACACTCTTGCTAATCTAGCTAGCTACACTCATGCTAAACTAGCCAACATATCTAGCATTTGAGACAACCAACTCATAATATGGTTGTTATGGTATATTACTTTTTAGATTTTATTTGTTTAAATGCTTTATCTGAAAAATACTCTGAAATAAATTTTGTGTTTCATTATGACTAATTTAAACCAGTTTGCTAGCTCTTATTAAGCTGTGCTAGCAACACTGTACTCACAGTAGAATTTGTAACATTTAGCAAATTCAAGTAGATTTCTCTATTCAGTCTGCTACAGGCTTCCTTAACACCACATCTTGTCCTATTTTAAGGACATATCATCTCATAGAGTAGTGTAAATAGCATAGAGGAGGGAGGCTACAGTGCACTGAAGTCATTCTAATCACATTCTTATGTGGCAGATATTAAACCGTCTTTCAACATAGTTTCATGATTTCTAAATTAGTATTGTGCATGGGGTAGTGGTAGTACAATGGTTACTCATTTATTTAAGATTATAGTTTTGTATAATGTGAAATTACCATGCTGGGGTAGGGCTCGCTAAAGCTCGTACTCTGTTTATTCTAAACGCCTAAAAGTCACGCCCCCAAAAAGTCCTGTGCAGCTGATTAACCATTCTTCAGGAAGAGCTGCCGCTTAACCGTGGTTCAAGGGCTGCACATTTGACTTCCTTAAAAAGCTTTCACATTATTCAAGGGGGGCGGGGGAATGACAGTTATTTAGCACAAGTTAAAACGTCCAGGTCAAGCCACCATGGCTGTTGAAAAAAATGAAAAACGGAAAGTGAGCACTTGTTATGCATTTTTTTTTCCATTTTTGACGAAATTGCAAAATGAGCCATTATCTGTTGGTTTTGGAAATTAATATTCAAAAAACTTTTTTTGTGGTGGTGTTTTTTGATATTTAGTTTTAAATTGAAAAACAAAGCACATACAGATTAATTACCACTTACTGTTTTTTTGTGTGTTTTTTTGCCCCAGTTGTAACCTCTAGACCAGGGCTTCTCAAATGTAATATAGAAAGGTCTGTATCTGATTTCTGTAAAACTAGCTTGTAATTACAAACAACATGCATTAAAATTTAAGACAGTCTGAGACAAAATACATTCAAATCTAGTGGAAAACAATGCCACTGTTTGACTGAAATCAGAAAGCAATTCTAGCTTTAAAGCAACTTACATTCACATGTCAGAAAGTTTCAAAATATGTTCCAAGTGCAAGTGAAATAGCACTGTTTGCCTGCAAATTGTTGCTTGTGAATCTAAACAGCTCCAACTTTTAACATTTTAAAAGTTTACAGGTTTTTTTATTTTTAATTTTTTGAAACCTACATTAGAAAAACTTCTTGGATCTGATTTTCATGCCTAAACAAAGTCAATAAGCATTTCTTTAAATAATAAGCATCAGGGTTTGATGCCTGAATAAACCAATTAAACAAACTGACTTTTTGTTTGTGACTAAAGACAACAAGGCACTGTAACATCAAACTAATTTTGCAGTACCAAGTAACCAAGTAACCTTGGTCCAAAAGAGGTGTGGTCACTAGACGGAGTTACTGCATAGAGGACATGACGTAGACAACGTCTTGCTTTTCTTGCTTATGCTGTTACATAACTCGCTAAGTCAGCTGGATCCGGACCCGAGACCCTGCTCTAGAACCTACAGCGTGTGTAAAAATCCCAGGAGGCCAGCAGTCCCTAAAATACTCCCCCAACCCATCTGGCACCAATAACCACATCACTGTTACATTCTAGAGAGAAGCTTTAAATGTTCTTCCTGAACACTGCAAATATTTACCTTTTCAAAGCACCTCTTCATGACGCGTTACTGTAGTGAATAATGAAGTTGGGACTGTGAGAGATGAAGCTGTCACATTGCTGGGTAGCCCTGTAACTGTGTAGCGTTCTTGGTCAACAGGTGTTTTGGCAAATTGTTCATTTCTTCTATGTTAATTGCTCAGGTTTGATTGCTTTTGTGGACGTTGTCATCATGAACTCGGTGAAAAATGTAACCCTCTTTAGGCCACTTTGTACTTTCTGTCATTAGTGAGTCTAGTGCGTAGGCGACCGCCTTTCAAGTTGTTCTGTTAAAGAGTGTGTGTGTGTGCATGTGTATAAGAACAATCCACTTATTGAGAGAGCGAGAGAGCAACGGTGAGAGAAAAAAGAAGCAGAGAGAGAGATTCTGGTTTTACTACAGTAATTTGTATCTTGACACTGATTCCTGTGAGATAGAATTTTTAAAAACTGTGATGTTTTACTTTTACAACTCTTAACTTGCTAATTCAAATATTTTCACCAGCATAATTAGTCAATAAAGCAAACACTAATTTTCTATAATTTCATGTCACTTGGTGCTCATTTTTGTAGGTGTGTTTATATGAACCCTAATATTCCACTAATACTTGGAACAATAGCCCAAGCAGAATAAAACCACGTCACGTAAACGCTTCACTCGGAACAATCTGACACGATCAGAATGAGGATTTCAATGGGATTGAAAGAAGTGCTGTAAACCTTTGATAAGCCAATCAATAGGCAAATATTAGCCATGTAAACTCCCCCCCACACCCCGTGAGGGTAACATTGGGTGATGTGTCGAGTTAAAAAAAAACAAAGTCTAAACTAACCTAAAAATTTTATATTTCTGCCACAGCGAGCAGAACGACATTACGCATTTCAAAAAGGGTAGGGGCAGCTCAGTGGTTGAGGTGTTGCAGTATGGTTCGAAAGGTCTCAGGGACAAACCCTTGCTCATCAGTAGCATCTTGGTGGTGCTGGGGTTTGAACCAGAGCCCTTTCGAACCACACATGCGTATAATGAGATCAAAATGTAAGTGGCTCTGGATAAGGGTGTGTTGCGGATGCCAGAAATGTAAATGTAAAATGCTTTGGGCATGTAAGCTCGCTTCTTATTAGATCAATGTCCATGTAAACAGTCCTGTAAGGATTTGTAATCTGTATGATTTCAACCAGATTAAAAACAGATTTATTTTTTTATCCATTCATAGTTAGTTTTCCATTTATAAGTTGGAACATCAGTTTATCACTCTCACCAGCTCCTCTTTCTTTCTTTCTTTCTTTCTTCCCTGCCTTGTGTGCTGTGTTCCTGGGAATCGTATAGATAATTTCCTAGATTGTATAGCATTTTCCTATAACAGGACACCCTGTTATGTTTTATTCCATTTGTTTTTTAGAGTACAATCAGAATTTTCTGCAAACCCGATTGTGTGTATTTTTCACCGTGAAAATTGTGACATAAAGGCAGCAGATCTGCCACTGATTTGGGATTGAAACGTTTGATAAATCGCCCTCTGTTGCCAAATGACTGAAGCTTTTTAAGGCTCTAGGAAGGAAGACAGGCAGCCAGGTGCTAAACAGTGCTGCATTTCTCCTGATGAGATATAAATGTGATGGAGAGAGAGAGAGAGAGACGGAGACTCCACACTGCGCTCAGAGGAATAGAGGAGTAGCGAATGATGCCGTGCCCCTCGCTGGCACGTCGGCATGATGAGAGAGCGCGAGAGAGAAAGACAGGAATAAGAGTAGATGTAGATGAAAAAAAAGAACAAAAAAAAAAAGACACAAAAAGGCTAGAGGGAGATACAGGAGAAATGGAAAGGAGACATTTAGACGGATAAAAGGATTTCTTTTTTAAAAGTAGTTAGGCGAGGAGCTAAGTGCCTCTCCGGGGGGTTCTCGCACAAGCGAAGCTCCCAGAGGGCTGAAGTCATAATCAGAAACTCATTGATCCCGGATCTCTTTTTGTCTTTCTGCTCATGAAACATTTGTTCATCCAGCTTAGGAGGCGTCATGTCGCACCCGCACGTCTACATCTCTTTGTTTTTCATTCCTTTCTTGTTTTTTTTTTTTTATATATTTTTTATTTTACGAAGGTGAAATACTCGTGAATTCAGGTGAACTGCACAAACTCCTCATGGCCGCAGAAACACCTGAGAGAGAGAGAGCGAGAGAGAAAAAGGGCGGGGGAGTGAAGAAAAAAAGTTGGGCACGGCATGCAGATGTGACAGACGATGACAGAAGGAGGCCGAACGTGACGGAGAGAGAAAAGGGAAAGACAAAAGAATGGAGAGAGAAAAAAGAAAAAAAAAGCAGGCGTGCAAGAACACTTCGCACGAATCCTGTCGCCTTCGCCACTTATCGCATTCTTTTGCATTACTTTGTCAGAGCTTGGCTGGAAAACCTCGTCCGAGCTACGCAAAAGGGCATGTCCTCCTTCTCCTCCCCCTTCCTCCCTCTCTCCCACTCTCGCTACCTCCCTCCCTCTCTCCCTCCATTCCCCTGCCATTAGCACTCTCAATTAGCTCACTGTTGGTGTGAAATTCTTTTATACCACTTGGCATATCCTCAAGCTGCAGTTAAGAATAGATTCAATAAAAAAAGTTCCAGTTTTCCATTTGCATGTATTTTACCATTTTCAGCCTCAGCGAGCTCTCTGGAGTTTGTTTCAAGTTTATAATTCCCGAAACATAATCCTGTTCTTGAGGAAGTACAATTTTTAAACACTTCAGCTGCTAAGATTTGCCATGTTTTTTAAACCTGTTCATTAATTAATGCCACATTCTACTTTAGATTAGTCTTCAGTATGTACACATGAAGGTGTGTATCAGGTGACCCTGTGTGATGTAAGAATAAGCGTTTATAGTCATTCATAGTAAATGAACAGACGTATGAATGTAGTTAATGCTGACAATCGAATCCACTTTGGTGAAATATATCAAGTATTGATAAAACATTCAAAACATAAAAATCAGCACAAGGCATTCACTTCCAGCAGCAACTGCTGCCTAGGACAGAAAGAATGACAAGGTGAGGGAAGGTAACATCTTATATCCAGTATGTTGTTCTTGAGGATCAGCTTTATCTACAGTTGTACAGATGTGTCTTTCAGAAGTGAAACAAAATAAGCTTTATGCTACAGTCTCCCTCAGTTCATCATAACTAACGTACTGTACACTTGGTTTTAAAGCATCTATCTAAGCTTATAAAGTGCATGAACAGGTGTGTGCATTTTGCATGCAGCATTCAAGTCAAACCGGGACTTGTGATGGAATTTCTGGTGAATAAAGGCATAAAAGTGATGAGACTCGGTAAGGTGATGAGACTCTTAGCAGCAATAAAACATTTAAATGGTGCAAGAGTTTTAAAGAAGGCTGTACGTCCGTCGATGACGATCACTGCTGATGTGGCCTCGGAGCCCACTGCAGTCTTTCCTGTTCAGGTAGTGGAACGCTAGATCCTTGAAATTCAACGGATAACTTGCGTGAGAGACGCATCTGTCTATGAGAACTATACAAAAAATCGTTCACCAACACCACTTGTACATTACAGGAACTCGGCTGGGAGTTTTTGCCACGTCCTCTGTACAGTCATGACCTCGCTCCAAGCCATTTCCACATGTTTGGGGCATTAAAGGAGTTCCTGGAAGGCCAGTGTAAATTCTGGGATAAGTGCATTAGAGAAATATAGGAAGTTTTTACTCTAATAGCTGTGTTCTGTTATTCTGCAAGTCCTGGTTTGACTTGGAAAACCCCTAGTATAATAAACAGGGAAATATAAATAGAACCGAATCAAATATTTGCTGTTGTCTCTTATTGATCAATATTGAGATCAAGTCCTTTAAATTGTAGGTATTAGTGCCAGCACATATCAGAAAATAATGTAGCTTTAGAGACTTCTTTTTTTTTTAAGTCTGTTGTCATTTATTTATTTAAAATTGACTTAGTGCCAAAATGAGGGCTTAGTTCTGAATGTAAAGTAGGTCACATTCCTAATGTCCAGTTGCCAGTTGTTCACATTTATCAATTATGCAAAGAAAGGTCTACAATTTAATCAACATTTTTTTCTGTTTATAATAACATTTAACGACGTTGAATATCCGCAAAACATGTTCCTGTAATCCCTTTCATTAGAGCCGCTATAAACTCATGTTAATAAGAACCTTCAACATATGTAGCTAGAGACTTCCCGGAACGTTAAATGAACATTATCATACGAGTCCTTCTGTAAGGACTCGTATGATGGTCTTTCTCTGATTAATTTTTTTGTTACGCGAATTTTGACAGTTGTATTCACAACATCATAGTCTCCAACCCGCCTAGTCCTTGTGCTGCGTTCTGAAAATCGTGGTCTATCTAAGATAGTCGGCTAGACAGCCATTTGAAAACCGCGTTCCGTCAAAGATTTGAATTTTAATTAAATGCAATGCATGTGTGACTATCCCATCTTCAATCAAACTCTAGCGCTATATATTTTAATCCACGCTCTCCATATGACTAGTGACAGACTGCCGAATGTTAAATGTGTGTTTAGAATCAGATTTAAGAATCTGACTTGGAGACATTAAATTAATTCTGACTCCAAGGAATAACCTTCTGGCTTTCAAGCTGTTAGGAAGCATATTAAATAGCCAACAGTTGATTGATATTTTTTTTTTTTGCACTTGGACTTATTTCAGAAGATAGTTCAGGCTTTTCTGCAGCTCTCGTGTTACTATGTTATGGAAAAAAAACAAAAAAAACAGCCTCTTTTATATTTGGCAGATGAACCAGCAGATAGGCAAGGACATCTCACACATCTGCATAAACACTCCCTGCTGGACTTCCCCTCAGCTGTAGTATACATTGTGTAATGTTAAAACTCTTTCTCAGATTATACACGTCAACACTCCATACACTCGAGGTATTCCGACCTATTCTATTAAGACACACGAAGTGAATTTTTTCAAGAGACTATTTCTGATTTTTTTTATTTTTGCATGAAGGTTTTAATGTTTAGCATATTGTTTAATAACCATGACCCCACAAGTGAAACTGTTTGTAGCTAAAGTTTTTTAAACAGATTATAATACAGGTTGTCCCCTACTTACAAACGAGTTCCTTTCCAGGAACATGTTCGTAAGTCGGATTTGTTGTAAAGCATACCAATCTATTTGACTAAATTTGTCAGCTGTTTTCCACTGTATTGGACTGTGAACTCTTTTATTTGTTTATTTAAAAAAAAAAGATTTTCTGTAATGTATTTATTCATCATTCTGATGATTTATTCACCATGAGGACAGGTTTACAGGACAGCCATTTTCTATTATCGTGCTTCCGGACTGTTTGAACCCACTGGTGAAAGCAGTGAACCTGACTCATTTCTCTCGCAGCCCCACACACATGAACATACAATATACAGGACTTTAGCCATTTTATACATTTATTTACGCACATATTGTATATAATTGTAAATACTGGCATCTGGTGCACCGCAGTGTCAATTTTTGCACACTACACATAAGCTACTTCAACTATTTATTTGCAACTATGAAATGTTCATAGGACCGCGGTCCGTTCATATCTGCAGAAATTCATAACTCGAATGTTCGTAAGTTGGGGACTACCTGTATCATATCAGGTAAGTATTTCCAGTCATGACAGGGTGATGAAACACACACAGCAATCCTCTGGCATGGTACATTTTATAAGAATTAACAACCATCTTTCACTTGTGCTAGACTTGCGATAATATGGTGACATCAACAAAACGACATTCACTAATTACTAGTCGTCTATGTTAGCTGCAGGAAAGCCATTTAAAAAACACCAGAACATTGTAGTGTCTTAAATCGTTATAGACTTTGATTCAGGAAGTAAAATGCAATTTAAGTGACTATAGGCCATTATAGTGAAAAGTGTAGTCAGGTTTAAAAGTTTAAAACACACTTTTAATTACAGTTCATCCAGTATTGTTGATTAAATAAGGAAATTTAAGTCATTAATTGAAGGGCTTGTTCATTGTCCACTCTCAGATTGTAAAGAGACTCTACAGGAGTGCTTTATGAGACAAGTGCACTTGTTTGATGAAGCCATTACTGTAAGTGTGTGTGTTCTAAAAGCCTAGATTTAATAGCTGATATTAGACAGTATCAAAAAAGTGTAAGACAAATTCATGCCGTCTGCTACAAGTGCCTAATTATAGACACCCACTGCCTTATAGCTAGTTTAAATGCAACATTTAAATCTGCTTCACTGATTTAACAGGTCGAGCATCGTTGTAAAAAACTATAACATCACTCTGTGTATGAGTGTGTCACTCTTCCATAAAGTTCCACTTCCTAGTTCCAAGTCTGAGGAAGAAAACTTTTGGAGTGTGCTGTTATAGGAAAATAATCATTGAAGGTGTGGCGTGATGTTGCAGTTCCCTGACTCGTAGTGGAAAACTTAGTTTTACAATACTTCTGTTAAAAACCAGTGACACTGGAGACTCCTTCCACAATCTAACGCTCCAGAGTTAATTGCATAAAAATCGACATCATGTCAGTCATCACACGTTTTAAATTTGTTTAAATGGAAAGTCTGCTGTGCGTAAATACTCAATGGGTTTAAGGTGTAATTTATAAATACCTGACACATTGATGACAAAAAAGTGTTCAGATTATCTGTTATAATATGTATTAAGCAATAAGGAAATTATTTTTTTTCTCTTATCAGACAAAAAGTTATTCCCTGTAGTAATCACACATTTGTTATCTAATACAAAAGATAAAGAATTAGAATGCAGATCTTTTCCTCATTTTTAAAGAACGGATTTCCTTTTTATGAGACAAATTATTAGAACCGCGTGTCACAAGTGAAATAAGATGAATCCATAATAACCAAGTGCATTTTCAACACTTGGCATGCCATAGCCAGACTTGGTCATTCATGTATGTCCTGCAGAAATAATAATAAAAAAGGTAATTATACAATAAACTCCACATTAGTAAAACCATGAGCCAATCACATTAACCAGACCTACATATTGAGCAGTTTTTAATTGCTTCTAAACTCCTAATTGAACACATTTCTTGAAGCATTCAGGAGCAAATGTTTTTAAACGCAATATCAAATGAAGAATCAGTCGCTTGCTGAATCTCTTGGTTCTATTTAACACCCGTCTTTAATCTCTTTACTAAATAACCTTCAGTCTGTGGTTAAAGTTTCAGGGTCTGTGCTTTGAAATTAAATGTATAAGTCTTTACACACCAGGAAATAAATGGTCCGTTCACAGTATGGAAAAGTGAGGCGAATTAAACCCACCACAGATATTGACATAAACCGTGAATATGTTAAAAAAAAATTCACACTACAAAACCTGGATTCCGCATAAGGAGATGTTCTTTTCACTTTTGCGTGGCCCCTCCTCACCTCACCCTACTCTCTCTTATTCTTCTTTACATAGATATCTCTCAGATTTTTCCACAGCTTTTTCACCTCCTCACCCACACCACACAAGAACAATAGCAAGAACAGAAACAGTAAGAATCACTGCAGCCAAACATACTCAACATGCAGGGTACAAAGCCAATAAATACAACACGTCTCTTATTTAGAAGGAACGGAAGATGTGATATTCTGTTATGATTCTGCATGCCCATGAACTGTAACATCATGTTTTCCATTGTTCGTTATTATCTATTACTCTCGGACTGTGGGAGGAAACCGGAGCACAAACCAACACAGCACAGTACCTCGGCATACGAACACCCTGCTTCGCAATTTCCTGAAATTCGCCTCAACATATCAAGCCTTTTCGGCACACATTTCAGCGTGTTTGTCCGGGAGCTGTTCACATCTTGTTCGTGTCAGTAGAAAGCCAAGCCAAGAATGTTTACACATATGTTTGTGGGTTTTCACAAGAAGAAGAAAACGGAACCACTTTAGTTTCGTCTTTAAAGCTGGTGGTGGCTAGAGGAATCATAACCTTAATTTAAGTCAAGTTCAATGTCTATTTATTTCAGATTTTACTTAATTTACATCTTTGTGAATGTTTTGATTGCTTTTATATACAATAATATGATTATAATGTTGGAAATTGGTAAAGTTGGTAATATGTTTGTGTGGCTGGAACGGATTATCTGCATTTACATAATTTCCTATAGGAAAATGCGTTTCGCAACACAAAGTTTTCTTTAAGAACTCGCCTCCAGAACGGATTAAATTCCTATACCACTGCATGCAAGATTAAAGCGTTCAAGAATTAAAAATGGAGGTAATAAAAACTACTGAGTAGAGTATAATCACGTTCTTGTCATAATGAAGCTATTTGTGGGAGTTCTGGAACTTTTTACAATTTTCTTAAAGCTGCTGCAATCTGCTGAAATATTTCATATTTCTGTGTATGCTGATCCTATTTTATTATATTTTTGATTTGTCAGTGTATACATCTTCCACATTTCTAGGTCCACTCGGGTCACTCTGAAATGTACTGCAGTGTTCTCCAAGATTTATTTATTTATTTATCTATTTTTTTAAATAACCGAGCTCATAAATATTTGATATCCAGTCTTCGTGCGGTCAAACAAGTAAAAATTACAGACAAATTTGTATAAATTGAAAAAAAAAATATATATATATATATATTTTGCTTACGTGTGGCAATAAAAATAAAATCCGGTTTCCATGTTCCTTTTTTCATAAAAAAAAAAATAAAATTAAAAGCAACAACAAAACGAACAAACGCTATACACAAACGCTTTTTTCAGAAATGAGATTTTTCTATTTTTTTTCCCCACAACATTTTTTCTCCGCCTTTTTGTTCTTTAAAGCTTGCCTCAGATCAAAATGATGAAAGTTTAATTTTTGATCATCTTACAAGCGTACCGCTTGAGCCTGATCAGTAATACAGCTTCCGGTGGGAAACAGCCAAGACTTGACCCAGCCGCATCTGATTGGTTTGCATTAGCAATGTGAGCATTAGTACAAGCAAAGAGTGTGATCAGGGATGTCTGGCCTCCTTTTGATTCATGGGAAGAAGTGAGATAGGGTTACTGATAATGAATACCAAGTAGGCTTTCTTTCCCGAGGTACGGAAGCACCAGCTCACAGGTGAGTAATGAATGAACACGGGCTCGTTCATCTCTATTCTGTCTGGAGGCCAGGGAACGGACCCCCTCCTTCAAAGGAAGGATGCCTTTTTAGTTTTTTACTTGTCAACACCTGGGTGAAAACAGCCTGAAGGGAACCCGCACTTTGCAAAGGGTGTGTTCCGTTTGGATTAATGCGAAGAGTGAAAGTTCATGAACACAGGTGGGAGCTATGCCGTGCTGCCATCTCTCATACAGACAGCAAATTGTATTCCAGCGTCATCTGTCATAATACTGGTTCACTAACGTGGTACAGCTGAGAGAATGTCAGCATGTGAATTTATTAAAAAATAAATAGTGTCTTCACTCAAGTGAAAATGTGCCGTTAATGATATCGGGTTTCGATCCTGACAGTGCCGCAACTCTCCATGACCAGGAGCCGAGGGAGCCAAATTGGACACGCTCGCTGTGTGGGAGGGATGGCATCGTCTCTCTACCCTGTAAATTTGAGTGACACTAACCAATCATAGCCATCTATGAATGCGAAAGTGGGTAGATAACGTGAGGCTCAAAGTGTGTTACACTGCTCTGGATGCAGAATGTTCAGCGGTTTGGAGAAAGAAATTGAGAAGGCTGGCTTCCTGTGCCTTGGAAGAGCTTTAAACCATAGTTGGAAGCTGTTATGTGATGAGATCTGAATGGGAGGAATGGAGGGTGCATCTATTTAAATAAAAGAAAGGTTTTGTCTGCACATTGGTCAGAACTTATTCGTTCAATTATATCTTTATATTTTATACATTGGAAGATCTGAAAACCAGTCTCAGGAAAAAATTATGTTTGTTTGTCTGTATGTCTGTCCAGCCGATTTTGTTACAGCATCGTGCAAAACCGTCTGGATATAATTTAATGAAACTTTACCAGTCCTTCAGTAATTAAAAATGGTGAATAGAAGGGAGGCGGCACGGTGGTGCAGTGGTTAGCACTGTCGCCTTGCACCTCCAGGATCCAGGTTTGATTCCCATCTCTGTGTGCATGGAGTTTGCATGTTCTCCTGGTGCTTGGTGGGTTTCCTCCGGGGACTCCGGTTTCCTCCCACAGTCCAAAGACATGCAGAGTAGGCTAATTGCCGTTCCTAAAATTGTTTCCTAAAAAGTTTTGTGCGAGATTATCACAGCATCCAGTGCACTTTTGGACAGGTATAGCGCTTTTTCCCTTTAGGTGGGCATGGCTATATGTGTAACTCAACAGAGCCAATCAATGCGATAGTTCACCGTAAATACACAGTGTGTGCGAAAGACGGAGAAGCGACCGTAATGCATCTATAAGGTGATCAATTCTCACGAAACACACACGGATGCTTGACACAATATGGCTTACTCCAGAAAGACAAGTACACCAAGAAAACTGAGTCTTCAAAGATGTATGGACAAATGTATGTTTATTCTTCCTGCGGGAAGTTTCAAACCAGTTTGTCTCAAATGTTCTGAAACCGTGGTGTTACTAAAAAGCGATAAGGTGAAATGCTACTATGAGATAAAACACAGGTCATTAAAGCAAACATATAAAATATGGTAAAATACTCAAAATGAGAGCCCGGTGTTATGGGCTAAAATCAAAATGGTGAGTAAAAGGCATGTTATAAACAGCCATGTGCTGGATTTAATCTACTGTAATTTAAAGAGGGTATTTATTTGGCTGATGATGAAAGAAGTAGCGTAAACAAGATCCACAACCTTTCAAAAATGTTTTTCTTTGTATTACTAAGTTAGGCAGAAGGTTTTCTACATAAAGACAGGTAGATATGTACAAGAGATTCAACCAGAAATAAAAATATCAATGATAACATTAAAAGTGATCAGCTTAGTTTAAAGTTTAAGCTTTTAACTATTTTTACAAACTCTAACTCTATATTGACTCTTTAACTCTTTGACTATATTTACGTTAGTGAACAATAAATAAATAAATACAAATATGGTAAGGATCGGAATCACCACATGCATGCTCAGTAAAACCGCCGAAAGACCGCTAAAAACAGCTGTTTTATTTACAGTACTGTGCAAAGGTCTTGGGAACACCCAAACAAAAGCCATATGCAATGATGGTTTTGAAAAAATTTCTACCCTAAAAGAAACTTCTATATATAGCACTAAGTAATAAACAATAAATGGTCATTATTTGGTGTGGAAACTCTTTGCTTGAACATAAGCGGTAGTGTTCGATACAGATGTGTGCAGTATTCTAAGTAAAACAGCTGTTAGGTTTTACTGAGCATGCTGGAGAATACGAGTTCTTTTGGTAACTTCGTCACACTCGCTCCTTTCTATTTTCATTCAAAACCCTGGAGTCTACATTATTGATTTTTTTTTTTTTTTCATTATTGATCTGAAAACTGGTCTGTCATGTAACATGTCGCTTTCTTTACAGGAATGCAAATCTTCTGTAATGTTATTTATTCATTAATTGTAGTGTATCTTTGTAGGGAATGGTCTTGTACATAATAATGTAGACATAATAACAAAATATGGCGCATAAGACTTTTGCACAGTACTGCATATATATAATTCCATGCAAACTTTAGAAAATAATTTACTCTTCCCACACAGGACTATGTTTGACTAGTTTAGAGTACGCCACCAGGTTTTACTACCTCAAATGCATATATACATATAAAAATAATTTTTAAAAATTTGATTTTGGAGTTGAATTGCCACACAAATACCCGATACATCACAGAACTGTTATTTCTCCCATCTCTAACATGTGGGCCCAAATTGCTCAAATGGGATGATCCTCTGATATTGTGAATGATGAGTTGATTTGCCCCCAACATGGTTGTGTAAAATGGCAGATGATGTATTTCACAGAGACCTGTTGTACAATTTTCCCAGACGTGAGCGCCATTTGCTTTTAGGAAAAAAAATATACAAATAAACTATTGTACCATTGATTGAAAACCTTATCACGAAGAGCGTGATGCAAAATCTGTTCAACTGATTATGAATCCTTTTGCTTTGCCTGTTTCTGTAGTCTGTAGATTTAGTAAAAATGTGGCCTAATATTCATTTGAATACAAACGCAAGCAGCCTAGTCGTAATAATAATAATCCTCTCTGGATTTGATTGAGATTCTGGCTTTTTCTATGGGGCTACATCTCTGATTCCTCTTTACCACATCGACGAAACCGCATAAACAGCCAGTGACTCAGTACACCCCAGGGACACGGGGGAATTTAACCTATATTCCTGATCTGCCACAAGCAATTCTGATCCATTCTGTCTTATCTACTTTCATGGATGTAATCTGTGGAACACTCAAGCGTACATACTATGAGGGTGAGTCAAAAATGATCCACACTCTGGTGGTAGAATTTATTTTGAATAAATACATATTTTTTTATATAAACTCCTTGCTTTAGATTGCACATTGTCCATCTGTCAACAAGCTTTTATATCCCCTTATTTAAAAACGTTTTAGTCTGAGCTGCGAGCTATGAATCCATTGCTGTCTTGTACTTGTTTATCAGAAGTGAATCTTCATCCTTGTAGGGCTGCTTTTAGGGAACCAAACATGTGAACATTTGATGGGGCAAAATTGGGACTATAAGGAAGATGCTTTAACAACTAAAAAAAAAAAAAAAAATTGCAGTGTCCAGTGTGGGCAGACGCCTTTGGATCATAAAGCCCTTTTGATAGCTGTCCTCTGCATTTAATTGAAGTTTAGGCTTCAGCTCTTAAATAAGCGTCTCACTGTAATGAGCACTGTTGATTGTTGCATCTTTTTCCTTGATAATGTTCCAGTACTGGCCCTTGAGAATCCCAGAAAATTGTAAGCATCAATTTTCCAGCTGACGGTTCCGTACTCTGCCGTTTACTCTCAGGCTCGTAATGATGAATCCATGTCTCATCACCAGTAATGATTCTCTTTAAGAAACCTTGGCCTTGCTTAGAATCATCAGTCCAAATTTTGTTTGCAGATATTCAAACACTTCTGTTTATGCGCTTCCATGAGTCGTTTTGGCACCAAAAAAGACCACAAAAAACACTGCACGCTGCTCTTCTTTCATGCAAGTCACAAGAACTGAACCGCAGTTACAGATGAACTGATGTATTGTAACACATTGTGACTGGTGAGACTGTAGCCTTAAACTGAAAGCGCAGACAACAAAAGTTTTAATACCGCTGGAGTGTGGATAATTTTTGACTCACCCTCGTAGATTTGTGTTAGCCGGCTAAATTTGTGTTCGAGCTATCAAACAGGATAACGCACCCACTTGATAGGATTGATGTTATTTGATTCACAGAAATAGATAGTAGTAATGTTTGGCACCCCATCAAACGACTCTCTTTCCCAGTGATTTGTAATATTCCACTAGATCTGCATAGATATTTTGGAATATCTTTTGAGAAATAACTTGTGCAATCGTGTGCCAACGTGTTTTCCCAGAACTACACAAAGCTAATACTATCACGCCAGCCTGTTTGTTGGCATTATCAGCAACATAACTATGTTGGACATATTGATGCTATTTGATAAAGAACCTGACTGAAACGCAGTTAGATTTATTGCATCTGCTTAAGATGAAGCAAGTTTCTTAGTATTTGATCCAACAAACATTAAAGCAGCAAACTTGCTGAACTGAGGCTATACTACAGTATATTTTCTATTATGGCTTATAAAGACTTCTTGTAACTGAAACCTCAGCAGGCAGTTTGTATAATCGGTTAAGCTCTTAAAGTAAGGTCAGAATCCTGATCGTGGAGTCCACGAGGGCGTGCATTCTTTTATGGTCAGTTTCGTATAGAAATGATTTTGTCAGAAGCACCAGAGGTGTACGCACATACGGTGTACACGAGTGTGTATGAGTGTGCACGTGTGTGTGTGTGTGTGTTCCATCTATTTGTTCAGCAGCCCATCAGAGGAGTTTTCCTCATTCAGGCTTTACTGCTCAAATCTCTGTTGGGTACTTTATCAAACCTGCAGCATGAGTGGGGAGTCTTTACAGAGTTCACAACCTCTTGAAAGATGTGTGGGCTGCAGAACTCAAGTATGTTTGTGTCTGTGTGTTTGCTGAGAAGCTTTGCAGTATTGATCAATCTCCTATCCTCATCTAGGGGAAAGGCCAGCCGAGTTCTGGGAAATGAGATATAAAACGAAAGATTAATTGACACATGCAGCATGCCAGCGCTCTTCCACCTTTTTTCGTGGCTTTTTATTTTAAAATTAAGTTTTTTTGTTGTTGGTGTTTTTTTTTTTTTGCTATATTAAAGATGAGTTACTTTTTTAGAGACCTTTTTTTCTTTGCACAGAGCTGCACAAACAGCATCGATGCTTTCATCAATAAAGCTTACGGATGTGCTGGACAAATGTCCTGACCAATATTCTCAGACGTGAGAAAAGTGCTAGGAAAAACTATTGTATGTTTAAGACAGTTAATTGGTGATTTTGTTATTATTAGTTTGCTGGACCAGAATTTCCTTAGACTTCATTGGCCTTCATTTCGTTCATCTTCCTTTTCTGTATTTTTCTTGGTGTTCCTTGTAGATTAAAAGAATTGATGAAGCTTTTTTTTCTGATAAGCTATTGTATATGTTTTTATTTTAAATTTACACCGATCAGCCATAACATTTAACAACACCGCCAGTGAGAAGCCAATGTATCACAAATTGCTGACAAAACGTAAATGCTGTCCATGATAGAAAGGTATCGGAGGTCACTCATGTCACTTTCTCATTAAGCATGATTGTTTTGTACCATGCTCAGGAATCGCTGCTCACCACTACCACACTGGCCAGCGTTCACATTATTATTTTTCTCCATACTTTAATAGACGTGTGTATTTTTTCCCTCTGATACATCAGGTGGCGGTATGCACCTAGTTGATTTGCTAGCCTTTATTAAACACAAACACGAAGAAGAGAATGGGAATGACATTCTTTGTAAGATTATTGAAATTTCTGAAAAAAAAAAAATGTCAAGAGCAGTGCTCTCTCGTGCCATTCTACTTCATCAAAAAAAGCCTGGGTCCGATTTAAGTACGATTGGCTTCCATGTCTTCTTCGGTCCGTGCCCAAGTATGCTGTAGCGTTCTCAAGACCACCTTTTCCACCAGACTCAGGCATGATTCCCGAGTGAAAAACGATTCTGTTTTCACTGAACAACTGATCTCACTGATCACTGGGGTCAGGTGTTCTCGGAAATGATCCGGAGTGCCCTAATGTGAAAAACGCCCCTAGTGTATCAGCCTCTCGTGTATGGGGCTTAGCAGGCAAAGAGGTCAAGGATGTTGATCCAACCTTTAAACTCCTCAGATCTCAATTCGAGCATCCGTAGAATGCGCTGGACAAACAAGTCCGATCCATGGAGACCTATACCGCAACCCACATCACACTGCCTAGAGGGGACAGAGCTGCCCCAGAGTGCCTAAAAAATATTGGGCATAATGTTTTATATTTTTGGTGTTATGACTGATCAGAATTTAGATTTGTGTAAAGCCATTTTGTAATAGTGCTAGACAAATACAATTTAATTCCTTGTTTTTCATTTCCTTGGCCTTGCTTTGCTTAATCTTTGTTGGTGTTCCTTTCATCTGGTTTTACCTGCTGTTCCTTTTCTTGTTCTTCCTTTTCACCATTTTATTTGGGCTTGTGTTCCTTGGTTTTCACTGGCTTACTTTGCCTTGCCTCTTTATAAGTCTTGGTATTCCAGGTCTGATGTGTATCTGTGAGGCACTAGTCTGATTGCTTTGCTTTCAGTTTGTGTTCTGTTATCTGGTGTGCATTTTAGACAGTTAACTTTATTTGCACCACTGCTCTTGTCAATGCCATGAAAGCTGGCTTTGCTGTGGTGCTCTGACTTTAATGCTCGTTGTCGTTCTCTGAACCGCTCATCCCACAATTTGTGCGATTTGTGGAACTGAGGTAGAACTAAAATAATTACATCCTCAGCCATAAACCAAATTTTCAATATTACTTGATAAATTGCGCCTTTGCCTTACCATCAAGTACTGGCCAAGCTGGCACTAATGAGACTTTGCGGCCTCTTTCAACTCAAATGTAAAATTGTATCAGTGTCTGGGCATGATACCAGGGGAAATCGATTTTGCCTCTTGCCTCTGATTATTAGACTGCCTTCCCACTCATCTTTAGAATGGATAGCCAGTTTCCCATTGGCCAGAGTCCACCTGATTCTCTCTGATTTACTGGAGCTGGACATTAAATAATAGAACTGAAGCTGTGATAGCAAGATATTAGACTAGATCATTTTAACTCACAGTGTTTAAACACTGGCCATCTGTTCACATCTCAAAGCCTAAATAAACTGACTTATTCTGTTTTCTTGTCTTTCTGTGCTGTCTTTCCTTTAGCACAGATAATAAACCATTCCACACCATCCCGTCTCATGGCTGTCCCCAGGCATAGTGAACATTTAGAACTGCAGTGTCTGTGGTCTGTTATCGTCTTGAGAGTAGGTTTTACAACCTTCTTTACAGATATTTACTCACAGGCATACGTAAACACTTATGTCACTTCATTAGGTACTCCTTGCTAGTACTCGGTTGGACACTTTGGCCATTAGAATTGCCTTAATTCTCAATGTTGCAGAGATTTCACAAGGTGATGGAAACATTCTTTAAAGATGTTGGCCCATATTGGCATGACTGCAGCATGCAGTTACTGCAGATTTGTCGGCTCACATCCATGCGAATCTCCCCTTCCACCCCATCCCAAAGGTGCTCTGTTGGATTGAGATCTGAGACTGTGGACACCATTTGAGTACTTTGAACTCATTGTCATGTACAGGAAAACAATTTGAGGTTACTTTAGCTTTGTGACATGGCACATATCCTGTAGGCATAAAGGGCTGGAAATGTCCAGCAACAATACTCAAGTAAGCTGTGGCATTTAAACATTTGGCAGACACCCTTATCCAGAGCGCCTTATATTTTTTATATCTCATTATACGTCTGAGCAGTTGAGGATCCCAACAGTGGAAACTTGGTGGTTGTGGGGTTTGAACCTGGGGCCTTTGGAACCGTAGCCTAATGCCTTAATCACTGAGCTACCCTTGACCTCTAAATGATGCTTAGTTGGTACTACCACCACCAACCCCAGCCTGAACTGTTTGAACAACAGCCTGAACAAGGAAGAAAGAATCCATTGTTCATGCCACATTCTGACCCAACCAACCCATTGTCGCAGCAGAAATCAAGACTCACCAGACCAGGACATGGTTTTCCAATCTTCTACAGAGTTTCATCTAAAAAAAGCTTTCGGACATGATGGCAGAGGTTTTGCACGTATGCGCTAACATTTTTGCTTATTTATTTCTTCCACAACTTTTGTTTGGTAATTTCAATGTACAGTGGAACCTTGGATTACAAGCATAATTCAGTCTGGAAGCGGGCTCGTATTCCAAAATGCTCGTAAACCAAATCTAATTTTCCCATAAGAAATAATGAAAACTCAAATTATTCGTTCCACAGCCCCCAAAAATAAATACATAAAAATAATTGATACAATAAATAAAGTAAAAATAAAACAAATTAACCTGAACTTTACCTTTAAAAAAAAAAAAATCCCAACAGATAAGTGCTTCCGTTTGTGCGGGCAGGCGCTGTGTATTTGTGTGTGTGTGGAATTAGCCCCTTCCCTCGCCTCGTCTTACACAGTAAAACTCCTCCTCCCTCCCCACACCTCGCTTTTTAAGTTTCACAACAAACACATACACAACGGAAGCACTGTTTTAACGGAGAAAAAAGAAATCTGTCTAATGACACTCGCGTGAGCGCATACTAACGAAATCACTGCTGTAAAGTAAAAAAAATTATAAAACAAATGAACCAGCACCTTACCTTTGAAAAGAATCATGACACAGCTGAGTTTTATGTGTGAAGAAAGCGTGTCTGCGTGTGCGTGTGTAAAGCTGAGAGAGTGTGTGTCCGTGTCAAATTATGCGCATGCACATACAAGAGAGTGTGTGTGCAGGGGAGACGATTACTCACAATTCCTCAGGGCAAGAGAGAGAAAAATCATTGGCTCAGTTGTGATCACTTGTCGCTCAGTGTCAAAATAAGAGTCGCATGCGTGATACATGATACTCGGCACTCGTAAACTAATACTTGCTCGGTTTCCAATTAAAAATGTATAAAAAATCTTTGCTTGGTTTGCGGAACACTCGTAAACCACGTTACTCGCAATCCGAGGTTCCACTGTACTGTATGTACTACAGAGAAGTGCTGATCTGGAGAGGCCAAACCCTTTGTTATTTCAGCAGCATCTTGTCTGTTGCATGACTGTAGTTGAAAATATGCCAATTTTTGTGTTCTATTGATTTTCACAACTATAATAAGGGCCAGTATGCATTTATTCTATGAGTGAGCTACAGAGTAGTGCTGATTTGGAGAGTGCAAAACCCTTTATTTAATAATTGTATCGTCAGCACCTATAATAGTATATGACAGTTTCTGACAATATACATTTTTGTATTCTTACACAAATTTACATTTCTTCTGCATTACATGAACCAAACAAAGCTACGTAAAACAAAAAAAAGTGCTGCTTAAAATAAATTTAGCGACTTACTTTTAAGACTTGATTGTATTTTGAGTGCACATCACTACACTTATCTCGTACAAGACTGCATGTATTCTAATACAACAAGGATTCCTTTACTTTTCTCTGTCCTCTTTAAAAACATAGGATGATATTAGGTTTTCACAATTCATATATAAAATGTAAATGAGGATTGTCCGGTCATTTTCTTAGTTGATTGGTTCGTACCTTCTAAACACACATTCAGCTGTAGTCTACCCCAACAAAAGGAAAGTGGCACTTTGTGACCTTTTGCCACCTTTTGTTACTCTGTGCAGGACAGTCAAGTTTTTCCACACGAAAATTGCTCATCCATGTAATTATGGACCTGGCTTTGTGCACTGGTGCGCAGTCATGTTGGAACTGGTGTGAGGTTGTTTTCCAAGTGATGGGCTTAGCCTCTTTCTTCCAGTGAAAGGAACTCTTAATGCTTCACCATACCATTTCATGCCCCCAACTTACTCGAATAGTTTGGGAATGGTCCCTTCCTGTTCCAAAATTACTGTGCACCAATAACAGAGCAAGGTCCATAAAGACATGTATATGAATGAGCGAGTTTAGTGTGGAAGAACTTGCCTGGCCCTGACCTAAACCCGATAGAACACCTTTGATGATGAATTCGAGCGGAGACTGCGACCAGGCCTTCTTGTTCAACATCATTGTCTAACCGCACAAATGTACTTCTGGAAGAATGATCAAAAATTATTCCTAAAAAAAATTGAAGACGCTGTTATAGCTGCAAAGAATGGGCCAACATCATATTAAACCCTATTGATAAAGAATTGGATGTTATTCAAGTTTTTATGCATGTGAAGGCAGGTGAGTGAATACCTTTGGCATATACAGTGTATGTATATAAAAGGCAACAGCATTTTTCATTTAATCTTTTACAGTCTCAAAATAATGGCCCGAAGCAAAGTTTTATGCAATTTGGATGGTCAGAACTTAGCAAGCACCACAACTAATAAAAGCTTTTTTTTATTTTATTTTTTTATAGCCAACTCTTTTCTTTTTCAATCTTTTCATTTTTTCCACCCATTCTGTCTTGCAAAAGCCTTGCAGTTCTGTGAGATTTTGAGCCCATCTTGCATGCACTGCTCGTTTGAAGTCCATCCACAGATTTTCAAGGAGGTTTAGGTTGGAGGACTGTTAGGACGAAGCCAACTTCTTTATTGTGCATTTGGAGGTGGGTTTAGGATCATTACCCTGTTGTAGACGCCAGCCTTTTTCATATTATAGATGGTGCAATGTTTGCATACATAAGATCTTGGTATATAATTGAATCCATTCCTCTTACTCCCGGTAAAATACCGTGTGTGCCACTAGCTGCTGCACAAGTGCAAAGAATGATCAGTCCACCCTCATGCTTAACAGTTGGAGAGGTGAAGTTTTCACCCATTTTTCTCTAAACATACCTGTTCTATTATTTCAGCTTCATCATTCGAGAGGATATCAGCTTTGTTAAGCTGTTCATTTACAAACTCCTTCTGCTAAATGTTATAAGGAATGCAGGAAAAGTTTTCTTCTGAAGCTCTTTTGCTTTCAAGCAGGGGTTTTTGAATTTCCTTTCTAGCCATCGTATAGTAAGTTCCCTCAAAGATTTTTGACCTTGCAGACCTCCCCATTCTTGTTGATTGCCAATTCTTAAATCAGTTATGAACAAAGGAAATGGCCCTGCCGTTCTCCAGCTTTGTGGCCTAGTCAAGTGGCTTTGAGGAGCTCATGGCTGCTAATTGTTCGGACAAGGTTTGAGAAGTCATCATGTTCCTCAGACCATCCTGCTGCCATTAGGGAGTTCCATTGCGATGAAGGGTTGTACTTAGTCTTCCACAATATTTAGGTAGGTGGTACATGTCAGAGTAACCATGATCAATGGTTCCAAATGAAAAAGTATTTGTATATGCTCTATTATTTCGACAGGCCTCACTGTAATGAGATAATGAATATTGTTAATATTATTCACCTCACATGTTAGTGGTTTGTACGTTATGGCTGATCAGTTTACCTAGAAATCTCTTCCATCGATTTAAGAAGCAGATATAAAAAGTTATTGAGATTCCTCAGAGGTGGCACGGTGCTGTAGTGGTTAGCACTGTCGCCTTGCACCTCCAGGATCTGAGTCCGATTCCTGGCCAGGCTCGATTCTCTGTGTACATAGCGTTTGCATGTTTTCCTCGTGCTTGGTTCGTTTCCTCCCACAGTCCAAAAACTTGTAGTTTGGGTAATTGGCGTTGTGTGTGAATGAGTGTGTGAGTGTTTGTATGTGTGTGTGCCTTCGATGGATTGGCACCATGTCTAAGGTATACCTCGCCTTGAGCCCCAAGTCTCCTGGGATAGGCTCCAGGCTCCCCGTGACCCTGAATACAGGCTTAAGCGGTATAGAAGATGAGTGAGTGAGTGAGATTATTCATTGTTCTTAGCTAAGTTGCAGTGCCTTCCTAGAGTGTATACATCTTCCCCCCCCCCCCCCCCCGGGCACCATTATAGAGTGTGTTCCATATAAAAGTTTGTGCCATGTTTTTCTTTATTGACACTGACAGAAATAGGTAATTTTAATGAGATTTTTTTTTCTCTTTGGCCTGATAGAACTTTCTTCTCCAAAGTGCTATGTCTTTATGATGCGGTTTGTTTTGTGCACTGTAGCTGTTTGCTAATGTCTGATGCACCATGGCCGTAAGTCATGAAGACACGCGCCGGTCATCTGGCATGTGACATTTTCCCAGAGTGCTGGAGCACAGATGGACTCCGATGTGTCAGGTCCTGTCTGTATCATCATACACGGCTGCCAGCAGTTCATGGTGAGCACTGAGGACCAGTGTGTGGGTGGAGTCTGGTCGCCGAGGATAGACAGATTCACGGTAATACATCGGCCTCGGTGCGTCTTGCATCTTTTTTTCTATACTGTTAATAAACATCGTTCAATTTCAACTAATTTACGCTACGCTCTATGTGGAAATTCATTGATAAGATTTTGACATACATACAGCATTCTGAGATGCGCAGATTACTCTGCATAGATTACGTAGATATTTTATATCCTGTATTCTGACCTATAAAATAAGAGCATGATTTCCTTTTATACATGAACTGCCTTTAAAATGGCTGCCAGCTCGGAGTGAAACTGGTGATCTCAACAGCTCTGTACTTCCACAGAGCATGCACACATGAGAGTTTTCTACAAAACACAGACTAAGATGCTCATTTTTACTTCATGTCTAGCCACACTCTATACCCAGTGAGTCACCGGATAATTCTGCAAAGGGTTTCGGATGTGTGCATGGAAAGACAGTTAGGAAGCCTCCCAATTTAAACTTTTGGAACGATTATATACCAAAGAGGAGGTGAAAATACCTCCGAATGAAGTGGTAGATTTTGAATCTATCCCAGGAGCACTTGGTTTTGTGGAATACCAGTCGATCACGTGGCTCCATGCAAAGACCTACTGTCTTGTTTTGGAAGCTGGGAAGAAACTGGAGAACCTGTAGGTAGATATTGGAAGAAGCATGCAAAACTACACAAACTCTAACCTGACGGCAGGATCAAAGCAGGGTCTCAGGAACGGTAAGAAGTCAAGGCTATCTAGAGAGGCGACTTAAAGTTATTGAGGGCAAGTGCAAAATCCATCCACAAACGGTAAAAAAAATGAATCCACAAAAGCAAAATGCCAACAGAAAATTCTAAATTCTCATTTTGCAAAATGTATGCTGTTGTGTGTATGTTTTTTTTTTGTTGTTGTTGTTTTTTTTTTTTTTAGTGAGCAAGATCCCCGTAGTAAACTAATTAGTTTTTATTAAATCATGTTGTTAATTTATGTTGTATGTAGCACCTTGGTCCTGGAGGAACGTTGTTTCGTTTCACTGTGTACTAACTGTATATGGTTGAAATGACAATAAAAGCCTACTTGAACTTAATGTTGTTTGATTATATATGAGGGTTTTGGTGGCTCAGAGGTAGGTTTCTCTCCTGCCATGCAGATGGCCCAGATCCAATTCCCAGCCGATGGCCAGCCACTGGATGAGTGCCGGTCTCAAGCCCAGATAAAATTCATTAGGAAGGGCATCTGGCATAAAAACCTGTGCCGAGTTGTGTGTTCAGATGGGAGCAGCTGAAAGACCAACAATAACGTTTGATTATATACAGTATGTTAATATGCTATATTTTGCCTGGCCAGAAAAAGTCCATTTCAACATCTAAGAAAACTAAGTAGAATCACTGGAACTGGGTTAAGAATACTTCAAAACATCATAAAAACTGGAAGGATCGTGCCGAACTGTCATTTTTGTGGAAGGAATGTGGTCTGAAAAAAAAAAAATTATGAATAGAGGTCACACTTGGTGAAGTTGTGTGGTAATTAACAGTAAAAATGTTTAATAGTGAAAGTAAAATCATCTTTATGCTTGATTATAAAAAAAAATAAATAAAAAAATAAATCATTTCTATGCTTGCTTAAGCCCAATCATTTAATGCTGGTGACTCAAACGGTTAAAGGCTGATCCGAAGGCCAACACCACCAAGCTGCCACTGTTGAACCTTAACCGTGTTTACTCCCTCAGCTCTGGCCCCAGTTTTCTAATTAGTGGATTAAAAAAAAAATAATAATAATAATAATTAAACGGTGATGCTGAAGTCACTGAATTTTGTCCTAAACCATTCTCCATCACTGAGATGCTCATGATTGTTAAAGTTTCGAAAAAGTTTGTCTCGTTGTCTCTGGAACTCTGACTTATCATCCTTTTTCTGAGACGGCTCTCGCTCTTATAATTAGTGGTGTTTGGGTGAACGTCCCTGTCTTTTCGCTCCTCGGCTGCCAGCATGATTGACACGCATTCTGCAGCTGATTCATACAGAAGCCGTGACTAATTACCGTCTCTTTCCTGTCCTCCTTTACCGTCCCTAATACGAAAGGAGCGATGCTGCTCCGCTTCAAACATCAGACACTGGCAAAGCCGATATTAGCTTTCACTGCACAGAGTTGCACTTTTGTGTTTTATTTCCTCCCCACCGCTGTTGCTAAAACATTTTTTTTCCCCCACTCTCACAATGTGGCATGTGACTGTGGGTCATTTGTAGGCCTCTTTTGTGTAAATAGGAGTTTTAATTGAGGCTCTGGATGTAATAGAATTAACTAAGCTTCCTTTTCTGAAGTGTGCTGCATTTCCTCCGGCCTTTGTGTGCGACACTTCTACTCCAGTGTGACATCACACAAAGGCAATTAGCTCCATTCATACAGAAGTCAAGTGGGTTCAGTTATTTTACCTTTTTTCTCTTTCTCTGTGTTTTTCTTTTTTAATCTTCTTGGGTATAGTTTTAAGTTCGCTTTACAAAACAGCTTTTGCCTTTAAAAAGCAAGCACAATATCACAGTATTTCTTAGAGAGCGAGAGTTTTTCATGTATCAGTCGGAGTTAACTCACACCTTGTGTGTGTGAAGTTTCGCAGCAGGGCTGCCTGTCAAGAGGCTGAGTTGTAAGATGCAACTCGTAGTTGATATTGAACAACCACAATGGGGCATCTGGATCTTGATGGGTCGAAGAGGTAACTCCCAGCATGATGTCTTGTATTCCAGTTTATATAAGAATCACGCGGCCAGAAAGCAAAACAAGAGGGTAGAAAGTGTGTGTGTGTGTGTGTGTGTGTGTGTGTGTGTGTGTGTGTGTGTGTGTGTGTGTGTGTAGATTTTCCACCAAGAGTAATCACACACATTAAGTTTAAATGCAGTGACAGCTTTAACAAGACTTTTGTCTAAACTCAGAGATGGTGAAGGATGAGCGTACTTCGATACAAGCATGGAAATTTTACAGAATTTCTCCAGCAATAAGAGCTGTTTCTTCAGCATCTTCTTGGATGTTATAGATTTTATTTTAAGAAAAATGCAAAAGAGAAATCCGGTTTTAAATCCTACACTAAAATATAGATATATAAATATAACCGTCCCGGTCATCTTTCAGCAGGCTTCGTACACGTCATGATTATGGCAATCAAACTCTTTTTTTTTTAAATACTTTTGTGAAATTTAATCAAGGGTGAACTTTGGGTTTAACATTGGGGCTGAGATCTCTACCCATGTGTGTAGACATGACTTTATCATGTTTTATAACTTAATTTTATTCATCATTACATTATATGTACTGATGAATAAGTCTATGACAAGCCAATGACAATATATATGACAGATAAAAACAAATTATATTAGAATTGATATCACCGTTGAACCTCAGTTCATGAACGGAATTCATTCCTAAATTCTGTTCATGACTTGACTTGCTCGTAAACCGATTTAGTTTTGTCCATACAAATATGTGTAAATAGAATTAATCCGTTCCTGATTACCATGAACTACATTTATCTTTTGATTTATTCTGTTTTATATTTGTGATATAAACAAGGTATGAAACGCCTTAATTATACACAAATAATATAGCACTTAATATAAATTTAAGAAAACTACATGAGAGAATGAACACTTTTTTTTTTTACGCTTTTCTTCTACATGAGAGAGCGATTTGTTTTACATGTATTGATCATGCTGACTGGAAGATGTGTTGGGACGTTAGTGTATGAAAGGAGAGTCCCCTTCCGTAATAGCACTGGGTAATTCTCCTTCAGGTGTTTTCTCTCTTTTTTGTTTCTTGGCGTCTGGTTCGTACGTTGCTGCCGTTTCCACTTAAAATCTATCCAGAGAGAATTGTTCTTTTTTTTTTTTTTTTTTTTCGCTGCATAATTGTCATGAAGTAAATCTTTATTGTTCATAAGGTTTAGCCACAAGTTGTTCACCACAGTTTTGTTCAAATGATACTTCTCGGCAAAGGCTCAACAAAATCCTTTTATCATGAGCACAATTCACAACAACAAACCGAGCTGAAACTGATGCTGGGCGGCGGACTTGTGCGTTTGTCCAGGTGATAGCGGCAGCTCGGGATGGTGGTTTCTGGGTCGTGTTCCGAGGAGGAGTTCGTGAAACAGGGACAGATTTTTGACGACTCTTTTGGTCGTGAACGGATTTGTGGTGGCATTCGTGAACCAAGGTTCCATTGGACAATGCTATTTTCCCTTCTTTATTCTTTAGACAAATTTACTTAACGTATACTTAAAGACAGGTAATAATATATATATTTTTATTCATATTAAAATAGGATTTTTTTTTTTTTTTTTGCAATTGTTGCTTATATTTTAACTTGTGCATTGTTTGCGCCCTTGACACAAAGACTCAAAATCAAATACCAGGGCTCTAGATGGTGACGAAAATGGCTGCCAGTCCACCTAGTGTTTTTATTTTGTGATTAGCTTTTATCCAGACTGTCACCAGTAGCGACCTCCTGTCCCCCCTCAAAAAAGATCTGCAGCATCTTTAATCCTGTGATCGACTTTCGCTCCTTTCCTACACATGGAGCGCATGTGACCGTAAAGAAGGGCTACATTCAATAACAAGATTGCACGTGAACATCGTTTCTGATCTGATTGAACATCAGATCGTTGGCATGGGATTTTGCAAGCACTCTCCTTATTCAACGTGTACCATCTCGTGCCCCGTCGACAGTGAATGTGCTTGGACAAGCAGTTGGTAAAGTGGACATTAATACACTTCTCCACTAAACAAATTTAACTAGGACTTTATTCTTACTCCCTGCTTTTACTCTCACTTTCTTTGTCTCATGTACTGTACATTAGATGACAGAAATCCATGGAGCCCTGAATATGCATGTATCCTGATAATACATAAATCAAAGCATTCTGTTCTCTGGTTAGGACGTGTATCCAAGAACCTCATTCTGCTCTGTTTTCATCAAAATAGGATCAACGTGCAGAAATAACCTGAGACTTTTCATTAATTTTATCCCCAAAAATGAATCTCATGTGAGGGGAAAAACAAACAATTTAGAAACATGAGAGTATTTTTGTCATACTAATATAGCTTTAAAGCCCAAAGCGAATATTAAACATCTCATAGGAGTTTTTTATTTATTTATTTATTTATTTATTTAAAGTTCCAAATGAATAAAAACTGATTCACTGACTGATCTTCGTGGTTTATGGTGTCTGAATTAATGATGAAAGTGGTGTCTTGTGCTCTACAGTGTCTGGTGTTCGAAGACGCACCCAACGGAGTGAAAGCAGGCTTGGCAGCTGGCATGCAAGTGGTCATGATTCCCGATCAGAACCTGGACTGTAAGCTTACAAAGGAGGCCACGTTGGTGCTGGGCAGCATGGAGGACTTCCGACCCGAGCTCTTCGGCCTCCCCGCTTACGATTAAACGCAGATCTCCTGTAACACAGATTTCCTGTAATCAGTCCGTCCAAAACGGTATTAAGCCGTTATGAGATGATGTCTCGTGCTCGTAGACAGTTAAAATTTTCACATTATGATTTTTTCAATCATAGAAGGCTGGATTCTTTTTTTCTACAGATGAAGTGAAGAGCATTTACAGTTTAGCCTCATAACCAGTATGAAATTTTTTTTTAAACAATACTGTGCTTGTCAATTATGATTCCGAACAAAGTGTTGTAGTTGTGCCATGCTCATTACGCTTTGCAGGAAATTGGATTGAACGCAAGCGTAATCTGATTGGTGCAGCTCAGTGAGCCAATCACGAACCTTAAATTCCCGGCGCACCCATTATGTACTCTCGGCACCGATGGCTTGAACGGCACCCAAACTGATTTTGATTATGCCGCTCAGTTAGACACAATCAAGCCATTAGGCCACATCGACTATTTTTTCCCCTCTTTCACTTCCTCCTTCTCTTCTGTTTTCTAAATTAATCACGGTAATGGTTTACTTCTATATTTAACACCCTAATAAAATCATCCAACGACAAATCGAGGGTAAATCCTCGATTATCGTCCTGTACGCAATTTCATTTCATCATTTCATCACCGCATCATCTGTCATCTCATCTATCCTTGTTATATTTTTGTTTCGTCATGTCAGGTAAGCAGTACATAGCAAAGCAGTCTTCATTTTCATTTGTGCGTGTGTGTGTATGTGTGTGTTTTATTGCTTTCCCACCTTTTCTACACACAGCCACAAACCCAGAGGGCTTTATTAAAATGCCAAAGAGATTTTAAAGTTCCATGCAGTGTAATGCAATAAAAAGGATCTGAGCGACCAGGCATCTTTCAGCTCGTACCTGCGTCAGGATGCCGCACGTTGTTCTTCTCCCCTCGGTGCTGTCCGAGACACTGTCTGCTCCCTTTTGAGAAGCCCTCGGGGAGTAAACACATTTCCATCGTCTCTTTTTTTTTTTTTTTTTCTTTTTTACTCTGTATAGAGAGTATGGATCTTTCATCTTCTCATCCTTAAAGATGAAGTGTTTGAGGGGAGGAGGCAGGTCTTGAAGGCTTGTTCTTCAGAATGACTCTTACCCATGGGTCTTTTACATGCTGTTCAGCACAGGAAACCTGAAGGCAGGGGTTTGAAGTATGAGAGCCATCTGAGTGTGTGTGTGTGTGTGTGTGTGTGTGTGTGTGTGTGTGTGTTTGCGTGCGTAAGATAGCATAAGCATCTGTATCGTTATAAAGATTTGCAACATGAAATGAACCAAAATCTAGGCTCCAGCGGCGTTTGAAATGATGAATTGCGTCTGCGATGCATTCGTGACTTTGATGAAGAAGTACATAACACACTAGAAGGCTGGTTATAATAAAGAGGCATTTGTATGTTACTGTTTGTGTGCATGACAAAAAAAAAACAAAAGTCATTAAAAGGACTTAGCAGGTGGTGTGACAAATTAATGCGACGCGTGGGAGAGCACCTAAGCAAGTGCTTTTCTCAACCCATAAATGTGTGAACTGAAACACAGGTTGTTTTGATCACCTGCTCGGGGGGGAAAATTAAACTGACACTCACACCATGAGATGAATAACTTTTTTATTTGATTTATTATTTATAGTTTATCTCACTCACTGACCACTTTATTCTGCTCTTTCATGCGGTTATCAAATCATCATATGGCAGCAGACATTAAAATGGAGAAATAATCTCAGTGATCTGAGTGACTTTAACCATGACATGTTTGTTAGAGTCAATAACGGTTAATTATAATGGTTAGCTCAACTCTGGGTTACTGATCAGAAGGCTGGTGGTTCAAAACCCAGCTCCACCAAGCTAGGCCCTAAAGCCCTTAACGCTGCCTGCTTGGGGGTGCTGTATCATTGCTGGCCCAGTGTTCTGAGGACACTGTTCTTGTTCTGACTCTTGCCATCTAACAAACTGATGTACAAGGAAATGATTTCACTATCGGCCATTTTGGATCCAACTTTTGTTTTTTTCAATAGGAAGAGGGTCATGTGACCCTCATTTCATGAGTTATTTACAAGTTTCTGACCACTTATAAAATGTGTTCAATGTGCTGCCCATTGTGATGGATTGTCAATGCAACCCTCTTCTCCCAATCTTCACACACTGATAGCAACACCGCAGGAGAAATGCCAGCACAGGCTTCCAGTATCCGTAGTTTCAGGTGCTGCACATCTCGTATCTTCACACCATAGACAATTGCCTTCAGATGACCCCAAAGATAAAAGTCTAAGGGGGTCAGATCGGGAGACCTTGGGGGCCATTCAACTGGCCCATGACGACCAATCCACTTTTCAGAAAACTGTTCATCTAGGAATGCTCGGTCCTGACACCCATAATGTGGTGGTGCACCATGTTGCTGGAAAAACTCAGGGAACGTGCCAGCTTCAGTGCATAAAGAGGAAACCACATCATCATGTAGCAATTTCAAATATCCAGTGGCCTTGAGGTTTTCATTGATGAAGAATGGCCCCACTATCTTTGTACCCCATATACCACACCATACCATCACTTTTTTTGTTCCAACAGTCTTGGAGGGATCTATCCAATGTGGGTTAGTGTCAGACCAATAGCGGTGGATTTGTTTGTTAACTTCACCATTCACATAAAAGTTTGCCTTATCACTGAACAAAATCTTCTGCGTGAACTGAAGGTCCTTCACCAATTTTTGTTTTGTCCATTCTGCAAATTGTGTGCGCTGATCTGGGTCATCCTCGTTGAGATGCTGCAGTAGCTGGAGTTTGTAAGGGTGCCATTTGTGAGTAGCTAATATCCGCCGAAGGGATGTTCGACTAATGCCACTCTCCAGTGACATGCGGCAAGTGCTACACTGTGGGCTCTTGCTGAATGAAGCTAGGAAAGCCACTGATGTTTGTTCATTAGTGACAGTTTTCATGCATCCACATTTTGGCAAATCCAACACTGAACCAGTTTCACGAAACTTAGCAAGCAGTTTGCTAACTGTAGCATGGGAGATGGGTGGTCTCGTAGGGTGTCTTGCATTGAAATCTGCTGCAATGACCCGGTTACTGCGTTCACCAGATATCAACACAATTTCGATCCGCTCATCACGTGTTAACCTCTTCGACATGTCAATGGCTGTGAACAAAGAGAAACTTGTAAATAACTCATGAAAGACCACACCATTGTTTTTCTTGTGAAATTCCCAATGGGTTTGATGTGTCACATGACCCTCTTCCTATTGAAAAAACAAAAGTTGGATCCAAGATGGCCGACTTCCAAATGGCCACCATGGTCACCACCCATCTTGAAAAGTTTGCCCCCTCACATATACTAATGTGCCACAAACAGGACGGTAATATCACCAACCATTCCCATTATATTAAGGTGTATCCATATAAATGGCCCACCCTGTACATGGACTGGACTGACAAATGTACAATACTGTGTTTGTGATGAAGGCTTCTTTCTTTTCGAAGAGATTTCCTTGAATTTTCACAAACAAGAATGAACAGACTGGTTAGAGCTGAGAGCAAGGCTACTCTAACTCGAATAAACACTCTGTACAAACGGGGTAAGTAGAAAGGCATCTCAGAATGCATTGTATGTTGACCTTTGAAGCGGATGAGCTACAACACATTAGATTCATACTCCTGTCAGCCAAGAACGGGAATCTGAGGGGTCAGCTGCCCCAGGCTAAGGAAACCATTAGACCCTTCTTTGTGCACTGGTGCGCGAAGTGGTCGTCCCCAAACTGTTCCCACAAAGTTGGAAGCATGAACCTTGTATGAAGTCTTGGTATACTGAAGCATTAAGAGTTCCCAACTCCTGAAAAACAACCCCACACCAGTTCCAACTTGAACCATAAAGACCATGTTATGGTCCAACATGGTCCATAAAGACTTGCATGAGCGAGTTTGGTGTGGAAGAATTTGACTGGCCTGCACAGAGTCCTGATCTCAACCCAATTCAGGTTGTGTGTTTGCACAAGTAGTAAAATCCATTCCTCACTGAATGTAACCATAGCCAGAGTCATGTTCATACTGTACTATACTATGAGCGTGTCACAGGCCTTCCTAATCGAAGTGACAGATCATCAACTTATTTGTAATTTTTTTTTTTTTTACAACAGTAGATGGCATCAGTACCTAAACTGAAAAGGTACATCTGGTACATCAGGCTGAGCTTATAGCTACTGAAACCTCAGATCAGACGGCAGAGCGTTCTACGACGGCGTATACGACAGGTAGAAGTAAGGGCTGGAGACATTGAAGCGACGTGATCACACAATCCATTCACAGGTAATGGTAGCATGCAGGCATCATATAGACTATCACAATATCCGACTATTCTGAATGCCACCACTTGTTGCGCTGTCACACATCATCCAAAGTGTTATCTACGCCCATAAAGAAGGGAAAAATGGAGCTACTGTTTGTTCATCCCTGCTGTTTTTTTTCCCCATATTTTCCATACAGTATGAGGTACTTTTTTACTTCTACTCACTGCATTTTTTTTAAATGAAAAATCTGTACTTTTACTGCCTACATTTTAAATAGGGACTTACTTTACTTTACTTAATTTACTATTCTACAGTAAATGTTAGCGTTACCATACCGTGATGTAAGCATAATGTAATATGGGAAGGCCAGGAACAAAACAATTCCCCCAGTCCAAGTTTGTAGAAATGACCGGCAGGTCATTATGAAAATGCAGATTAATTAGTGCACTAAATTAATTGACAGTTACCTGGAAAATGGATCCCGTCCACGTGATCTCTATGTATGCCTATGTTTAACAACTCTACCTAGCATTCATTTAATTAACTTAAATCCTGTTGCTGTTAATCTCTACTAGATTTGTACATTCAATATATACATTTCCATAAGTCTTCTTTTCATTTTCTTTTCATTTCTGTGAAGCTGCTTGAGACAATGCTTGAGACAATGACCATTGTTAAAAGCGCTATAGAAATAAAATTGAATTGAATTGAATTCAGTTCATGTTATTAATAGCATCAACTTCAATTGTGTTTAAATACTGTTTATTCGTAACTCGGATAGAAAAGAAAAAGTGTGTTTTAGAGCACATACTGTACCTAGTACTTTAACTTGAGTATAGATTTGGTAATTGTACTTGTGGAGTTTTAGGCAAGTACTTTTATTTGAGTATTGAGGTTGTACACTTCTGCCTTTTCTGTTGTTTATCAGACATACTGGCAATTCCTCCTGTTGGATGTTCCCCCACCCAGATTAGTTTCAATTGCCAGGCATCGAAAACAATCTTCTTTCCTGCTGGCTGGTAGATGACCAACAATAATTATGATTGTATGTGGGAGAAGTGGAATATTATGCAGAGTTATATAAATTAGCTCACAGGATAAAGAAAGATCACCTTCATTAAGATAAGAATGCATCTCTGCATGAAGCATTTCTTATTAACTGCCTAGTCCAACTTGCTGTGTTTTAAATTAAGCCATTAGTTTGTTTATATTTTTGGAAATAGAACGAGCTGGGTAGAAAATAGCACGAGCTGGGGAGGTTGAACAATCGACAGAGTCAGAATGCACACACCATGCTGATCCTGCTTAACCATGAGGTTATGCCACACCCACTTTGGCTTTAAATCTAAAAAACATATGATTAGTTGCAGTAATAAAGTAGTGGGGAACGATATAGCAAAAGGGCAGAGCAGCACTCGAACACATGCAGTGCGCAGTCAGCAACATGGTTTCGGCTAAACTGCAATCCAAATTATATGAGCAAATAAATATGATGGAGTGGAATATACAGGAAATAAACCGAGTGGTATCATGTGGCTGAAGATGAAAAATGGGGAATCGTGAGTCAACGTGTCAAAACGAAGAAATGGAAGAAGACAAGTCGGTTCAAAAGGCAGCTTAAAGAAGCATTACGGAGAGGCAGAAAAAAAATGATATGGTACAAGGGCAAAAAGCCGTGTGCTATAAAGGATGCTGAAGAGCTTTAGAACACAGCAAAAGAAGATGAGTGAGAGGAGACACAGATTACTTCTCTTTCCGCTCTTCAAGCCGAGCTCAGATGGACAGGTGGAACTGGAATGCAACATTTCATCTTCAGTGTCAGCCTTTCTTTTCTGTCTGGGCTTAATCTGGCCTTGGGAAAAAAAACCAGGCCTGTGACAAACGTACAACAGATCCAGCTTCATGGTGTGCAGGAGCTGATTTTCAATACAAAAGCCTTTTTGTTTGTCTGTTTTTGTTTATTGGTTACCCAAAGATTAATATAAGGATGAAATAATTGCAATAAAGTGGAAGGTCCTTCATACCTTTGATGTACATCTCTACCACTGAACATCATCTCCTTTCCACTACAAAGAAAAATGTATTCAGTTGGCAGAAGGGACTTGAATATGATGTACCACAGTTAGAGTACCTAATGTAACCAAAATGTGGACTTGCACAATTTTCGCATAGTGGTACAGTCCATGCAAATATACAGTTTTATATTTGACTGTTACAAAGCATTACTATTGCAGACAGCTTCCAAAAAATATAAAGAAACTAGCTGTGCCCGCGACTTCATTCACATGGAATTTAATTGCGCACTCATAAGCGAGCATAAAAAACCACCATCTGTTGAATTTTGAGACAAACTAATAATTTTTTTCAAGGTCGATTTTTTTTTTTTAATAACATAAGGGCATTTTCCATTTAATTTAAAATTAGCATATCTTCTCTTCCCGCTATTAAATAAAACCTATATGTTACCTCAAGCTCTGCCAGATACACCTGTGAACCCCATTAAAAATCATTCAGCAGTTTTTACATGATGCATGCACAAACAAACAGACCCATCTTGATGTGTTCTATTACTCTCTTGTGTTCCCCAAAATAATTTTTTTGCACAAACATCATCAGTCAACAGTCATGCCAACTTAACAGTTTTATTATACTGTATGTATAGATGACCTGTGCCAGATCTTGAGGATAAACAACCAAAACATGATACTGGTGCTAAATGTGTCTCACCTAGGTGAAAAAGTGATATTCAGATAGGGTCATATAACACCCTCTTTTTTTTAATAATACTTAATGTTTCTTCCTACCAATATGCATACACAATTACATTTTTATCAGAATCACATTTGCTAAATGTTTGCTAAAAATTGCTTTTTTTCAATTCAAATCTTCAAATGAAACTTGGCTAATTTAGATTTTACATAAAAAAAGACATACACCTAAAAAAAATTGTATTTTAAAATGTGAAATTGTTAAGATATTGCAACGTGAATTTTACATGGTTACGGACACTACAAACGTTTAACCATTTAAGCTTTTACCAAAAAAACGGAATGCTTTAGGTCATATTCTTTCATATTCTTCATAGCACTAATACCATATTTTGCCCGATAATCATAAACTAAACCATTCGTTTGCTTTGTAAGATCTTCTCAACATTATTCTTACTTTTGGATTTAAACTGAATAAAGCATTCAACAGTATTGTGGTATTTAAAAAAAAAAAAATATATATATATATATATATATATATATATATATATATATATATAAATATTTTTAAATAAATAAATATTTTCCGAAATTGGAAATCCAGCATCACTGGATGCAATTGGAATTGTAAAATTCATATCTCTTACAGATTTTTAATGATCCTGGTATTTTTAACAAAGGTAGCTGTACAGGGAATCTTCAATTGAATTTTTGTTAACTGGACAACGCCAACGAACAACATGGTTGTTTCATGCTGGTTTGAAAAGAAGTGTATTTATTTGCCTGAAAGAATCAAAGTCATATGCTTTACAATTGTCGTAGACGATGCTGCAAATCAGACACGAAGCAGCTGACTGCTATTCATACAAGCTCTCTTAGAGAATGAGCACTTTTATCCATGCAGGTGGGAGGCAAAAAAATAAATAAATCAGAGATTTGAAGAATAAAAGATGCCGAAGATACGTGGGGAAAGTGCAACCGCACCCCTGTGGATTAAATAGCAGCAATATTAGCCATTTACACACCCACGCAGCCATGCATAACAGCTCCGTGTCTAGCTAACAAAATGGGACTGTGATGATGAGGCCTCTTTAATACACAGCCATACATGCCTAATCATATTAAACATCCAGTGGTCTCAATTACTTCTTATATAATTATAATTACTGCAGGATGGAATGCAGATTCATTCATTAGTCAGCATCGACTTGGCTCGGTTGTCCTTGAGTTCTTCAAAGCACTTGGGTTTGCAGGGTAAGTGCTATACACATGGAAGCACAAAGAGAGAATTAACACCGGTGTAATGGTATATCTTTTTTTATGTTTTTTTTTTTTTTTTTTAAGTGTGTGATCAGCGGTTCTCAGCGCATGAGAATCCTTACACCTTTTGCAAGCCTCATGAACCTTTGCATTATAGAGCTTTGCTTTAAGTTCCACATAAGAGGGAGGACAGTCGGGAGTACTATAGTGTGAAATACTACATCATAACGCAGCCTCCTCAGAAATAATGTGCAGGGGGTGAATTTTCCGAGTAGACTGGGAGGTTCGGAGACCCAGTGCAATTAGTGTGTTTTATGTAGGGGGCGTAAAAAAGGGTGCTTAAAAGAAGAAGGGTCCTGTCGGATTGGGCTTTGAAGCATCATACTGAGAGGAGTTGTCATCGAGCTTCTGTCTTTCTCTTTCACTCTGTCTCTTATTCGCTCTCATTTTTTTTACACATGCACACTTCACTGTCTCTTTTAAATTCCACTTTTGTCTCTCTCTCTCTCACTCACTCTCACACACACACACACACACTTCGAATAACGTCCATACTGCCTGAGAGTGCGATCAGTGTCTTCTTCTTCTACTTTGTCTTTCAGCTGTTCCCTTTCAGGGGTCACCACAGCGAATCATCTGCCTCCGTCTAACCCTGTCCTCTGTGTCCTCTTCTCTCATACCAACTAACTTCATGTCCACTCTCACTGCAGTGAATTGTATTTAGTGAGCAGCAGTTATTTTCAGAGTGCTTGAGGTCTGCAAAGGTGCCAAAATTTTTGGTTTAGTCATAGTATTTTTTTTTCTTTTTGCTAAATGATGATGTGGGATGTGAAAGATGTTTATTTGCTTCTAAAGGTGATTACTTTCGCTTCAAGCCAACGTTACCGAGGTGAACTTTGTCCGGTGACTCAATCGTTCAGCCAATCTTATTACTAATAAGTAGCAACCAAGATGGCAGGAGATGTGCAACCAGCTTTTGCGATTTAATAGTTATTACTTTACTGGTTGCAAGTTCATTCACTCAGGAAAGCCTTGCATATATTTCATATTGTTGACAAGCACCTTACCTCAGGAAATCGCCAGGATACTGCGGGCAGCTGACCTAACTCTTCCGGTGGAGAGAACCTGGCATAGGCACCAAGACTATAAAACAATAGTAGGGGCGCGAGCGGTAGTGAGAGCTAGACTAAAGCTAAACCCACATTGTCCATCGCCCCCAAGCGTCTTCCTTGCAAACGTGTGGTCTCTGGTGAACAAAATGACCAAACTGTCTCCTATCCCAGGAGACTTAGGGCAATGGCAGGGTACACCCTGGACAGGGTGCCAATCCATCGCAGGGCGCAGACACACACACACACACACACACACACACACACATACACTCACTACAGGCAATTTGGGAGTGTATGTGCAATTTCTAACCTACATGTCTTTGGAGTGTGGGAGGAAACCGGAGAACCCGGAGGAAACCCACCAAGCACGGGGAGAACATGCAAACTCCATGCACACAGAGACGGGAATCGAGCCTGGCCGGGGATTGAACCCGGTCCCTGGCGGTGCAAGGCGACAGTGCTAACCACTACACCACCGTGCCGCCCTATCCAAAACAGTTTTGAAGTAATTGCAGCACAGCGAAATAATTGCAGCACTGTGGCCTTGCACCTCAAGGGTCGAGGGTTCAACAGGGTCTGTGTGCATGGAGTTTGCATGTTCTCCCCATGCTTGGTGGGTTTCCTCCAGGTACTTAAGTTTCTTCAAATTACTTAAAAACTGTTTAGGATAGAAGTGTTAATCTAATTATTTATTTATTTTTTGTATTCAGTCATTCATTTTAGTAACGTCTTGGGTTACTTAGCTGTAACCCTGTTCCCTGATAAAGCGGGAACGAGATGCTGCATGAAAAGGCTATGGGAAGTGGATGCTTCCCTAGTGATGTGGATACCAAAGACATTTTTATGCAGTTTAATTTTGTCCTGACCATCTGCTTCCATTCTTTCTTTGTTTATGTAGACTTCCTTTCATATAATGGGGGAAAAAATGTACCTTATCTGGGAAAAACAATACCAAAAGAAACACATATTTATATTGCAATATTGTTAAGAATCAGAGGTCGTGATGGATCCAAGTGCAGGGGAGGAACTCCTTGGGATTGGTTATATTGTGTAATAGTTGATGTGGAGTTGGAAGAGAGTTTGGCAGGGGTGTTTTTATAAACGTGCTTGTTGCTGTAGGAATTGCTGCTCAATGTCGGGAAGCTGCGTGTGCTGAGTGAGTCGGCGTGAGAGCTCTGTGCGCAGCGCGAGCCTGGGAGGAATGCGGAAGCACTGCGAGCCGGTGAGACAGCCTTGTGTGTAGCGCGCTTCGAGCAGGAATGCGGAAGCACCGTGATCCGGCGAGAGAGTCTTGTGTGTAGCACGCTTCGTGCAGGAATGCGGAAGCACCGTGATCCGGCGAGAGAGCCTTGTGTGTTAGCACGCTTCGTGCAGGAATGCGGAAGCGCGAGGAGCCGGCGAGAGCGCGATCTTCGCGATGACGGCGACGAGCGCGCGGAGAAGTCGTGCAGGTTGGTGGCTGTTTTGCAGAGCTTAATCGTGGTCGATGGGCGAGCAGGGTTCAAAACCAGAGAGACAATGAGAAAATCCGTGATCCAAGTTCGTAGTCGTCAAAACAGGTCCGTTGGTCGATAATACAAAAAGTCCGTGAGCGTGGAAATCCAAAACGAGAAGCGAGAGCGTGGTCGGGAAAAACAAAGCGTGGTCGGTAACAGGGAAGCAAGGTCTAGGAAAACGCTGGAAAATCGGGCTATGGAAGGCACTCAATAATCTGGCGACAAGGTGGTGTCAGCGTGTGGTTTAAATAGGTGAGGGAGATGATTAATGATGGAACACAGGTGTGTGGAGAGCGGAGGATGAGGCGGTGAGACATAAGGGGTGGTAGGGAACATGGAGCAGGAGTGCTTAAGTGATTAAGACAGAGCTGTGGCTTGGCGGGTCGTGACAGTACCCCCTCCCCTATGAACGCCACCTGGCGTTCTAGCAGGTGCCTCAGGGTGGAGTCTGTGAAAGTCAGTAATAAGGGAGCGATCTAGGATGAACCTGGCTGGCACCCAACTTCTCTCCTCAGGGCCATAGCCCTCCCAGTCCACCAGGTACTGGAGACCACGTCCACGGCGGCGAGACTTAAGGAGTCTGCGGACTGTGAAGGCTTCACCCCCATCTATGAATCGAGGAGGAGGGGGGGGGTTGGGTGGGTGGGGATAGTGGACAGGAGACCAATCTGCGAATCTGTGAGACATGAAATGTGGGGTTGATTCGGCGCATGGATAAAGGTAAGGCCAACTGGACAGAACATGGGTTGATAACACGAGTGATCGTGAATGGACCGATGAACCTTGGTGAGAGTTTCCTAGAGGTGGTCTTGAGAGGAAGGTCACGAGTTGATAACATAACCCTTTGGCCGATGTGATATCTGGGAGCTGGTAAGCGGTGGCGGTTAGCCTGACGCTGGAAGGAGCTGACGGTGCGCTGCAATTGGATACGAGCCCGCTGCCACGTTCTTCTGCAGCGGCGGACGAAGGCTTGGGCAGAGGGGACTGAAGCTTCCTCTTCCTGGGGGGAAAATAATGGTGGCTGATACCCAAGGCAGCAGTGGAACGGAGACATCCCCGTGGCAGAGGTGGGGAGCGAGTTGTGGGCATATTCAACCCAGGGTAAGAAGCGGCTCCAGGAGGCAGCATCCCGAGAGGCCATGCACCTTAATGCTTTTTCCAGTTCCTGATTCATGCGTTCTGTTTGTCCATTAGTCTGGGGGTGAAAACCAGATGAGAGGCTAGGAGTGGCACCAATAAGACCGCAAAAGGCCTTCCAGAACTGTGCTGAGAATTGCGGTCCTCTGTCAGAGACAATGTCCAACGGAAGTCCATGGAGACGGAAAACATGATTGATGAGCAACTCTGCAGTTTCTTTGGCAGATGGAAGTTTGGGTAGCGGAATAAAATGGGCAGATTTGGAGAAACGGTCTACAACGGTTAAGATGCAGGTGTTATTGTTCGATGGTGGTAGTCCAGTGACAAAATCTATGGAAATGTGAGACCGGCCTCCGAGTGGCGCAGTGGGTAAAGCGCTCGCCCTATCATCCGGAGATCGCTAGTTCGAATCCCGGGTGGTGCTGTAACCTCTCGCAGCCGGAGGTCTAGAGAGAGCTGATTGGCCGAGCTCTCTCAGAGGGGAGGGATGAGAGGTACATAGTGCTCCGACATTAATCACGGCTCTACAGCCAGTCAGGGGCGTCTGTGAGCTCGCGCAGCGGAGGGAGCGGATAGCGCTGTCCTCCGAGTGTGTTACGCCGCCCCCAACGGTGCGCGAGCGAGCAGTTCGAAAAGATGCGGTCGGCTGGCGTCACGTGGTTCGGAGGAAAACATGTGATAGTCTTCGGCCCTCCCGGCTGAGTGGTAGTAGTAGCCTTAATGTGGGATTCCTCCCTGTCACTCCCCTAGTGACAGGGAGGAATTGGACACGACTAAATTAGGGGAGAAAATCGGGGAAAAATCCAAAAAAAAAAAAAAAAAAGGAAATGTGAGACCATGGGCGGTGGGGAATGGGGAGGGGCCTTAGGAGACCCTCTGGGGGGCGGCTAGTTGTCTTGTTCCTTGAACAGACATCGCAAGCAGCTACAAACTCCTTAACATCTTCCTTCATCGTGGACCACCAGAACCGTTGCTGCAGGAGTGAAAGGGTGCGTGTCCTCCCAGGGTGACAAGCCAATCTAGAGCTGTGGGCCCAGTCCAGCACTTGGGGTCTTACTGATGCAGGAACGAAGAGCATGCTCGGGGGAACATTACTTGGGCCTGGTTCCTGTTTGAGAGACTGTTGGACCAGATTCTCCACATCTAACCGTGTAATAGCCACAAGGCATGGAGGGGGGAGGATGGTTTCCATCGTGGGGGTGCGTTTGGAGGTGGAGAATTGCCTGGAAAGGGCGTCAGGTTTGACATTCTTAGATCCTGGCCGATATGCTAATGTGAAGTGAAAGCGTGCGAAGAAGAGTGACCACCGCGCCTGGCGAGAATTAAGTCTTTTAGCCGTCCTTAAGTACTCGAGATTCTTGTGATCCGTCCATACCAGAAAAGACTGTTCTGCTCCCTCCAGCCAGTGTCTCCACTCCTCGAGTGCCAGTTTGACTGCCAATAGTTCTCGGTCCCCAATGTCATAATTTCGTTCAGGGGGAGTGAGCTGGCGGGAAAAGAAGGAGCAAGGATGAAGCTTGTTGTCCTGGGGCGATCTTTGCGAAAGAACGGCCCCTACACCCGTCTCTGAAGCATCCACTTCTACGACAAACTGAAGGGAGGGGTCGGGGAAAGTGAGAATGGGTGCTGTGGTAAATCGACGCTTGAGGTCCTCGAAGGCGCTGTTTGCCAGGGGGCTCCAACGGAACGGGGTCTTGGTCGAGGTGAGTGATGTGAGTGGGGTAGCCACCATACTGTAATTCTTAATGAATCGGCGATAGAAGTTGGCAAATCCCAGGAAGCGTTGTAGTTCACGCCTGGATGATGGTTGTGGCCAGTCAGTGACCGCCTTCACCTTAGTGGGGTCCATTTGGATGCCGGACGGTGAGATGACGTAGCCTAGGAAGGAGGTGGAAGAGCAGTGAAATTCACATTTTTCAGCCTTGACATACAACTTGTTCTCCAGCAGGCGTTGCAGGACTTGGCGAACGTGGAGCTTATGTTCCTTTTCAGAGCGTGAGAAGATCAAGATGTCGTCTAGGTATGCAAACACGAATACGTTGAGAAAGTCTCTGAGGACATCGTTGATGAGTGCCTGGAAAACTGCTGGGGCATTAGTTAAACCGAATGGAACAACCAAGTACTCATAATGACCAGTGGGGGTATTGAAGGCGGTCTTCCACTCGTCACCCTCCCTTATTCTGACCAGATGGTAGGCGTTTCTTAGGTCAAGTTTGGTGAACATACGGGCATCCTGGAGCATTTCAAAAGCAGATGACATCAGTGGAAGTGGGTAGCGATTTTTGACCGTGATCTCGTTTAATCCCCTGTAGTCAATGCAGGGTCTGAGGGACTTGTCTTTTTTCTCCACAAAAAAGAATCCTGCCCCTGCAGGTGAGGAGGATGGGCGAATTATCCCTGCTGCAAGTGACTCGTTAATATATTGTTCCATAGCCTCTCTCTCAGGGCGGGAGAGAGAGTATAGTCGACCCTTGGGAGGGGAGGTGCCAGGGAGAAGATCAATAGCGCAATCATAGGGACGATGAGGTGGTAGCGAGACGGCCCGTGCTTTGCTAAAAACCTGTCGAAGATCATGGTAATCGGTAGGCACCTCTGCCAGATTAGGGATCTCCTCCTGGAAGGAGGGCAAGGTTCGCCCAGTGGTGGCAGCACGTAGGCATGACGAGAGGCAGGTGGGGCTCCAACCCAGGATGCTTTGTTTCAGCCAATCTATGTGGGGGTTATGCAACCTTAGCCAGGGGAGGCCCAACACAATGGGTGCGTGAGCGTTCTGGACAGTGAGAAAAGTGATGGTCTCAATGTGGTTGCCTGAGAACTGTAAGGTAACGGGAGAGGTGCGATGCGTGATAGGGGCGAGTCTACTGCCATCAAGAGCCTGAACTATGAGTGGTTGGGATAAGGGAGTGAGTGGGATTTTGAATAGAGAAGCAGAAGAGGTGGAAATTAGATTTTGGTCGGCCCCGGAATCTACTAAAGCGTGGGTGATGTAAGAACGGTTGTCAAGGGTCAGGGTAACAGGAAAACATGAGCGCTGGTCTGGGGAAAGAGTAGAATTGGGGCCCCCCTGTACCCCCAGAACTACTGGGAGGCCCGGCCTTTTAGTGGACAGGAGCGCACAACATGGCCCGACTGGCCGCAGTAAAAGCAGGCCCCATCATCCCTCCGGCGTTGACGCTCCCTTGGCGAAATATGTGCCCGGCCAATCTGCATGGGTTCAGGTAGTGATTCGGGAGTGGTAAATGAGGGAGCTGGGGTATGAACGTTACCAAGGGGTCGGCGCGCCTCATGGCGGGAACGTTTACGGGCATCAATACGTGTAGCTAGATCAATGAGACCCTGTAGGTCTGATGGAAGCTCTCGGGCCGCGAGTTCATCCTTGATAGAATCCGAGAGTCCATTGTAGAAGCAGTCAAAAAGAGCCCTTTCGTCCCAGTCACAGGAGGGCGCCAGTGTTCGAAAGTCGATGGCATAATCGGAGACGGAACTAGATCCCTGGCGTAGCTGAAGTAGTTGTCCTGCCGCCTGGTGTCCTGTGAATGAGCGGTCGAAAACCCTCCTCATCTCATCAGTGAATGTCCTGTATGTGAAGCAGCAAGGGACCTGGGCATCCCATAGCGCTGTTCCCCACTCCCTGGCTTTTCCTGAGAGTAGCGTGATTATGTAAGCCACCTTGGATCGTTCAGTGGGAAATGACGCCGCCTGCAGTTCAAGAACGAGGGAACACTGTGATAAGAATGATCGACAGGTAGACGGATCACCATCATAAGTGGGTGGGGCAGGGAGGCGTGGTTCATGACCGGTGGCCTGTAATGGGAGAGGAGGCTGTGCAATCGGTGCCGGGGGCAGTCGTGTCTGCTGTAGCTGGGTAGTAAGTGATGTTAATGTTTCCGTGATACTTTGGAGTGTTGAGGTGATCTGCATGATCTCTTGTTGATGAGTACCTAGGAGGGCTCCCTGGCTCTCTAGGGCCCCCCTCAGACGAGCTGCCTCTGCTGGATCCATTTCTAAGGCCAGATTATACTGTTAAGAATCAGAGGTCGTGATGGATCCAAGTGCAGGGGAGGAACTCCTTGGGATTGGTTATATTGTGTAATAGTTGATGTGGAGTTGGAAGAGAGTTTGGCAGGGGTGTTTTTATAAACGTGCTTGTTGCTGTAGGAATTGCTGCTCAATGTCGGGAAGCTGCGTGTGCTGAGTGAGTCGGCGTGAGAGCTCTGTGCGCAGCGCGAGCCTGGGAGGAATGCGGAAGCACCGCGAGCCGGTGAGACAGCCTTGTGTGTAGCGCGCTTCGAGCAGGAATGCGGAAGCACCGTGATCCGGCGAGAGAGTCTTGTGTGTAGCACGCTTCGTGCAGGAATGCGGAAGCACCGTGATCCGGCGAGAGAGCCTTGTGTGTTAGCACGCTTCGTGCAGGAATGCGGAAGCGCGAGGAGCCGGCGAGAGCGCGATCTTCGCGATGACGGCGACGAGCGCGCGGAGAAGTCGTGCAGGTTGGTGGCTGTTTTGCAGAGCTTAATCGTGGTCGATGGGCGAGCAGGGTTCAAAACCAGAGAGACAATGAGAAAATCCGTGATCCAAGTTTGTAGTCGTCAAAACAGGTCCGTTGGTCGTGAGCGTGGAAATCCAAAACGAGAAGCGAGAGCGTGGTCGGGAAAAACAAAGCGTGGTCGGTAACAGGGAAGCAAGGTCTAGGAAAACGCTGGAAAATCGGGCTATGGAAGGCACTCAATAATCTGGCGACAAGGTGGTGTCAGCGTGTGCTTTAAATAGGTGAGAGAGATGATTAATGATGGAACACAGGTGTGTGGAGAGCGGAGGATGAGGCGGTGAGACATAAGGGGTGGTAGGGAACATGGAGCAGGAGTGCTTAAGTGATTAAGACAGAGCTGTGGCTTGGCGGGTCGTGACAAATATGTGATGAACAACAATTAATAAGATCTAGAAAGTATCAAACTTGCTTTGCAGATAGCAGCATATTCTAAAACAGGGTCGATGGAGCAGTTTCCTTTCAAAAGCTACACTCGATGCTGCGTGAAAACGCTATGGGAACATCTCTTTGTTCTCCGGTTGTGAAGCCTGTGTGTATCAAAACGCCGAATACTTCGGTTTATAACCTCAGTCAGGTGACATCACGCAATAAGGTGCACCTGCAGGTTATAAATAGGAGTGAACCGGAAACATCCTCAGGTCAATTTTGTCTGAAGGACGTCCAGGCACGCCAGCAGTGTGGCATTGAAGTGCAGCATCTCGTTCCCACTTTATCAGGGAACAGGGTTACAGCTAAGTAACCCAAGATGTTCCCTTTCAAAAGCTACACTCGATGCTGTGTGAAAACGCTATGGGAACGAGAATACTAATGCCACCGCACTGCAACTGTCTGGACCCCCAGGTTGTGTAGCATATGCTGACTCGAGGATCCCCGAGCCCAGAGTAGCATTGATATCCAGACTGTCAAATCTAACAAACGTGTGGGGAGAGGACCAGCCTGCCGCATCACACACCTGTTGCAAAGGGACGCCTCTTGCCAGAGCAATTGATGAGGCAATCCCCCTGGCTGAATGAGCCCTGATTCCCAGAGGCAAAGTGTGACCATGCACCTCATAGGCTAGAGCAATAGCATCTCTCACCCAGTGTGACAACGTCTGTCTAGTGATGGCTCCAACGGCAAATGAAAAGCTGCTCTGACTTACGCCACTGGCTAGTGCGGTGGACGTAAATCTGAAGAGCACGTACTGGACACAATAAGTGAAGTCTTTCCTGCTCTGGAGCTGTGAAAGGCAGAGGACAGAAGGCTTGCAGAACGACTGGGTGCATGATCTAGAATGGAACCTTAGGAAGATAGTTCAGGTGAGGATGCAGAATAGATTTGACTAGCCCAGGGGCAAAGTCTAGGCAGGATGGGGAGATTGACAGAGCCTGCAGATCCCCAATCCTCTTTCGAAGAAGTAATAGCCATGAGAAAAACCATCTTAAGAGACAGAAGCCTGACAGGCGCTGACTCTAGTGGTTCGAAAGGGGTGTCAGTCAGGCCTTCGAGCACAATGTACCTCTAGTGGGTGGCCCCATCCGTTTAGCTCCACAAATAAAACGGGCAACTAAATGGTGCTTTCCCACAGAAACCCCATTGGTCAGAGCATGCCGAAATAGTGGCTATGTAAGTTCTGGCATAAGCCAGAGGACAACTTTTCTTGCAGAAACTCCAGCACTGAAACAATCTGGCAGTGGACTGGGTCAACATGTCTTGCCATGCACCAACTTTCAAATACACTCCATTTGAGGGCATAAGTTCTTCTAGTGGAGGGAGCCCTGGCACTTAAAATGGTTTCAATTACGCTGACTGGAAGACCAGCATCCCTTAGTTGGTCCCCTTCAGGGGCCAGATGTGAAGGTTCCAGAACTCGGGCTGGGGATAAAATATTGTCCCCTGTGCCTGAGACAGAAGATCCCTACCCACCGGACTCACCCAGGGTGAGCCGTCGAGGAGAGATATTAGATCCGAGAACCATACTCTGGGGAGCTATCGATAAGAGGCACAAACCCTGTTGACAGACCCTGGGAGGACTCCTCCTGGGAGCAGAACTATCAGAGGAAACGCATAAAGGCGTAATCTGGGCCATGTGTGGGCCATCGCGTCCAGACCCAGGGGAGCTGGAGGAGTCAGAGTAGTAAAAGAGACATTGTGCTGCCTCCTGCAAGGTGAAGAGGTCCACCACTGCTACATAAAATCTTTCCCAGATTTGACTGACTACTTCGGGGTGGAGTTCAAGCAGCACGAGCGCTTGGCAATTTATGTACGAGACTACAACAGTTTGGTCCACACGCACTAGGACATGATAGCCTCTGAACTGCTGGAGGAAGTGTTTCAAGGCCAGAAACAGAGCCATCATTCCGAGGCAGTTGGTGTGCTATGCGAGAAGATGACCTCTCCAGCTCCCTTGTGCTGGACGGCCATCCAAGACCGCACCCCAGCCCGTGAGGGAAGCGTCTGTTGTAAGTATCTTACAGTGTTAGGTGTCCAGCATCCTGAAACAAGCCATGAAGGAACCGAGGACCTTGAGGTGCGCTTGAGAAGCGGACGCTAAAACTTCTTGATCCGGTGAGAGCGCGAGAGAAAGGGGGAATTCCGTCTCATGCACGTCTGCCAGATCGGCACACTATCTCCATGGAAGCAAGGGAGGAAGTCTCTTACCCCCACTCACAAGAAGCCCCGGAGCATGCTTGAGAAGCGGATGCTAAAAACTTCCTGATCCGGTGAGAGCGTGAGAGAAAGGGAGAATTCCGTCTCATGCACGTCTGCCAGATCTGCACGCTATCTCCTGTGTCACCTGACTGAGGTTATAAGCAGAAATATTCGGCGTTTTGATACACACAGGCTTCATAACCGGAGAACAAAGAGATGTTCCCATAGCGTTTTCACGCAGCATCAAGTGTAGTTTTTGAAAGGAAACTGCTCCATCGACCCTGTTTTAGAATATGCTGCTATCTGCAAAGCAAGTTTGATACTTTCTAGATCTTATTAATTGTTGTTCATCACATATTGCAATATAAATATGTGTTTCTTTTGGTATTGTTTTTCCCAGATAAGGTACATTTTTTCCCCCATTATATGAAAGGAAGTCTACATAAACAAAGAAAGAATGGAAGCAGATGGTCAGGACAAAATTAAACTGCATAAAAATGTCTTTGGTATCCACATCACTAGGCTATTACATTGGCTGCAGGACGCTAAGCCTTCTTAATCCGACAACTGTTATTAGAGTGAATTACTCAGCAATCATTTCACATTTTGAATTTCAGCCTGGATTTCTTGACATGACTGTCTGAGCACTTAACATTGTTCCCTGTAGAATGAAGACTATTCTTATGTGCTCTTATGTGCTCAGTATGCATTGACCTGCATATGGCACTTCAACAGATTTCTTACCACCACACAAATACCCTCTATATTTGATTTGTGTAGAGAGTTTTGTTCTTTGTTGATTTTAACCATTTAAGCCATCAAGGCTTTTAACCTTCTTCCTTCCTTGCTAGCAAATGCTTATATACACAGTACCAGTCAAGTTTTCGGTCACACCTTCTAATTAAATGTTCCCATCAAGCACCATGATGTAACTGGTTCTCATGAAGACCATTCCAGGAAAGAAAGACCAAAGCTTAGCTCTGCTAAGAGCTAAGGAGAAGTTCATTTAGCGTTAACAGCCTCAGAAATCACCAATTAACAAACAGCACCTCAGATTAGAGCAGTTATGAAGGATTTACATATCATAAGTAGCAGACACATCTCAATATCAGCTGTTAAAAGGTTTATCCAATGTTTTTTATTCAATTAAATTAGAGTAATGGGTACAAATGTTTTATTGTGAAAACCTGCAAAGTACCTAAAGATACAATTTTAAAACCTCAGCTGCAACCTCATTTCCCCTCTCGCCTGTTCCAGCCACTCAGCATTCAGCATCACCAGTATACTAATCACCGGCCTGATCATCTGTCATCATCTGCACCTGTTTCTCACTGGTTCATGGCCTTAAGTTAGATGTTTTTGTTTTGTTTTTTACTGCTTGAATGATTCATAGGTCACTGTGTGGCATAACTAACAATACTATTCCTTTGAAACTGAATTACAGAACAGAATACAAAATGCAGATACAAAACTGGACTGAAAATAAGAGCCAAAAAAGTCCAACAGAAAGCATGGAGAACTGTTCCTCAAAACTACATAAAAAAAATACAATAAAGGCTGAGTGGGTGGCTCAAGACTTTTGCAAGACTATATACATATATTAAAACTATGGTCCTTTTAAATAGGTTGTTTTGGCAGTACAGATTTTAGATAAACAAGTATATCTTTTTTTCCCCCCTTATTTTCATTACACTGGAATTCTAAGTTGTCTCATTTTAATTGTGGAAAATTACATAACTATCTTTTAATAAATGTAAGTGGACCTAGGCATGGTGTTTAAAGTAGTGAAAATAGCAGAATGTTTTCTCCATGCTGATGAAATGTACCACTATATTTATTCATTAAATTATCTACACAGAGACCATACAGTATAGATTAGGTATTAGAGTTTGTATTGTATTTTAATAAACAGTAAAACATTAACAATGGTTCTAACAGCAAAAAAATGCACAGCACAGGATATATATATATATATATATATATATATATATATATATATATATATATATATATATAGGTGTTTCTGCCTGATTAGAAGAAAATTATACATACAACCATGTTCGAGTAGTTTGGAGGTGTTTTTTTTTTAAAGCCTGAGGGGATTCAAATCCACTAAGTTCACTCACTTAACTTCATTAAAGAAACAGTTTGCGTACGCTAATATAGAAATGTGAACCAAAAATACTAAGAAATGGTAGCACCTCACTTTTGGAATTCACTGGATGCTATTTAGAAAACGGTCACAGATGCCAATCTCAGTGCACGGTGCGAACGCTGCTCACACTAATCATTGATCCTCCATATGCTTTTGTTTGTTTTGACGTGGTCTCTGACGGGTACTCCTGTCCTGTCACTGTTCTCATACCCATTGTTTTTTCATTTTTACTCTGCTGTTTCTTTATTTCATTGTAAAGTCTTCCTGTGATTCCCAAGCGCCTTGTTTTCTAGTTCTAGTGTTTCCTTCTTTGTTATTCCACTGTGTTGAATATGGATTGTCCTTGTTTGCTGTTTCCCTCTTGCTGAATGTATTGACCCACTGCATGAACTGGGGACTTTGGTGATCATACAGTACATAAACTTGCTCTACCTGCAATAAGGTCTGTCCTGCTTCTCAACCTGCATATTATGCAAACAATGCACCACAATATTAGATTGGACTGGGACATGTTTTAACTCACCTGAAAAAAAAAAAAAAAAAACTTTGAAGAAGAGCAGCATTTGGCGTGAGCATGCACACCCCCATAGAATGCTATACAGTCTATGCATTTTACGCCTGTCAATTATGCAGCCTCCTGTGTACAGTATGCACTAGTTTTGTGAATGTCCTGCTTATAGCATCCACTCCTGGGTCAGTCTCAAGTACAGGTTCACTGGCTTTCCGAGTAATAACTACTCATGGGGTCAGTTATGGCCGCAAGACCCTTGATCGAATTCCTTGACCTTTTAACCTTCCGAACGATTTGATCTTTACTTTTCCTTTTTCTTAAGCCCCTGGGATCCCAAGAATGGCCCATCTATCACTTCATGACCCCAGCTTGGGGCAGTCAGATGGATTTGTTGCTTGCTGAGATGGCAAGAATTTGAGAGCATACATTACAGTGAATGGATAAGACCGCTACCTTACTGGCTTTTCAAACAAATCCTAGAGCCTCGCTCAGAGTGTTGGGGTGAAATTATTCGACCGCGCCTGCGAAACCTGAAGATCTCATCTGGATTTGGAGCCATAAAACTGTCCATAAAAAACTGAGTACTTACAAAAGTAGTATAGCCTAACCAGGAAACGAATAAACAATTCTGGATGTACAGTAATTCCGCAACACTTTTGGTCAACTCACAACAGTCATGTGTTTACAGTATTAGTTAATCATGGTCATCATGATTAAGCATTAAAAGTTAGGTTAAGTTCACACAGAGAAATTCTTAATGTTACGCATATCCGATCTTTTTGTTAGGAGGCCGTAGTCAGAGCACAGAGTCAGCCACTATACAGCACCCTTGGAGCAGACAGAGTTAAGGGCCTTGCTCAAGGGCCCAACAGTAACAACCTGGGATCTTCCAATCCTTAGAGTCTTAAGACACTGAGCCACCAATGCAGTTAACAGCTAACTTACTGATTCTTCAACTAAATGAAGAAATGTTTAATCTTAAGCATTGTTTTAAAGTACTTTAATGAACACAATACAAGCTGGTTACTCCAGTTGTGATAGAAAAGCATGCATTTTTGCTATAAATCCAGACTGCTGGCAAAGTTATTTTTAAGGGTTGACTTTTTTTTATAAAGTCAAAAAGTCCTACCATGTTGCATAAATATTTCAGCAACCAGCTTGGTATTAAAACTGAGCTTATCGAAACTGAAATCTGAAAAAAAAAAATCATAACTCAATTATGGTCATGGGGGCCCTGAAGCCTATCCCAGGAGATATAGCCTGGACAGGGTGCCAATCCATCAAAGAGCAAACACTTGCTCACTCATTCACAAACTACAGACAATTTGGAAACACCGATTAGACTAATCTGCATGTCTTTGGACTGTGGGAGAAAACCATAGTACCTGTAGGAAACCCACCAAACCCACTCCATGCACACAGACCTGTGGTGGGATTATGGAGGTGCAATGCAACATTGCTAACCACTAAGCCACTATGTCACCAGTGCTTTCTTTTTTCTTCAGTCTTAAACATTATATAGAAAATATATAGCTCGCTATACAGGACCGTAGCCATCTGTAATCCGAGAATGTGCATAGACGTCACTATTTGCAGAGTTGCCTTTTTAACCCCCAAGTAAATGACTTGATTGCAATCACGAAGAGGGATCTCATTTGGCGATACAGATGGATGACACTCCCTAATCATGAACTTTGCCAAGAACTACTTGCATTAATATGATTTGTGTGCCTGTTGTGCCAGTCTATAACCAAGTTGGATGCCTATAATTCAAGACAGATGTGAAGGCAGCTGAAGTGTGTAATACACTACAGAGCTATCATAAGGGTCTGGCCTCACAGCATGTACAATAAGAAACATGCAGGGTGTGTGCTGCTTGGTGAGTGTGGGTGGGTGATTGAGTGAGGACGTGTCAGAGCTAATCAGCGGAGGTGTGTGTGTGTGTGTGTGTATGTATGTGTGTGTGAGAGAGACGAGTTTCACCTGGTGTTAATATCAGCACTCAGCAAGCCTGACTAGAACCCCATGCTAGATGGAATGAATTCAAAGCAGCCTGCTAATCAGTGTCATGAAGAAGTGAAGGGGTGGTACGGTGAATGTAGACAAGCTTGTAGTGGTAAAAGCATCACACATACACACACACACATGCACACAATATACAGCTATCTGGTGACATTTTAAAAAAAAGTGCCATGTTTCTATTGTGTATATTTGAGGGGCAGTCATGTTAAATTGGGACATTTATAGGCGTCTTCAAGTGCAGAACAATGATGAGACTTTTAGCCATAGTAAAACATTTGTATCATACAAACATTTTAAACAAGACTACTACTGTGAATTACATTCCCGGCCGAGATGGCTCGGAGCCCACTGCAGTCATTCCAGTAAACATTCAGCAAGTGGAACACCTGATCCTTGAAAAACTTGTTGCCAACTTGGGGAAGGGATGCACCTGTCAGTGGGAACTATACACACAGTCATCCTAATTTCTTTGAGCGTTAATAGGAATAGGATCAGCGTAGAGTCCTCATTCACTGTATCCTCAACACCGCTAGCTGTTGCTAGAGAGCAAGAGAGCCTTGAATAAAGAAAGGCAATGTCACAGTTTGTTTAAAAGATAAGCAATACCTGTCTGAGCGATGAAAGATGTATAAATAAGTAAATAAAAACAAAAATAAAACAAAAATATCTTTTCTGATACCTAATCAGCTCTAACAATAAACATTCCCAGTATTCAGATGGTAATATTCCTGAAAGACGTGCCTTCATTTGGTTTTGGTTTACTTATGTCACGGTAGAGAACTTCATGATCATGATTGATGGCCTCATTTATCATGCAGAGCTTTATGGGCTGAAAATGACAGGGACGAAAGATACACACATTCAGTTTTATTCTGGACAACAGTTTGATTTGAAATTGTATCACACAGGAAGAATGCGTGGCCTCAGGTATGAATCAGCTGTTGGTTTCACAATGCTCTGAAAAGATGAAGATGGATTACTGCTAGATATGATGAATTGATCCATTTTCGCCCTCAGACTGGCATAACAAACGAGTGATAATGTGAGCATCTGGATTAACGTGCAGTCCAGTGTATGGATTAATTCAAGAATATGGAGAACAAGGTTATGAATTGTGGGGTCATCTGAGAATGGGGTGCACTGTACAGTATTTTGACTAAACCGATTAAAAAAAACTGACAGGGGCTTTTCTCTTTCATCTTTCATTCATTTTCTATACTGCTAATCCTTATACCACTTATCCAGGAGGCCTGGAGTCTATCCTATGACTTCAGGCAAAAAATACAGGTGCCAATACATTACAGGGCACACATGCATGCACACACACTCACACACCTATTCGCACAATACTGGCAATGTGGGAACACCAGTTAGCCCAATCTTCATGTCTTTGGACTGTGGAAGGAAACCGGAGTACCCGGGTGAAACCCACCAAGCACAGGGAAAACATGCAAACTCCATGCACACTGACCCGAGGCAGGAAGGTGCGAAGCCATTGTGCTAACCACTACACCTCTTGCTGCCAGGGCTTTTCTCTCATGACAATATAACATATAAAATGTGAAGGCAACTAAAATGAAGGACCGAACCATTTCACAAGAATTATGTATGGCCTGATTGCCCTTGTGTTGTCAGATCAACGCGATCTAGGATGGATGTAGCAGTTGTACAATAAATACATGTACTGTGCAATGTAAGTACTATAGAACACTCTCTGTGTGTATGTGTGTGTTTGTGATTGTTGGGAATTTTAATAAATGGGGTTACTGATAAAAAAAAAATTTTTAAAAGCCCTCCTGCCAGAGAAATTAGTAGGGTAAGCAAGGTGAACGTTTGTGTTGCCGTCCATGGTGCTGAACTAACACTGTGATTGTTGGTCTGCCATCTCCATCCAGTTGTTGATTCCTGACTCTTGCTTATCACTGTCTGATGGTGGCATCTACAATTGAAGCAACAACAGCTTTCCGGCCCAAAATCTAGCCCTGTTATGAATGCTAAATATGTTCAGAGCCCCGGTAGCTCAAGCAATGTCATACAATGCCAATTTGACTGAGTAACATGTTTCTTGATTGAGGTTTAAACCAGTTGATGGGTTTTCCCCATAGCTTTGTAGCTGCTGTTGGTTTTGATTGGTACTGACCCACTGTCAGCTGTAATTAGTCCTCATGCCCACTATAATGCGAAACGTGTGTGAGGCCTGATGGTTGAAAGTGCAAATTTATAGGAGGATCTTCAATGTGCCAGACCATTATACTGACAAGGCACCTTATTCAACCGAGTTTCATTTTCCCACATGTTCTTACCTGGTTGTCCGCCTCTCACTACATGCTTCAGTACACCCCTTCTGTGACTCCTCACTGCGATCATTGTTACAGCTATAGGAGAAAATGCAGAGATTCACAGTTGCTGTCAGCATCCTTCACTGCTGGTCTATGGAACTGCCAATTTCCTGATTTCATCCCCGCCTTCATCACCACCCATTTCAACTCCTTACACTTACTGAACCATGAGTTTGCAAGAAGAATACACCGTGACATTTTTTTTTTAGTGTCTTTCTCCCTACGCACTTTGTTCAACCAAGCCAGGAGCATGATTTGAAGATGTTTGATCGCTCTTTTAAATCAAATACTGATGCTTTTAAATCATGCATTAAGCTGTCATCTTTCAGCTCTGCTGGGAAATGTCATTGGTGAGTTGGATACAGTTATCATCTTCTGTATATACACAGTCAATGTCCAGACCATCAAGAACATTCAGCCGGAGTCTAGCCCTTCAGATGTTGATTATATCACAGACCCCTAACGTGACCTACATTTTCTTTCTCTGTGTCATTTCTCCTTCCGAGTGACTCCTGCTGTGCCATCTCCTAAAAAGTTTCCTTGCTTGATATATGACTCGATGAATGATGTCCTGGTCATCTACAGTACAAAACCCAAGAAGATCAGGTCATGATGTAATGCAATTGTTATATTCCTTTTACCTCCTAGAACCATTTTCCTCTCTTCGTGGAAAGGAAATATATACATATAGCATTCATATGAATGTTTAGAAGCTTCTACTAAGTATATAGTATAAATGTAAAGAAAAAAACATCTAATGGCAAATGTCATGCATAACCAACAGGTGCAATCAGGCTTGTTAGTGAAAATAATAGATTAACTAGACAAAAGAGCACTGCTCAGTTTTTCGCTTTATATTTAATGCATTTTCTGAATGTATTGGAAAGCAGGACATGTGAATAATACAAAATCGCTCATAACAACAGAAGAGACAATTGCGTTAAGAACAGGAGGACACAGAAATCTGCACGCAAACGATTGCAAACTTGAATCGTGAGCATTTGCGTGACCATTAAAACATGAAGTAGGCTCTCTTCCGATGAAAAAGAACAAAAGGCTTTGAGGTGTGCCAAGATATTGAGAGGCTGCAGTGATGGCCCGGTGAGAGAATGAGAAAACAGATACAGAGCACAGGAAGATAATTGCCTCTTCTGCTGTGCGGGGTTTAGAACAGGGCTTAAAGGACACTGTTTTGTCCCTGCCCTTTTGTATTATACACCAGAGGAGGGTAGTTTAAGTAGAACACAAAAGATACTAAACACTAAACCGCGCTCTTGTGGCTCTTGTATGCCGAGCCCTAGTGTGTATGACAATGTCAGCCAGAGCTACTTTGTCCTACATGAGTGAGGGGATCGAAGGCAAGCTAATGGGCATTGACGTGTTTGTGTAGCTTGGATCTTCTTGCAGCGGAGTTCTTCAAATAAATGCTGAACACCATTTTGAGCAATGAGCGATAACGTTGAGTGCGCTGACACTGAGCGCGGAATGAATAATATGACACTGACGAGCCAGTTTGATACAGCAAAATCAGAGGAACAATAGCCTAGGTGAAAAATGAGCCAAGGCAGTATTTTAACTCACAAATAAACTCATTTATCTCTCTGACTATTAATCATAAAGGCACACCTTTGTCACAACATTTATGAAATGAGTACTCACACTTTAAATGGTGATAAACTTCAAAGACTTTTTTTCCCCCCTCCCCAAGGTTTACAAATCATATTTAGTTACAAACAGACCCTGAATTGGTAGATAGTTTGAAGTTCATACTGTAGCGTTATTAGGTTTTATAGGAAGAAACCATTTTGGAGATGACGCTGTTGTTCATATTCTCCATGGGCAGCCTGGATAGTCAGGGAGAAGTTCGCAGGCAATAAAAGCAAACTGTGCACCTAGGTCTCCAAAGACTGTCTCAAGTGGTTGCACATAAAAAATAAAAAAAAAAAAAACTATTTCCTGTAGAGAAGGAAATGGATGAACAGTGTTTGTAATGTACCGGTTTGACCTCACAGGCTCCAAACCTGGCATCCGTAGACACCGGGGGATACAGACAAATCAGGACTAGCAGAGGTATAAATTAGTGATGTCCCACATGAGAAGGAAGTTTTAAAACATTGCCCTTTAATTCAGCTGCCTGGAAGAGCTAAGGGACACGTACTGAATCTTCTACCCTCCCATCAGAATACAAGCAACAAGGGATCTGGAGGGAAAAAACAAAAAAACAGGCAAAGGCCCATAACCCCACAGTATCTCCTTCATTCCCAGAACCTTTTTCTTCCCAGCAGGAGCGTCTATAGCATCATAGGGCTGCACACAGAATGGCTTTTAATGAGTCATCGGACATATTAAGGCTTGGGGGGGAGAGAGAGAAAAAAAAAGAGAGAGAGAGCCGTATCCCCATTTTCCCTTCATTAATTAGACGGAAGCCAGACTCATTAAAAGCGTCCAGGGAGCCTCTGTGCATTGGGAGGGGCAGGTGAAGAGGGCTAAGAAGCAGGGAATTGGTTCCTGGGTGCTTTAAAGGTTGTCAGTGGGATAGTTTACCCCCTGTAGCTTCCTGTAGAGAAAGAGAAATACAGAGATAAAAAAAGAAGGTTTGTGTTTCTGTAGCACCCAAGGCTAGACATTAGTACATGTATTTAAAAAGCAAAAAAAAAAAGCAAAAAAAAAAAAAAACTGTCAAAATATACTGCACGATAGAAATTCAAAAATTTTGTATGTATTATATATATATATATATATATATATATATATATATATATATATATATATTATATATATATGTACAGTAAAGCAAAGTAAAGAGATGAAAGTGCTCAGGGGGAAAAAGATATAACGTGCCTTGACCTTCAGACGTAATAAGTTAATGGTTAAAATGTACTGTTAGATGGTCTTGCTCAGTTTGCTGCAATTGTGTAGGCAATAATTTATGAGAAGGGCATAGTGTTATGATAAACAGTACCGCCTCCACAGTGAGCCTGCATTCTGGGAAAAACTGAAGAGCTGACTTCATTGTGGATTCAAATCAATGACTCTTCGCTTTAATCTCTCATTTAGTGTCGGGGGGGGTATCAAGAATGCATTGTTTTATTTTTCTTTAATCATAGTGGCAATATATTTATAATGATCATGGTGTATACACTTACTGCTATGATTGTAGGACAATTAGGCTCCTAAATTATAAAATGTTGTTATACAAAATCCAAAAAAAAAAACTGAATGAACAGAAACCTATTCTTTTTTTTTTGCGGCACATAAGCAGGCCATGTGGCAGGATGCTGGAGCCGAACACCTGCGTTTGAAAAGCAGTGTTCAAGATTCATGTTTGAGCCGTAAAACAAGCAATATTCCACCAAGAAGCGTCCTGACCCAACTGACAAAGTCAGCAAAGTGGCTTAAAACGCAAAACGCAGTCCATAAGGAATGTCAATAAAAATGAACCAGAATCATCTAGTACTAGTGCAGTCGCGCTGAAACCGAAAACAAAATCACAAAAGAGGCCCAGATGAGGATCTGCACTTCAGGGTCACATCACTTCATTCCATCTGTAGCACTACTTATCAGGAAGAAGCAGAAACAGTTCAAGTAGAGACACCGCTTAAAATATGAACAGAGCTGCATGAAACACTCAACATGGCGGCTGTATTTTTATAAGCCCTTTAGATAGTTTTGATTTTCACACTTTAGTTTGTCTGCTTTGGGCTGAATCACTTGATGAGGTGGCAAACTTGGTGAGTTTTCCAGTTGCTTTGCTTTTCCTTTCACACAAAGAAAAATCCAAGAGTATCAAAATGTATCACACAATATGATAGAGTGTCCTCCCTGCTTAGTGGTCAAATGTATCTGTGGTTGGAAAAACAAATACGGGAAGATAATTATGTGTGGTGGATCACTGCATGTTTCTCTAACATAGGAGAGACAATTTTGCTATTAGGAAATTAACCTACGTGGGCGATTTGTTTATTACATTACTTGCATTTACCACTTTAGGCAGATCTCACTCACTCACTCACTAGGCCTGGATCCTATCCCAGGAGACTTAGGGCACAAGGTGGGGTACACCCTGGACAAGGTGCCAATCCATCGCAAGGCACACACACATATACTCACTCACGCACTCATTCTCACACTACGGCCAATTTGGGAACGCCAATTAAACCAACCTACATGTCTTTGGACTGTGGGAGGAAACCAGAGTACCTGGAGGAAACCCACCAAGCATGGGGAGAACATGCAACCTCCATGCACACAGAGACAGGAATCGAACCCGGCCAGGAATCGAACCCGGACCCTGGAGGTGCAAGGTGACAGTGGGCAGATCATACAGCTTAAAAATGAAGCATGGTTACGGCTGGAAAACAACATGGTGATACACTCGAGTTCCAAAGGTGCATATCAAGAAGATGAGGAGGCGGCGTATATTAATCCTACTGAACTGTGACTTCCTCATCTGGCGGAGATAGAATAGATCATTTGGCTTGTTGTCACGAGTCGTCACAAGATGATCCGGATTGAGACCACCTCTTTTCTAAGAGAAAGGAAAGAAGAAGAACAAGAGTTCAACATTGACAGATACTGTCATGCTATGGCTGCAGTTACTTACGGTGTCAGGTTGCCAGCTTGATGGCCAATTGTATCTACTGTAAGCACATGGGGGGTGAATGACCTTGTTCAAGGGTCCAACAGTGGCATCGGAGCTAGAACCAGGGACCTGCTGATAAGCAGTCCAACACTTTAACCCCTGGGCCACCCCCACCCCACCAAATAGATATGAGGCCAGTCTAACTGCTCAGGCACATTGCCAACATGGTCCCAAGTGGGTGGACTTAACTAGAAAGACTTTATGAAGTGGAATTTTCTACTTTTGGTATGTGCTCTTTGAAAATTAGATCATATAAGAGGACCAGTCATGGATTTACACTTTAACGTCAGGTCACCTAAATTCAAGCATAGTAGAGTCCTACTTCATCTGTTTGGGAAATGGTAAAACAAAGGGCATGACCAAATTCTGTCAAGTGCTTCACGAACACAGCATGGATGTTTATTATTCAATTCAAATTCTAGGGTTAACATTAATCCACTGTTGTTTTCTAGAGGCAATATGGATATGGGTTTATTGGATTGACGTGAGCATTGCTTTGGAGAAAATTATTTGCAAGTTTTCGTGAATGTATGACTTAAGCACTATTCGGACAGGACTAGTTTTACTGGGGGACGTTTGAGTTTGAATTTTTTTCAGCCGACGTCTGTCATTTCATGTATGGATTCGGACGGGACTAATATCTCGTAACTAATTATTACGGAGGTGGGCGTGTCTGTGTTTTTCATGTGGGCATTGCGCAAGACCAGGTGTTGAGGATGAGGATTTCTATTGGAGCGTAGAGAGCAGAAACTCGAATACCGGTGCGCTAGAGATTGTACGGTAGTTCACGTGGACCAAAACACACAAGAAAACGCGTTTCGGAAAAAAAACATTTTCGGCAAACACAGACTGCCGGGTTTGCTGAAAAACAGTAGGTAATTTGCTCTGGAATCTTTACAGAGGGCGTATGAGAAAAAGACAGACATGGCAGATTCGGACGGGATTAAAATCACAAAGTACCTTTTATGAAACAGAAATTTCTCTAACGTCCCCCAGTAAAACTAGTCCCGTCCGAATAGTGCTTTAGTTAGAGTTTTTTTTTTTTTTTTTCTGCATGAACTCAGTCATTCATTTATCATTAGTCACACTTTATATTGGCCAAGGACACGGTGGATGCAGGACCCTCGGGTATGGGGAAGGTAATGAGAAACTTGTAGCATTGACACCCACTTGTCCACCATGTCTTTAACAGTTTTAATTAGGCTTTAATTTTAATAGATTGGGATTAGTGTTCATATGTTTTATAAACAATTGCTAAGAATATTAAGCAATCAAACAGAGCCTTTGATTAAATCTAATCAGATCTTGTAAAAGGTACATGGTATATAGATGCCACTGGGTGTTAGTAAATTATTTTAAAATGTTCGGCCTAATAATATTAAATATATATTCTTATCTCTTCATCATTCTTTGATTTTGTTATGTAGTTATTTTTTGCTGTTTATATCGGCATCCTCCTGACAAGATTTCATGACAGATGAAGTGAAAAATAGGTAGAAATGATGTAAAAAGCACCAGAGTGCAGAGACGGGGCCTAGTGTTGCTCGTGTGAAATATGTTGCCCACCGTTCTTCATGAATTCCAAATCAGCAGGAATTAATTAATGTCCAAAGTGCACCGCAAATAGAAATCCGTTAGCAGGAGCGAGCGTGTTCCGCAGCTGCCGAGGGAGTATTATTCAGCGTCGACTCGAGTCCGTGGGCACAGACCTACTTTAAGAACTTTGATTGTAGTTTTTGGTGCATGCCAGGCTCTGACAGTCAAGAACACAATCTGAGGGAGAAATACAGAGAAAGAGAGACATCCAGGATAGAGACTAAGTGGACACACTGGGACGAGGAAGTGTTTTTTTCTGATAGCTTCTTGTAAAAAACAGAGAGAGAGAGAGAGAGAGAGAGAGAACAGCCTGCCCTACATATAGACACTGAGAAAATTGTTGAAATGCAAACAAGTGATATAATAGACAGAGGTGTAAAACAAGAATGAACAATGTAAAGGAATGAAGGAAGAAAAGAAAATTAATGTTAATGCAGCGATAGAGGACGTAATGGATGGATAGAGGGGAAAATAAGCAGTAAATGTAAAGAGAAACAGATCACAAAGTAATGGGTGAAAGAAAGAGAAAAAAATCAAGAATAGCCAAAAAGAATCCAAAGAAAGAAAATAGTGGTATAGAAGAGAAGGACAGAAAAAAGAAAACATTTAATGATCAAATAAATAATGAAAAAAGAAAGAAAGAAATTAATGACAAAGTAGTGATAATAATAATGGAAAGAATAAAATAAAGAATGAGAAAAAGTAAACAAAAAATATGGAAGAAGGAAAGGAAAATTTAAAGGAAAAAAGGAAAAAAATATGGAAAATAAGAAAGATAGGATGCAAGACAAAAATCTGATAGATTGATTGGATCATTAAAAAAGAAGGATAAAAATATTGAGTGATAAATCAGCCTAGGAACAAGAAAAGAATGAAAACAAACAAACAGAAACACTACTTCAGTATGCTTTGATTTTCTAATTTCCACTCGAGTCCCGAGTGAATCACAGCAGAAGATGATGTGTGTGAACTCAGGATGCTCTTATCTCTCAGCTTTTCTTTTTTTCTTTCTTATTTTTTTGTGAAGAAAAAAAAAGAAGCTCTGAGCATTAAGTGATCTAATAACACGAACTCACATAATTAAAAAAAACAATTACTGGGTCACCAGAAGGCCATATGCTGGCTTTGTCAGTGGCTTTTTATGCAAATGTCCCTCTGAAGCATTGCATTATTATTACACAAACTTTCCAGGTCTCCCCTTGGGCCTAATATTCATATTGGTGCTTCCTTCTCCTTGTCTTGCCAAAAAATAATAACAATTGACTGATTTCAGGCCAGCGGAAAACAACAGCAGAGCAACGGGAGCCGAAGCAGAAATGCCATGGGGAGCTGTCCAGAAAATAAGACGGTGTGGTTAATATTGGCACAAAAAAACTGAATGAAGAAACAAGAAAAATCTCGGTGTTGCTACATACCTTTCTATGCTGCCTCAGGGATGAATTTGGGAGTCTTTATGATCTGAGAACATGCCTGGAAAGTAAAAACAAAAGAGATGCTCAGGAGTGCTATAGCACATGGGAAAATGGTGTCTAATTAGAAATAGCGTTATGTTCGAGTCTGCCTTAATATGAGTTAATGAGTACGAACGCAGTTTAACCTATAGTACATCCCAAATGTATACTTTATGGAAGAGCTCTTATTATTACTCTTGAACTCTGTTAGAAACAGTAAACATACAGAAGACATTTGAGGCGCAAAGAAGAATTAGTAGAATCTTTTAGCGCTGTTAACTCATATGAAACTACGCAAAAACTAAGCGATATGAAACCTATGTCAACAACTAAATTCATATTCTTAATTTAAGATTCTTAAAGAATTATTCAATAATAATAATAATAATATAGAAATGGACTAAAAGCTTCTTATTCAGTAATATTTGACAAGGCAGAGCAGAGTATTCATGGGTGAATTATGCATGAGAAATTGTAGTCATTACTGTACTTTTTAAAAAAAAAGTAATATTGTTTGTTACTTTTCCTCCTAGATAATTTCCAATAAAAACTGTACTCCTTACATTATGATTCTTATTTTGAAAGTGTTTAAAGTTATACATTTTACAATTTTTACAATTAAAGTTTTTCTTTCTTTGGAGAAGTATGAGTATGAGGTGTCTCATATAAAAAAAAATGACATATCAACCTTTAAGATGTGTTAACAAACACAAAAGTATGTTAAGTTACTGTTATATTTGGTAATTTAGCCAGGTAAAAATTAGCTAATTAAAGTGTGTAAACTACTTAGTTAAATTAATTGGCTAATTAAGAATTGTATGTTATCTAGTTATTTTAGCTAGCTAGTCACAATTTGTACTTTTAGCTAGTTAAATAGCTAGTTAGCAATTTATCTTTTAATATAGCTAGCTTGTTGAGGATTGAAATTTAGCTAGTTTAATTAGCTAGTTACAGTTTGCAACTTGGCTTTAAAAATAGGTAGATAGTTAAGGATTGAAATTTAGCTAGGTAAATTAGCTAGCTAGATAAAGTTTGAAATTTAGGTTGTTAAATTAACTAGCTATTTAAGGTTTGTATTTTAGCTAGTTAAATATGTTGGCTAGTTTAAGTTTGTAATTTAACATTAACATTTGTTTTTAAGCTAGGTAAATTAGCTAGATATGTTAATATAGAGATAGAAATCCTATAACCATTTATTTATAGCTTTGATTCATTTTTAATTAGTAGTTTTGGTTAATTACTAATTATGATTACTGTGTAATTGGCCAGTTCTGCTTTCTAGTTTATATTAGTGACAGGCATTAATATAATATTACTCCCTTATTTATGCTTAGTCCTTGCATAGATATTAACATTTGACTCAGCCAATGCCCAAACCCCAGCCACTGATCCAGTCCCGGTCCCAAGGCCAAGGAAGAGCATCTTGGCATAAAACATGTGCCAACTTGTGTGCAGATCAGATGGTCAGTGTAGTGACCCCATAAAGGAAGCAGCCAGAGTCCAACACCAGTATCATTATTTAAATGTTACATTTACAAGTCACATTGCAGTCTTTGATCAACAAGGCTATATGAAGTGCCTAAGGTTTTTTTTTTGTTTTTTTTTTTTTTAGAAAGAACAGCTTTCAGTATTGGGATACAGCCAGAGACTGTAGTGAGTTTATCTGATCACATTTTTTCCATCTGGTATGTCATAACTGTGCCAGTCACACTGATGTGCAAAACAATGTTTTTTGTTCTGGAAGCAGTTTTGTAATACTGAAGAGACGGCAATAACAGCAACAGATAGTTACGTTCTTTGGTTTCTTCCATTTTTCAAAACATGTTCTACAGTGCACGTATGGTTTCTTTGGTACATTGCAGTTATCCTTGAATGTGTGTCACTTGTCTCTAGCATCTGACAGATTAATCAGCACAATTCATGTTACAAAATGTTCTTCCAGAAGTTGCTTTCAAAAACACATTTCTACTTAAAAGGGGAAAATGCCATAATCAGACATCTAGGTGCTTCAAAATGACCTGAATACCAGGCTTTTTTTTTTTTTTTTTTTTTACACATTGTCATAGAAACTTTTTCTATGCTTGAACGCAGTCACTCTGATCATTTTTCTCCCCCACAATGTCCAGTTTGATTCACCTGTATCTTTTTATTCTATCCTCCCACTCAGTATAAATATTATGTCTTTGTGAAACTTGCAAACAAAGCTGTTACTGAGAATTACTTTATTATAGCTCTTTCTTCATTTTCCATGTACCCTGTGCCTGGCTATGTGTTTCACCAACTTTTTTTTTCTAATTATTCTTACTGGAAAAGCCTAAATAAAGAAACATATGACATGCATCCTACTGTCTTTTCCACCCATCTGTTTCAGGTACATGAGGTTCCTGTGTTTTACTGTGTTTCTGAGATCATGCGTGCACTGATAAATCAACCATATGCACATAAAAAAAATATTTTTTTAAGTTTGCTGATGCTACAGTATGTGCTCTTAAATGTTGAAAAAAATTATAAATTCATTAATTAATTGAGTATAGATATTTGTTCTAGGATGTAGGGCAAGAAAAGTAAAAAGTATCTACTAATAAATTAGTAAAGTACGTGAAAATGTACACAAGTACAGTAACAAAGTGAATGATAATATGAGTTATCATTCACATCTGCTTAAATTATCACAAAACTATCACTATCTATGTAAATAAACAATAATCATTTAAAAGTCCATAAAGGAGAAATTGTTCGTGTTTGGAGCCTTCTTCTGGATGGAAGGTACATTGTGTTTGACATTCCTGTTCTTGTTATAGAGATGTAAAGCCTTTGAACTGCATATAGGTGTCTGTTTAATGCTAAGTTTACTTTTCCCTTTCTTGTCTCTTTCTTTTCTTTGAACTAATCTTTAAATTAACAATAACACCAGCTTCAGTGAAAATGGAAGATGATGGAAGAATGGAAAAATGGAAGAAGTTAGAGGTAGAAATTCCAGCATGGTGTATGATTTCTGACAGTTGTTCAACCTTAGCTACATCACTTGAGTTCCTAATTGGTTTCAACCACAGTGAGCAGATGATTTTTCTTCTGCTGAAGCAATTCATTTTCTTTGTACCTAGCTGTTGTAATGAATTTAGCTGGCTCTGTTTGTAGAAATATAATATCCCAATTTACACATTATAAAAAAAACTATTTATTGAAAGAAAATAATAAGAAAGTAAATTTAAAACAACAACAATGGATGCCATTGAAGATTGAATCTTCCAGCCTGTCTACTTCATTAAAAAATTTGTTTGTAGCCAGTATCACTTCAACAGTACTGCAAATAAACCATATCGTCCACTTACAGTACTCATCATCTATACCACTTTTTCCTCTATTCAGGGCCTGGACCGTATCCTAAGTACACCCTGGAAAAGGTTTTCAACCATCGCACGGCACACAGGCGCACGGGAAACCCACCAAGCATGGGGAGACTTTGAAGGTGCAAGGCAACAGTGCTAACCACCACAACACCGTGCCACCCCATGTTGTCCATAAACTGACTATTTCTTCAATGTTACGGTAACATTCCTAAGATGTAGCCGCTGCAAGAAATCCTCCGCCTAACACCAACCTCGCAGCCGATCCCAGAAAACTAATGCTAAAACCGGTTTTGCTTTCTCAATGGGCTTTTATGGGAGAAAATCCTGAGCTGAGACAATCACATGGGAGCTACTTTCAAGACCAGAAAGATGCAAACAGAAATTAGCAATATGAATTGCAAGACATTGTTGTGAATGAGTTTTTCTATAATTACTAAGCTATATTACAGAAATTACATTGATATTTAAACACGTAAACGTAACACAATGTACCTTCAATGAGTATAAAGAGCATAATCAGTAATAGAAAGTACAGCAGAAAGGATAGGGAAAATATATAATATATATAAAATAAATAAAGGGTTTAAGAGCTGACTTTGATCCAGGGACTTCAACGAGATAAGTTGTATCCATGTGTTTAATAAGAGCTGTCCATTAGACATATGTGTCAATGTAAATGTGCATAAGAACAAGATGTTGCCAGAGAGACAAGGCAATTGAAAGTGCACACTGCATGACTCGTTACACTGTCAGGATTTGTATTTACACTCTATATGAATGGTACAAACCATCCCTGAAGTCATCCATAGGTTTTCTAAAGAGGGGTTTTGAAGCTCAGCTGTGGGAGCTCTGGTTGTTGCCTTGTTGACAAACGATAAATTCAGAAAACGGGTAAATGGGTTGAGTGACTTATATGACGCTGTAGGTGGCATCCTATCTCAGATACCCCAAGCTAGCTCCTTGACCTTCAGCTTAGTTTGAAATATTAAGATAGCTGATGAAGATATGCCGATGTTACTTTACTTTTGATTGAACTCTGTCATCCATATATTACTTGTAGTACGTTAAACTTACACAGATTTCAGTTAGCTGGTTAGCTCAAGCTAAAGTCAAATCGGCCCCAACTCTAATCATGCATAATGTTATGGGTTAAACTGATAAGTTAAATTTAAAAAAGTACCCCCGTACAGTTGTCATGAATGGAAAATCTAGCTATGGAGATCAAAACATAGGGCTCTAGTGATTTACTTATTTTGGAACCAGGACTCTAGCTGTCAGTCAATGAACTGCACATTTTGGCCTTCAGTTTTGGACACATTTTTCAGAAATGGAAATTAGACCTTGGCTTCGTTACATTAATACATGATCACATGCAATGTCCACATCGTAAAAGTTCTATTTTACTTCAAAGTCAGACTAATGAGATACAACAGTCAGTTGATTGATGCCTCTTTTGCCACTGATCACCCCAACTGTCACGCCTCTGTCCTTGTCGAAATGACAGCAGCGCTTTACTGCCTCATTTAAACATTCTGTTTAAACACACCATTTCTATTCTCTCTTTGCATGTGGCTGTCCTTGTTTTTCCATGATATTGTGGTGTTTTTTTTTTTTTAAGCAATATATATATATACACCCTGCTCACTAATATCCTCAATGCATTCTGTGCAGATGCACCAGCCACGCTTATACACAGTATAGTTTAGTTTTGGATCATTTAGTTTACCTTCCCTCAGAGCTTATGACTGTAGATATTGGGAGGCAAGACAGCATACATAATGGCATACAAAATGAATTCCATAGGCAGGGTTCTTCAAATCCAGTCCTAGAGGGCCAGGGTCCAGCACATTTTGTAATTCACCACCACCTAAACATGCGTGCTGGATCTTAATCGTAATTCTTGTAATTAACAGTTGCTATTGCACTTGACTAAAGAACCGACTATGTCCACTATATACCACCGCCAGATGAACTGATTAACATTGATTATTGATTATATACCAGTAATCTGGTGACAGGATCATGGCCACCCAAGGGTCATCCATCTGGTCTGTTCTCACAAAATGTTTTTTCATCACGGATTGCTGTGCATGGGGCTTAGCAGGCAAAGAGTTCAAGGCTGTTTACCTGCCCTCCACATGTTCCCCCATAACTACAGTCCAATGGGTTTGCACCGGACAAACTAAAAATTTTACATTTTAAAGTATATTTTATATGGTTGTTTTAAAATTTTATTTTAAAGGATCTCCTATTTTGTTTTTTCATTTGTTCAAATACAGAAACATGGTGTGTCAGTGCTTTGAGGAGCAAACACTCTATTTTACATGATATTTCCCCGAACCTAATCTATGGAGGCCCTATCCTATCCCACAACCCACAGCACCCAAAGGATCTGCTGTTAACATCCTGGTTCCAGAGGCCTTGCGGAGTCTTGTGCCAAGGTACCAGAGCTGCCCCGGGAGCACACTGAGAAACTTATACCATATTAGGCTTAATGTTTGGGGTGTTCATGTTATGTCTTATCAGTGTATGGAGTTGAATAAACCATAGAAACAAGGCTACTATGGTGCTCATGCATTACTTATGTGTCGACATTATCGACTTTATAACCCCACTTTCCTTGCAATATATCTTACAAGTGAAGTGGTTTTGTACATCATAGACTCACTTTGCATATAATTCTGATTGCTATAAAACAAGATCTTGGCAGCCGTGGCATACAGTAGGTTTTAATGTACAGTACTTCAGTTCTAAACTTAGCACCGCGGCAATCCTGTGATTAACTACCCCTTATTAGTTGCAAATCAAACGTTTCGAGAGAGAACATGGGGCAGCATAATTTCTTCCCCAACGGGCCTTTATACGTGGTGGTAACAGTGAATAATGTTGGTCAAGTGGACTAATTTAGTGATGGACCAAATGATCAGACACTAATTCTAACTAGTTTTAATTATCATCATCTGTTACACTTTTGCTTCTCTTTATATTTATTAGATTTTCACGCCACCTTACTCATTCCATCTCCAGCTCCCTCATCCGACTCATCCTTCCCCTTGTCTTGGCACTTCGGTTATGACTTATTGAGAAGCTGATTCATTTTTAAAGCCTCCATTTGCCACAATGCAACAGGGGCTTGTTGTGTGAAGCAGCCCTCCGTGAACATCAAGAACGCAAGAGGTTCTGTAGAGAGGTCACTGATGATGATGATGATGATGATGATGATGATGGTAGTGGTGTAGTGTACCCTTTTTCGCTTGTATAAGAATAGTGTTTCACATGAAAAAACCTCGGTATCTGTCTGTGAAAAGCAGGATACAGTAGATATGATGAGTGTGATATGATCTGTAATGACTGTACAGCTTGTAGGGTGGTAGAAAAGTAATACAGCGAATGGGTTTCCTAGGTATAAAGCTAGATGACATATCACTCCTTTTTAAAATTCAGTTTGAAACAGATTCCAACATATTGGCCTAAACTGTAGATACTGCTGCTGTACCGGTGTGTTTGTTTGGTGATTTAACAAAATGTATTAGTAGCAATACACAAGTATTAGGAATCTTTTGATGGATGAATGGATGGATGACTTTACAAGAGGTGTTAAAGCCAAACTAGGGCTTTTGATTGTGCGGAATAACGAAACACAGTTACGAGGGTAAAGAAATTGCATTTATTTCTCTATACTGTATAATCTCCTGCTTCACAAATGCACCTGTCTCAGCATTTCACTAGTGCTTGGATACCATCAAGTTCAAAAGTTTTCTCAGTACACCGGAGACATGATCAGACTGCCTGCTTCAAGTCTGAAACACTATTCTCCCAGGAACTCCTTTAACAGCCCTAAATATTTGGAAATGGCTAGGAGTGAGTTCAGGACTGTGTGGTGGATATGGCAATAACTTCAGGCCAAGTTATATACAGTAATATGCAAGTGGTGTTAGTGAATGATTGATTGTGTGTGCACTTCAAGTTATATGTCAATTTTCAAGGATCCACTATTCAGCTGAATGTTCACAGAAACAGAGCCACCTTCTGAGTCTCATCACTGTACTGTGATTGGACGTCTTCTGAAAATGTTCATGCACAAGAAATTTCATCACAAGTCCCAGGTTGACTGAAGGGAAATAAAAAAAAAATAATTAAACCATCAATGCATCTATCAGTCCAACATAAGGCATCCAACATAAAACAATTAGGATTGTGTTTAATGGAAAAACAATGCATGTACAGTAGCAATGTTAAATGTGTAGCATTACGTGTTTTTTTTTTAATCTTATTTTTACAATAAATTTCCATTTTCTTAACAATGACACATTATGTACCAGCCACTATAATCATTCCATCATTTCCCTTAAAGTTTGTGAGAGAAAAAATAAAAGCAGCTCCAATGATCGCAAAGCTTTGACAATGGAAGGTTCTTCCATAAATGTTTAACATCACCTTAGAAACAATTTCACAATACCATTTATTGCACATACTGTATACCCTCAAGTCCCTATGAAGTCATTGTTACTATAGAAAAAATAATACAACAGAATAAACCTGTGATTTGCAGCTTTGACTTCTCTCAGTTATTATTATCCAGGTGAAGTGATGTTTCAGGATTTTTAGGCATTATATTTAATAAGTAAGTAGAGATCAAATTGATGGTAGAAAGAAGGCACTATATTATGTACTCTAGCTAGGATTGTTGTACAAACCTGACCTGAAAGCATAATTTACACTCCAGTTTCCTTTATGTATTAGAACTATAATGATAGAGATGACTGAACCCCTTTTAGACTTGATGGTTTCTGAATAGTATGATTTAAAAAAATAATGAATCAATGCCACATAAAGAACAGAACAGCATTCCATTACTTTTAAGCTCAAGTGCTGCTTAACTTGCATGAATTCAGGTGGAAATTTTGTCCTGTTAAACAATTTATGCAGACTCGAAGCCTTGCCAGGTTCTTCAGAGAAATCTGTAGCTTGTTGTGTGATAGGGAACAGTACTTACCTCCTACTTGTCCCTGTAATACACACATAAACAGAACCCTGCACGCTCTCTTTCCCACCTGTCTGTTTAAATCAATGGCACCCAGCCTTTGTACAAATAGAAGGTGTCCTTCCCTTAGAAGGCCCCGTTCCTCTCTCCGTTGTAGGCTTCTCGTTCTGGTTTCAAACGAAATCTAACAAATAACCATTGTCGTGTATTATTTTCCCTTATTCAAGACCTCAGACTAGATACACATACACACTAACCAGAGATACACATTCTTTGAGTGCTGTGACTGTGGTTGTTCAATAGATGAGGATCCTGCATGTTAAAAGGGTCATGAAAAATCCGCCAACCCACCAACTTTTCTTCACCAAGGAGATCAGGATCAGAGAACGGATCAAAACGGGAACGAACGAAGGATACAAGTGAAAGTGAGGAAGAAATCATTCTCAAAGATGGTGTTTATCAGCCCTTACCTTTCTTGAAGTGAAAGTGAGCGCCGCTGGTTTCAGTCATAAATTCACAACCACATTGTGAATGTAGGGCTTTTAGGACGACTTTCACACACCCACAGACAAACGGAGTCACTGCTGCCTGACTCATGGATTAAATAAATTGTCTGAATAATGGATTACATTTTTAAAAATATAACTAAATAACTAAGTACTTAAATGGCGGAACTAATGCGTTAGATTACTCGTTACATCAAAAAAGTAATCCAAGTACTCTAACGGGTTACTTTGTAACACGTTACACCCAACACCTGCTTATTATACACAATTCTTTGTTGTACTTGGTCTGGCTTTTAGATAAAGTCCTTTCATTTGCCAACAGCTGGACATTCTGTGAAGCACAACCCAGTTATTTAAATTCTAAAACGATGCTTGCCGGATCTGGCGGCACTCCGCGGGACTGATTGCGGCCTTCCGTGGGAAAAAAAAAAAAAAAAAAACACATACACACATTTTTAATGGCCACATCTGTACAACAGTAATATAAAGAATCTAAGCCAGGAATCTGAAAGCTTTATGACTATATGAAGAGTTTCATCGATTATATTTGGTGAAAGTCTAAGAAGGTCTCATTTGCTCAAAAAAGGTTTAAGTAGGATCATTTGGTTTGGATGACATCTACAGCATTTTAAAAGCAACATGTACTCAAAATATACGTACAGGTCAGACATAATATTAATATCATTAAAATGAATGCCATTAAAATCACTAAAATTGGCTCTGGCCCTTTTGGGGCATGGCTACGCAGGGCCTCTGGTGGTGTTCTGTGGTGTCTGCCACCAGGACGTTGATCATTTCAGTGCCTCCGTAGATTGGATTTGCTTGTCTATTCCACATCCCATTCAGATCTCAAGATATGCACCAGAACTGGTTATCCTGTAGAATGCAACAACAGTCTTTGTTTTGAAACCTGGAAACATCAATAGAATTTTAAATATATACTTTTTTTTTTACTTTCTTCTCCTTTCTACTTCGTATTCAAAGACATTTCTCAGCTTACATAGTAATGAGGTGCTACCAGATACAAATAACTAGGAGAAATTTAAAAAGTGCTTAGAGTTGAGTTCTGGGGCAGATTTGCAATGCAAAACACTGACACCAGAGCATCTCTCTGACTGAACACAAGAGTTTTAAATACTTCTTTGTATGTGTAGAACACCTTCTGTTTGTCTGAATCAAGCTGAGACAGTTCTTACCACAGATTATATAAAAGTGCTAAAAGCATATCTTTTTTCTTTTTCCTTTTTTTTTTTGCTGAAAGCTTAAGAGGAGGAAAGCACAAGAATAAATCTATAGGAACATTTTCTTTTTTCATTTTTGTGTGTTTAAATTTCTATTTTGGAGATGACTCTGAAACTTATATGAGTATTAGATGTGTTTATACCACAGTGGTGGTAAATTCATGATTCTCTTTTGTTAGCCGGTGTTCCATTTTAATGTAACTACTACTGAGATGTCAACAATTTACACTGCACACAATATTGTGAGAGACTCAGTGGATGTCATACATACTGTGTGGTGTTTGTTTCACTTCAGACATGTTTGGGATAGGGAGGCAATTGTATTGGGTTGATAGACACACCTCATTTTGTGTTTTCCGTGTAATGGTCTCATTGTGTACAGGTGTGGGGCCAATACCAAAAGACAACCCTTTTCAATGTGGCATCAATTTCAACATTCTGTGGGTATAGACAGCTGGTGTTTGTCAGTAAATCATTCCAAGTTCATCATTCAAACAGCCATGAACACACAACGTCACTTAATGAACGAGCAGCGCCACTTGGCCATGGCGCGACTTCGGGTCGGTGGCAGTCAGTCAGATGTTGCTTGTGAACTTGGTGTGTCTCAAAATGTTATCAGCAAACTTAAATCAAGACACAGTACTACTAGCAGAGTTCATGACAGACCCAGGAGTGGAGCCCCACGAGTGACAGGCCGCAACCATGACCAGTACCTAAAGACCCATGCACTCAGACATCATTACGCAACTGCCACACTGCTGCAGGCCCATTAGGGGTACTAGAGTTTCCAGACAAACCATTCGCAACTGACTCCACCGCTTTGGCTTGAACGCCAGACAACCATTGCAGGCGACTCGGCTGACACCAAGACACCACCGTGAACGTTTGCAGTGGGAACAAGACCATGTGACCTGGACAATGCATCAGTGGTCTACCATCCTGTTCACTGATGAGTGTCGGGTCACCGTTGCTGGAGAAGGCGAGGTGAGCGATACGCTGAGGTCAACATGGTCCCCAGGGTTTGCTTTGGGGGAGGAGGTGCAACAGTCTGGGCACGCATCACCAGTCAGCACAAAACAGATTTGGTTATTGTAGATGGCTCAGTCACTGCACGTTCTTGCCTCAGAGACATCATAGAACCATCATCATCATCCCCCAATTCCGCCAGCACACCCCCAACTTTCTGTTCATGGATGATGATGATAATGCTCTAACACATCGTAGCAGAATTGTCACAGCTTGACTTCAGGAAGTTGGAGTGCCTCATATGGTGGTCATCAATGTCCCCTGACCTGAACCCCACAGAGCACGTCTGGGACCAGTTGAAGCAGAGACTGGATGATCGTATCCCACCTCAACGTGAGCTGGCAGAACTGCATGCAGCATTTGTGGAAGAGTGGAACGTATTGCCTCAGAACAACATCATGAGGCTAGTGAGGAGCATGAGACGTCGCTGTCAAGCTGTCATTGAGGCAAATGATGGAAACACCCGCTATTGACATTGTCAATTTTTGTAATTTTGGGCTATCATTGTTATTGTCAAAATTTTGGGGGGTAATAAATATTAAACTAATGAAAATGGTGTTTCTTCTCATACATTATTATTAATATCAAAAGGAACTTTTACTTATTTCATTAAAATTCAGAGCGAATACGGAAAAGCACTCACGTAAATAACAATATCCCTAACTTACTGTGAGTGTAAATAGAAAATTAGTGTCACATCACTGCTAGAATCACAACCTGTATTGACCCAGTATTACAATTCCCCAGCAGGAATTTCACACACCTTCTGACCATTGTACATAATTGTATTTCACTCACTCACTCATTATTTATACCGCTTATCCTGTATAAAGGCGTCGTGGGGGGCCTGGAATCCTCAGGAGGGTACTAGGGTACTAATCTCAGGAGACCTAGGGCACAAGGCAGGGTACACCCTGGATAGTGTACAATCCATTGCAGGGCAAACACACACTGTACACACACTAATTTACACACTATGGGCAATTTGAGAATGCCACTTAGCCTAATCTGCATGTCTTTAGACTGTTGGTGGAAACTGGAGTACCTGGAGGAAACCAACAAGCACGGGGAGAACCTGCAATGGAAATCGAAACTGAGACCTGGAGGTACAGTATAAGGCAACGTTGCTAACCACCAAGCCACCAATTTCCGTTATGACATGCTTAATAGGATTACATGTGTGCACCGTCTCCATGCTTTTGACCACTCTCCTGTCCTGGTATTTTGGATTGCTTGCTTCTCTATTTTCTCAACAACCCTTCGAAACTGTATCATCAGAATATGTTACATAAAATGTGTGCAAATATAGACATGGTGAGTTTTGTGGTTGGGTGGAATTTTTGGAAGTGTCAGCACAGTCAGAGGTAAAGATGTCACTTAAATATTCTTGGCAAGGAAAAATCATCAAAATGGAATTATTAACTTCAGGGGAGTAAAAAAAAAAAGGAGGTGAGCTATTTAGAGCTGCTATAATGGATGTAATAACAGGAACTAACTGTATTTGGGCCCATTACACAATGATGCATGCAACTATAAATGACTAAATGTACAGTATGACCAACGTTGTGTAATTGCTATAATATAAAAAGAATAAAGCCTTTATTCGCTTTGTAATTGGAAAATAATCAACAGTGACACCACGTTGTCACCACCCTCAAGGTTTTTTTTTTCTTTCTTCCTTTTTGTCTGTCTGTCTGTCTGTCTGTCTGTGAATGAGCTCAACTCTCCGAAACGTCAAATGAGTAAACCATTCCAAAAATATTTTGTTCTCATAATCTCCTAATGAGAACTATTATGTTAATTTGCTCTTTAATTTGTTTCACATATTTTCACCTGCTGAGATTTATTTATTTAAATTCTGCAATATGAAAGTAATTTAGAATAGATCTTTATTTTCCTGCTTCTCCCTTAGCAATTCAAATCAGCCATGCTTTTGTTCAGTTTAACCTTCTGGCTCAGCAGTAGAAGGTCTTCTGAGAGTGTTTTTTTATGTCTCCGTCAGTTAAATATGGATCGTCGGGTCAGTGTGTGGTACCTGGTACTCTGTATGGCACAGCATGTACTGCATTTCTTTTACATCTCTACTTTAATTGTCTGACATGGATGCGTTCTTCTTACTGAGCCGCAGCTGTTACTGGGCGACGGGAAAAAAACGAATAGCCAGGGTTGCCATTTTTACAAATGTTTCCTCCTTTAAACGAATCACACACAGGCACGCACCAATGACCTGTATGTGTGCCCACTCGATGTCAGAGCGTTATACAAAAGAGCAGCATGGCCTTGTGCGGGAGGCAGAAGACTGAAAGTGTTTAGCCGCCGAAAGATTTCTCTTCTCCTCTGCCAAGTGTCCGCAGCTCTCAGCATCTTTGCATCTGGCCTGCGGCGTCTTTGCTGAGCAGCTGTTCGGCATTACATGACCTGTGTATGAACGACGGATCGCCCGAGCGAAGCCCATCAGAGGTCGTGATGGCAGTCAGCAGGAAGTGACATACAGTAATGAAGGAATGACAGCCTTCTTCGCTGCAAGAATTTTAAAATCTAGCTCTTTGCGAGCAAGCTTATGAAACCGCTTCTGCGGTTTGCTTCCTTTGTCCTGTCATTCATAATTATTTCACAGGACTTTTGAGTGCTCGTTGATTGACTGTTGATTTTGATTGGTGTGATTCATTTTCATTTTCATGAACGGCGGCTTTGACAATAATTCCAGCTATAATTCAAATCACAGGTTTATATAAAGTACTGTGCAAAAGTCTTGAGCCACCCCGTTATTTATTTTTATTTAGGTTTTGCTTCCAAAATGCCGGACTTTTTGATTATTTTTAATCTAGCGTTGAGGAAGAGTTGTCCAAGTTCCTGGCTCTGATTTTCAGTCCAGTCACTGTACCTGACCAGTTTCAGGGCAATGAATTTTGTTTGTTAAGCATTACAGTGACCAGTCAATCAATCAAGCATGAACCAATGAGAATCAGGTGCACATGATGACAGATGATCAGGCCGGTGATACTGGTATACTGGTAATGCTGAATGGTGAGTGTTTGGATCAGACGAGAGGGGAAATTCAAGAGGTTGCTGCTGAAGTTGTTACCTAAACAACAATTTTATTATTATTATTATTATTAAGGCACTTTTCAGTCTGTCACTGTAAAGCATTTGTTCCCATTTATTTGATTTAAGCCTTTTGTACAGTACTGTGTATATGTTTTTCAATCAATATCCTTTGCGTGAATCAATACATTAAACCATGCATGAATAAAGGACAACAATTGGCATAAACCCCAAACAAATAAACAGGACACTTCCCAATACACTGTGTCCCTAAATAAAGAACACATTGTCTTAATTTCTTGCTTGGAGATTATATGTCTACAGCTACTCGTCTCAGCTATTGCTCATCTGTGCTTGTTTGTGTCTCGATATGAGATTATTACCTTAGTATGATGGCGGAGATGTGGTCACCAATATGCCACAGCTGGAATTTTGTTGCTGTTTGTAAGCAGGCCACGATAAAGGAAAACCCCAGCGGTGTTTATTAAGGACCTTGTCTGAGAATTGCTCCCACATAGAGTGGACGAGACAGACCCTGTTGGGTTATTAAGCCGCACTGCTGAGGGGCGGGAAAAGGAGTCAAGAGTCTTGACTTGGTACGCTTGTTGGGAGCTGGGCGTTCTTTAAAAAAAAAATTAATAATCATCTCACAAGTACAAGTATTCAACCTAATAAGTGCTCCTTAAGGCAATAGAGTGGGCCTGCTCACACAAACAGTCATTTAAAATTAGTATGCTAGCTCTCGCGCCGGAGCCTGGCTCTGTACCGCGTGCTTCCTACCGATGCCGGAATTTACACCACACAGATGGCGCCTCTTCTTTTAGGCAAACTTGCTAGCATGTGCACTTCAAAGCTGGAATAGTCCCCTATCCCTGCAATATGCAAGCAAAGTGAATTATTCATTAGCACGCTGCTCAAAGGTGTCACCAGGTTAGGAACGGCTATTAAACCCTGTCTTCTTCTATCACCACAGTCCTAATTATGGCTCTGAAGGCCGCGCAGATGTCTCTATCACCCCCAGGCCAGAGGAGGAATGTTGACGCTTCCTCGCTTGTGTCTTCCACTTCAGACCAGACTCGAGAATGTCACTCACACTTTTAACCGTGCTCCACATGGTCTTGGGTTACAGCGTGCGCTGCTCAGGAACAGCTTCCGAATCAAATCAGAAATCAGGAAGCATGCTAGCTCATGCATGGGCAAAGATGGCATGAGGACAGAAATCGACAAGCTTCTTCAGGAAAATAGCACCTATTTCTGCATCTCCTCTTATCTCTTATGTGTTACATTACATTTTCTCACCTAGAAGACATTTTTATCAAAGGCAAATTATTGTTCATGGATCCAACAGTGACATCTCGGAGGTGACGAGATTCAAAGTCACAGCCTTGTGATCAAGATTCCAGTTAACATTGTTACTCAGTTAACATTGCGGATGATTGTAGTATATGGAATAAAACAAAAGAAATTACTGTTACCATCCCAAAGTTTATTATTTTCCTGTAATATCATACTGTATACTGTAGTGTTTTAGTAATTCTATACTGCAGCAACTTGCATATAATTATTATCATGAATTAAAACATTTCATTTATTAATGACTTTTTCCTCTCTGTAGTTGTCTTTAATGTACTGGAAAGTTATCACATACATTATAAAGGTTATAAACAGTTCCTTTCTTTTTGATTGTTTTTTTGTTCCCTTCCATGTAAACCTTCAAATGTATCTAAAAAATCTGAATTCTCCCATTGCAGAATAACTTATTAACGTTTATAAAGCACTCACACTGGCACTGAGACTCCTACTGAAAAATGTAATTATTACAATTTTTGTTAAAGGGAACCTATTATGCAAGTTTCCAGTATACAAAAAAATAACATCCCCTGCTTTTTGTAAAAAAAAAATTTCCTCTTGTGACCCCATATAAAAAGACCATTTCATAAGCACTAGCTCACTTACTGTACATAGCCACTGAAATGGAACATTCGGAGAAGGAATGAACTACACTTTGGGGAAGGTCTGAGAACTATTGTTAAAGAACTAGTACAATATAGGACCTTTAAAAGGATCTGATCGCCCAATGCATGTACAGTATTATCAGGCTTTGCCTCATTAAAAACACCTACTGTAGGTTTCGAGCCATGACTCCACAAGACCTCAGTAGGTGTGCTGTAGTAACTGGCCCCAGGATGTTGTCGGCAGGTCCTTTGGGTGCTGTGGGGTAGGGCCTCCATGGATCAGATTTATTTGTCCAGTGCATCCCATGAGTGCTTGATTGGATTGGGATCTGGGGAGTTTGCAGGCTGAGTCGGCAACCTTGGGCTCTTTGCCTGCTGGGCCCCATGTGCGGAGGACTGCAGTGCACTGCGTGTTCTGGTGCCTTTCATCATTGCCAGCATTGACTTTTTTAGTGAGTTGTCCTGCATTAGCTTTTCTGTGGGATCAGAACGGACGGGCTGGCCTTTGGCTCCCACTGGCATGAGTGAGCTCGGGGTGCCCATGATCCTGTCACCAGTTTATTGATGTAGTTTACTCTTGTTCAGTTCTCCTGTCTGTGATCATAATGTTATGTCTAATCAGTATAAACCTGTGACAAACAGTATAGCCAGAACGTTTATCAGAGCTACTCATAGAAAATGAATACACACTATATGTCTGAGTCAAGAACTCAAGAGCACTGTCATATATTATATTATAATGGTCATGGGGTTCCTTCTTTTGTGTTGCAAATCCCACAGTGAAGTTCACTGTGTACTTATATTTATGTTTTTTTTCCCCATGTGTCTGTCTGTTTTGGTTTTGGTTCTCTCTCTTCTACAGTTATGTCGCTGATCTCTTAGCCATTGTGTTTGCCTGTTGAGTGGGTAACCTTTGATTATTTTGTCTACTTATGTCCTGCTGTGTCTATTTCCGTCCAAGTCTTGTCATTTGTATTGTGCCTTATTTTGCCAGCATCTCAGCTTCATGCCTACTTGAGTTTTGACTTCTACTCATGTTATCATTTTCTTGTAGTGAACTTAAATCCTGCCTCATTCTCCAGAATGTTACAATAATACACATTACAATCACTAGCCATATAATTAAAAGAAAGGTGTAGTCGGTAAATTGGTCAGAAGTCACTCTTTGAATGATAGCTTTATGTTTCTTACGTTGGATTACATGAAACCAGCCTCAGAAATCCATATGTCTGTCTGGCAGAGGTGGGTAGTAACAAGTTACGATTTACTCCTGTATATTTACTTGAGTAACTTTTTGAAACCTTCTGAAAAAAAATACTTAGTAGTTTTACCGCACCATACTTTTTACTTTTACTTAAGGAGATTTGTGAAGATGAAATGCTACTCTTACTCCACTACATTCAGCTACACTTTAGATATTCTTTGTGTTTGCCAGAGAAATGCAGCGGATGGATCTACCACGTGACTGTGATTCACCAATCAGATGTAGCAATAATAATCACATGACTCTGTTTGACCAACAATAGCTGCATGGAGTCACATGACCACACAGAAGGAGGAGGGGTTTGTCTTCAGCAGAGATAAACAGTGAAACAAAGATGTCGCGGTTAGTTTAGTTGTTTTATTTAATGTTGCAGTCTTAACATATATAATTAGCAAATAAACTAGAGGCTAAAAATATCTATACTTTTCTTACATTTGTTCTGCTGGACACAGTTTATGGTAAAGTGAGACTCTTGTACACATGTTCTAATGTTATTTTCTGCTGAGTCATTTGTAGAGCGACTGAATATACAGTATATCTAACACTGGAAATAGTTACACTGTTCAAACATACATATGTTACCTACAGTAGGGATTTATTTCAAAAGCTTTTTATTGTGAAAAAAGGGAGATTGGAAAATTTGTGTTTCTTATTCCTTAATTAACAATTTTGTAAAGATGTTTAGTTTTATTCATTTACATAAAAAAATATATAAATCAGACATTATGATGAAACAGTTAGTTAGTACTTGAGTGGTCTTTTCACCAAATACTTATTTACTCTTACTTGAGTAATATTTTGGATGATTATTTTTTACTTCTACCTGAGCAATATTATTTTGAAGTACAGCTACTCTTACTTGAGTAAATTTGTTTGGCTATTCTACCCACTTCTACTGTCTGGCCACACATCTGGACAACAGCGTCACGCAAAACCAGCTAGACAGAATTTAATGAAACTGTGCCAGTTCCCCGTATTTACCCGAGGTTACATTTGTGCCATAAACAAAATCTAAATATTCCCTAGAAGGGAAGTTATGAGCTGTTATGTACTAGAGTATGAACCGCAAGTTTTGACAGCCTCTGGGCAGAATTTAATGACATTTTTGCAGTAATGTACTGTACTTACTGTACCATAGATATTTGTCTAAAGTTTAAATTGCAATATAAGTGAAATCAATGGGTACTCATGCTAGTATTTAATATAATAACTTACATATTTAATAATGTAAAATTAATTATATTTCACATGATATTTGCTCTTATTCCAACAATTTATTTATTTATTTATTTATTTTTACATCAAATCCTATCACATTCTATTTATTATTGGTGCAAGTACATCACTCACTGACTCCTTTTGGTTAGATACTGTATGTTTGTGTTCAATATAAATGAAGCTTCTTAAATTCAATCAGTAGTTTTACACTTATAACGATAGCTATTGTCCTGAATCCTGCTTCTGTTTTGGAACTACTATTCAGACGTGATGCAAATCGAAATCTTCCGGTGTTAAAAACATTAAATAATGTTAAGAATTATAAGAATATATAAGTATAAATTATTATTATTATAACCCAAATATATTAGATGGAGCATTGTTACATGATAACTTGGATTAGTTTTATGCAATGTTAGCGTGAGTTATGCTAACACTAGAGAATGGCTGCTGTTAGCATTTGTGTAATTGGTTATCTTGGTTAATGTTCAAGACCGCTGTTGACTCAAAGCTTAATTTCAGCTGCAGACAGTAATTTGAAAATGACAAGGCGGAACATGATGAACTGCAATCAAAAGGCAATTAAACTTTGTTGCTTTATGCTCAGCATTGCTAAAAGGGATGGCCAAGTGTAGCATCTGTTATTGCGGACATGTTTATTGACTGACTTTGGAAGAAAAAGGAGAAAGCAAACAGGTCAAGCTTGTCATATGTTTTATAAAGAATTGGAATTTTAATTGTAGTTAAATGTAAATTTGCATCGTCCGTGTCAGCAGGTTTGCTTGATGACTTAATTCCCCAGACCTCTCATCACTGTGATGTGGAATTTGCAAACAAATGACTTAGATATTGGTGCACAAATACAGTTTGTTAGAGTCAATGAAATGACCCAAGGCAACATGTTTCTCCCAACTATTCTCAAATTACCTCAATTGCTCAGGTTGTGCATGGCTCCTCATATTTCCACATAGTAGTAATTTTATTTCAGGGTCACCTAAGTCCATCCACGCTCACAGCTACACAGCTACACAGCAACCCCCTTTAAGCCTCCCACCCCAACACCGTTTTTGGCTTCTAATGACGAGCACAATGTTGAATCAATTTCATAAAGTGCACTAGTAATGGCTTACAACTAATTGGGCCTCTCTACTGGTCTACAGCTGTGAACTTGGAGACAGCCTCGCTGCAATAATGCCAGCTCTCTAACATAACCACCCCCCAATCTATTCATTAGCGTGTCATCACAAGGACAATAGGAGAAGGCAAATGAAATTAGAAATCCAACCTTTTTCAGCACTAGCCAGTTTTACAGTTTTCTAAATTCGACTCGGTACAAGCACTCGCACCGCAAAGATGAGTTAATTACAGTGCTCCAGTTATACAAAAGTCTGGTTTTAAATATCATTAGGGCATTCCGTCTCCTCTGCGCAGCAAAACAACCCGATCATGACACATGAACAAGTTGATCTAACCGATGCAGGAGTGAGAGCGTATAGCTTCTGCACCATGCTTCGGTGAAAGTGATCAATGTTTTCAACGGTACAAAGCTTTCTTTAGACTGTAACAGGGTTTATACAGTATATTATTAAGGAGTTTGAGAAAAGTCTGAAAGTAGAGCACCTGTTACAGGATCTATTTGCAGAAAGTGGATGGTAACTTTGAACGTTATTTTATACACAGTTATAAACCTAAGAGAACTCTGAAAACACTCTGAGTGATAAAGCACTGTGAGAAAATGAGTTCATTTCCAGCTAACGTAAAGTACTAAGCAAAGTTCTTGCACCACCCCTCATTTCTTCATGTTTTGCTTCCGAAGAGTCAACCTTTCATGTATTTTTTAATGTAGTTTTGAAGAATAGTTCTCCAGGCACTCATTTTCAGTCCAGTCCTTGTACCTGAGCATTGTTTTTTTGTTTGTTAAGCATAATCTTGCATGCTCACCAGCTGCTGAGATGTGCCCGATGACAAAGTTATGATTACGTCAGAAAACATTGACGAGTAAACCAAAAATACAATAAAAAAGACAAAACATCTTTGTTACCTTAAGCTCATATTAAATAATGTTTTAGTTTACAGTATTTGACCAGTATTAATTGCCACATGGGAAGGGATTAAGAACGAGCCGTGCCCTTGCTCATACTAATGCCTCTGGCAATCAAGGAATAATGCATAATCCAGAACAATTATGGTATGTTTTTCAGCTGAGACATTGAATTGACAGCATGGTTTGAATTCCGTTTCCGTCACTTTATCAACCTCAACTACATCATCGAATTCTTGTTTTTATATCATCGTCCTACCAATGTTCTTAGTTTTGTTTGTACTTGCAGGCAGGATTTTTAAATGAATTTAGTTGCTTTTGTATGCAAAATGTAATAAGTACACATGCATGCATAAACTACAGAGGAAATCGAGAGAATGATCTGCAAGATGTGCATAGATTTTGATCTTTAATGAGTTTGCCTTTATGCGTGTGGATGTCAAACAGTCTGAGTACAAGAGAAATCAGGTGGGGGGAATAGGAACCCAGATTCTACAGTAGCTTCTGCCAACTAGCAGGTGGGTAACGAGTCCGTGGGGAAAGTAGGAGGGGTGCTGGTGGTTTGCAGATGCAGCATTTGTGATACAAAAAAAAAAAAAAAAAGAGCTCATGCATAGCACTGTAGGCTGACTAAACACCACTGATTCTCAAAGAAGAAATATCGCCGACATGTACTGTTCAGCTTGAACCCTTAACAATGTTTGTATCAGCACATGGACTTAAAGGTTGTTTTCTCTAACCTAAGCAAAATGGCAAGTGCCTGGTATTGACCGTCCTACCCTGGCAGATTACCGCCCATCAAACGGTCTCTATTCCTGGCATTAATTTAGAAGTAATTAAATGGTGCGGACAGTGTGTCCCAATTTCCCTGAGGCTGATAGCCGAGCTTGACCTTCCACTAGGCTTTTCAATTGACAGACAATCACGGCTGCCTTGCGGCACTCTTAGACGTATACAGAGAAAAATTCGTATTACCACTGAGTGATTCCACGTCTGGTACAAAAGAAAGAAAAGAAATTGCTGTAAGAAGTATCCATTATGAGATAGTTGAATGCTTTGTTGCACTACAAAATAAAAAGAGAGAATGAGAGAAAGCCTGCCTTTGCAGCAACTGCGAAGCAATTTAGGAGCGCTGATACCAAATTGATAGCAGAGTCTGGGTTAGCTTTTGATTAAGATCCCTGCTTTTCTTTCTTGTGCTTTTTTCCCTCCTTTTTCTTCCTTTTCATCTCCCACCTTTGTTGGCCTTGTGATGAGAGACGGCTGGTCACCACACTGGATGTGACATGAGCGAATGCAACGTACAGATGGGCTGCAGGTGACGTATCGATCCTAACCTGAGAACTCATCAAGCCATTTCAAGAAAATGTTCCTTATACACAGCGGTAGGGACATCACTCTGCTTTAACTCTCACTTACCCCAATATCTCTCTCACACACACATTTACACACAGCCACTGCGCCAATTCCTCCAGAAGATGCATATGTTCCAGTTTATCATATGGAGGCCACAGCGCTAAGGTCATTACAGATTATTTATTCTTACCAAGAATTCTGGCCATTTAGAAGAAGTTATAGATCGAGCCTAACATAACTTTGCCTCCAGTAAGTTTTATCATCAACTTGAAGTATTTAGTTGTGGAAGCCAAACTGTAAAAAAAAAAAAAAAAATATATATATATATATATATACAGGTCAGGAAATACAGAAAGTATCCCCTGATTGTACAGTCATGGCCAAAAGTTTTGAGAATGACACAAATATTAGTTTTCTCAAAGTTTGCTGCTAAACTGCTTTTAGATCTTTGTTTCAGTTGTTTCTGTGATGTACTGAAATATAATTACAAGCACTTCATACGTTTCAAAGGCTTTTATCGACAATTACATGACATTTATGTAAAGAGTCAGTATTTGCAGTGTTGTCGCTTCTTTTTCAGGACCTCTGCAATTCGACTGGGCTGCTCTCAATCAACTTCGGAGCCAAATCCTGACTGATAGCAACTCATTCTTTCATAATTTGTCATAGTTTGTCAGAATTAGTGAGTTTTTGTTTGTCCACCCGCCTCTTGAGGATTGACCACAAGTTCCCAATGGGATTAAGATCTGGGGAGTTTCCAGGCCATGGACCCAAAATTTCAACGTTTTGGTCCCCGAGCCACTTAGTTATCACTTTTGCCTTATGGCACAGTGCTCCATCGTGCTGGAAAATGCATTGTTCTTCACCAAACTGTTGTTGGATTGTTGGAAGAAGTTGCTGTTGGAGGGTGTTTTGGTACCATTCTTTATTCATGGCTGTGTTTTTGGGCAAAATTGTGAGTGAGCCCACTCCCTTGGATGAGAAGCAACCCCACACATGAATGGTCTCAGGATGCTTTACTGTTGGCATGACACAGGACTGATGGTAGCGCTCACCTTTTCTTCTCCGGAACTAGCCTTTTTCCAGATGCCCCAAACAATCGGAAAGAGGCTTCATCCGAGAATATGACTTTGCCCCAGTTCTCAGCAGTCCATTTGCTATACTTTTTGCAGAAGATCAATCTGTCCCTGATGTTTTTTTTGGAGAGAAGTGGCTTCTTTGCTGCCCTTCTTGACACCAGACCCTCTTCCAAAAGTCTTCGCCTCACTGTGCGTGCAGATGCGCTCACACCGGCCTGCTGCCATTCCTGAGCAGCTCTGCACTGGTGGCACTCCGATCCCGCAGCTGAATCCTCTTTAAGAGACGATCCTGGCGCTTGCTGGACTTTCTTGGATGCCCTGAAGCCTTCTTAACAAGAATTGAACCTCTTTCCTTGAAGTTCTTGATGATCCTATAAATTGTTGATTTAGGTGCAATCTTAGTAGCCACAATATCCTTGCCTGTGAAGCCATTTTTATGCAACGCAATGATGGCTGCACGCGTTTCTTTGCAGGTCACCATGGTTAACAATGAAAAAACAATGATTTCAAGCATCAACCTCCTTTTAACATGTCAAGTCTGCCATTCTAACCCAATCAGCCTGACATAATGATCTCCAGCCTTGTGCTCGTCAACATTCTCACCTGAGTTAACGAGACGATTTCTGAAATGATCTCAGCAGGTCCTTTAATGACAGCAATGAAATGCAGTGGAAAGTTTTTTGGGGGGATTAAGTTGATTTTCATGGCAAAGAAGGACTATGCAATTCATCTGATCACTCTTCATAACATTCTGGAGTATATGCAACCTGCTATTATAAAAACTTAAGCAGCAACTTTTCCAATTTCCAATATTTATGTAATTCTCAAAACATTTGGCCACGACTGTACATCAAAAAACATGATTATTATAAATTCATTTACCAATAGCAGTACCTCCCACTGAGTTTTATTCCTTTTATACATCGGCCATTTCCCAGTGATTTCAGTCATGGTCCTAACACGGTTGTAAAAAAAAAAAGAAAGAAAGAAATGAATAAACACAATGCTCAACATTAACACAATGGTCAACATTGGCCTTCACAGTCCCTAGTTGGACTAAAGAGGTCCGTAGATGGATGGGTGTGTTCCAGTTATCATTAACTAAATAACAAGACAATATCTATTTAATATGTATACTCTTACAGTACATTTCCTGTATGGTGGACCCTTCCTGCTAATTTCTGTTATTACTTCATTCTGTCCCAGACCTCTTGTTTTGCTCTTTCTTAAAAATAATAAAACAAAACAAACAACAAATCGTTCTTTCCTAAAGACTTTCCCATGTCATTAAACCTAAATCTATACTTTTTTTCTTCATCGTGTCGACACTAAAAGCTTCTTTCACAAATGTCCTCAGGCAAATGTTCATCATATCAACAGTTAGAATGCACCAATCAAACACATTACATTACAGCCCAAAATTGTGCATTAGATATTGTTCCCCTGGTGCCAACAGGAAACCCATCCTTATTTGGATGATAACAGATAGCAGGAATTGTTTTGCAGTCATACTGTGTTGGAAATTCAATACAACAGATGATGTGTTTAAGGTAATATGGAGTCCAGCTTGTACAAACATCCAGTGGCAGGATGTTGGCAGTGAATATTTAGAGTACTGTGGGTTGTGGGATGGGATCTCTGTGGACCATCGCATGGGTGATCAGATACCATGGGATATGTAGGCTGAGTTGACAGCCCTGGGCTGTTTGGCCCATGAGCAATAGACTATGATGCATTGGGTGTTCTGGTGCCGTTCGACCATAAGCCAGCATTGAATTTTTTTCTGCTGCATTGGCTTTTCTTTGGGATCAGAGAGACAGGCAGGCCTTTGGTCCCCATGGTCATAAATGACCCCATTATCCTGCCAGCAGGTTAATGCCATATAATTGATAATCAATGTTAATGTGTTAATGTTATGTGGTGTTTATGTTATCTCTGATTGGTGTGTATATATACTGTATATGTAAATGGTTTAAATGGATGCCCACTATACATACAGTAAACATTTTGCAGCAAGTTGTTACAACTGATAAATTATTAGAACAAGAACGCTGACACACTGGGATTTAAGTTAGAGCGAAAACTACCATCAGTGTCAGTTTCAGAAAGAAAGAAAAAATCTCACCCCTTCTAATCAATCAGAATTTTAAATTCAGCCCTGTGGTAAAAACTGGTATAGGCAATGACATAATGAAAATTTAATATTGTAGCCTCGTGAGACCCCACTGTCCTCATATAAGGGCATCACACTTTCTCCCAACTACATTATGTATAAATCATTGTAAGATCCCCATGTAAGGGCCGTTGGGTATTACTCTGGCAAACGTCTGCCTGTTTAAAGACTTTGATCAAGTTAAATAGTTATCAGACTCTAATAAACAGGATGAGTGAGAATAAATTACAAGGTACACAACGTTAGAGGTTGGATCTATAAAAGTTAAGCTGGTTGACCCAATATATATATACACGTGTGTGTGTGTGTGTGTGTGTTTCTAAACCATATGCTTTACTATTTTTCTATAAACAAATGTTTCAGCGGTTTGCTTCTGTCATCTTCTGTAAGTCTTTGAAATTATAGGCAGATACTGGACGAGATGGTGTTCCATCATTGCTGGGGACTAATGTGCTTTGAAGTATTGTTACTATCATATTGACACATAGGCGACTCTGCAAAAAGGTCTACTTATATCCGACTCTGCATAAAAACATGCCCACTTATATCCAGCGGTTGTGACTTTTATATTAGTAATGGTAATATAATATACAGTCCAGACGGAAAGTTTTCAGACCCTTTGATGTTTTCCGCATTTCTTATTATGTTTCACACTCATCTTAAAATGGATTCAAAACTTTTACATTTTATATAATTTTATATATAATAATAATAATAATATATATATATATAATATTTTATACCGCTTCACATCTCCAGGGTTGAGGATTCGATTCCTGCCTCAGGTCTGAATTTGTGTGGAGAATGTTCTCCCCATGCTTGGTGGGTTTCCTCTGTGAACAGTCCAAAGACATGCAGATTAGGCTAATGAGTGTTCCAAAATGGCCCATAGAGTATGAATGAGTGTGTATATGTGGTTTGTGCATGTGTGCCCTGCGATGGATTGGTACCATGTCCAGTGTGTACTCCATCTTATACCCATAGTTTTCTGGGATAGGCTTCAGGAGCCCTCTGACCCTGTACAGGATAAGCAGTCTAGCACTTGAATGAATAAATGAATGAACAAGAAGAAGATACAATAAACACTGTATACAGGACAATTATTCCTCAGTTTCCTTCAAAGTAGGCACCATGGAAGCTCACACACTCTTCCCAGCAACTTTCTTTTAACTTTCAGGCACTGTTTTCATTGTACTTTCCTGAATCTTATCAACGTTCACAAATTCAAAGATCCCTTTCAAAGGAGATTTTCGTTTCGTGAAAAACAAGATGTCACAGGACACCAAATTTGGGCCGTAAGGACGTTGAATCTCCTGGGCGATTGGATTCGCTCATTGCATAGTCCCCGAAAGCCCCCTGCATCATCTGAATGGTTGCCGCGGTGAAATGTTCAAGATCAACTCAAAATTTCATGCAAATTTTTTTGCACAATCTATTCAGTCATTTTGAATGTGATGGCCACACATTACACATTCTCACTGTAGCACCCCACTGTGATTACACTACAAGTCCTTACTGTTCATGCATTTAAATTATGCTCACAATCCAAGGTTTGACTGTGCCAAAATGTCACATGTTTACATATTTATATATATGCTTAAAAAGCACACATTCCAAATGTTTAGATTAAAACTCTGTTGGTTATATCAATGTGAATTTTGGATGATTTTGGTAATGTCTCGTTTGCACAAAGCGATCATCTCGTTTGAACAAACATTATCTCCCAGCTTAATTTTCTTACTTTTCTTCCATAAATATTACTTCTGTAAATCTTGATGTGCATCATGCCTCCTAAATTCAGGAACCCAGTGCTAGTGATGGATCAAAGCTTATAAAAGAAAAATGTATAACCATTTTCAACTGCAACATTGTGTGTCTGGGCACAAAATCCAATGAATTTTTCAAAAATGAAATCCTAAATTACTCATCAAAATGTTTAAAGTACATTGTGCATTATTTGCGCCATGAATACCAGTTTAATTTTACAATTTATGTACTGCAAATGCATAATCAGCTCAATGTTGGTGAAGAAAACCATGCGTCATGCATACAAATGAAATCTATGATCGCTTATTTCGAATGCAAAAGTGTCCTCTGGCAGACATGAACAGATAAAATCATGCAGACAATAGATCCAAAGTCTAAAATATGAAACATTATATGGAAAAAAGTTAAATCGGCACCGTAAAGGAAAAGTCACACCATATCTCTACTTATATTAACTGCAATTTTGGACATTTGTGATCTGTAGGAAAGGTCTACTTTTCATTTGTAGTCATGTAGACACACTCTCTACTTGCAATAATTCTCTCTCTCTCTCTCACAATCTCTCTCTCACACACACACACACACTCATTCTATTAAAATTGAATTACTTTTATATAAATCTGGCCCCAGACCTCTAATGAGAAATCTTAGGGCAGGAGTAGCAAGAAAAGTCTTCCTGTGATAGGATGAGGAAGTAATCTTTAGTGGAACTAGGACTCAATATGGGACCCCATCCTTCTTAGCAGCTGATAGCAGAGAATTATTGTATATCTGGCCTGCTCGGTTTAAACCCTGCCTTAGCTGTGACATTGATCAAATCCAGACTGATATTGGAAATGTGAGCGATGGATTTCAGATATGTTGTCCTTGATTGTCCTTTACTCATTAAAGCTCCCACATAAGAAGCCCTGCCCATGACACTATATCAGACAAATCATGCACTTGGATGTCAAAATTTTGAGTTCTTGCAGAATTTATTGTCATGAAACGTGAAATTCTAAAAAGATACATGAACCATTATGAAAGAGAGAGGGAATCTGGACGATAGGGTACATTGAGCACAGGAAATTCTTCTTCTTTATTTATTAAAAACCCTTAAAACCCAAGTGGCACAGATCTGTGCCAGCAACACAGTATGCAGTAGGTCAATGAGGATTTAAAAAATTATATATGTGCTTTTAAGCATGCCTTGCCAGTGTGTGTTAATGGGGAGGCTTCAGACTTCAAACTGCGAGGATATGTCATGTAGAGCTAAAGTTATCATTAGTTTTATAAGATGTACAATTTATCACTACCATATGACATCACAAAAATGTAGAGCTCTCAAAATGAGCATATCATTATTAAATATTTTTTGGTTATAGAAACAACTGAAAACAACCAAAAAAACATTTGATCGTGTGTGTATCTGTGCTATTTCTTTGCCAATGAGACCATTCAGTTCATCATATTGTCTAGGTTGCTCTAAAAAAGATATGTCACTCAACATTGCACAATCCTGAGCCCTATACTGTATGTTTATGTTTATTTATTTATTATTTTTTTTAAAGAAAAGAAAAAATAAAGAAAATGGCGAGAAAATGCTCTGAGCCTTAGGGGATGTACAGAACAACATGTTATTCTTATAACCAGTTAAACTTGGCTTTAATGTTAGTTCTGCTATGATATACAGTACGTTATAGTACTGCAAACCTGATTGCTCACCAGACTCTCAAATTCAAATTTTATTTGTCACATACATAGTCATACACAGTACAATATGCAGTGAAATCTCTCTCTCTCTCTCTCTCTCTCTCTCTCTCTCTCTGAGTTGATATTAGTGTTTTACATAATGATGCATTTAAACAAATCTTTATTATATATCGAGATGCACCGATTGCAATTTTCTTGGTCAATACCAATTTCTAATTTCCAATTTAATTTTACTTTTTTTTATCTAATATGTCAATACAGATTTTTGGTCAATTCTGAGTCTCTCTCTCTCTCTCTCTCTCTCTCTCTCTCTGTTATTTATTAAGAACTTAATTGTCAGCATACAAAAACATTTTTACAACTTTTTCATTAATGAAAAATTCAATTGTATTTTTTAAGAAAAATCAGAAATTTCAATTAACATTTACAATTTCTCCCAAACTGCACAGGACTTTCTTTGTCACTGTTCAGAACTTTTTTCTTTTGTACAACTAAAGTTCAAATTCAACATCGAGAGTAAAGGCTATGGCATACTGTACCTCCTCTAAAACACAAGTGTTATTTACTGTTCAATAGGCACAGTTAGGAGTCATGAAGTAAGTGCAGACGCCCAGGATTGACTGGTGCCGCTCTGATTAATGTGACAGTGCACCCCTCCCTCTCAAGAGCATGAATGACAAAGTAAATGTTTTTTTTTTCCTTGGTTTTTTTTTTCTGTTGTTACATTCTGGAGTGTGTCTGAATTTGGCACAGAATTGGTTATATCTTAGAGTCATGTTTCCTCCAAGCTAAAAACCCAGCCGATTCCCATCACCTTTAATTATAAACCTGTGATTCGTCTATCAGATGGACTTTCAGGAGTTGCTTTATAACATATAACATATTTATATATGTTGCTTTACAACAAAGTCCAATACCTGGCGTTCAGATGATGATAATAATAACAACAACAACAATAATAATAATTATTATTATTATCAAGATAATAATAATAATAATAATAATAATAATAATAATAATAATTAATTAATATTAACTTTATGCAATAAAATTGATATACAGCTAATAATATTTAGTATGAAGAATCAACCAGAATTAACCTGCCTGGGCATAGGGTCTTTTTTTTCTCTCTCTCTTTCCAATCTCTTTCTAAAAAAAAAAAAAACCTGCTTTGTGTACAAAAGATGGTTTCTTGACTCGTACTCCATTCTTCACCATTGTGCAACAGTTTTCTATTGGGTTTATGCCTCTAAACCCAATGGTAAATACCATTGTCACATAGACTGTTTTTCATTAATTTTTCATTTAATTAGCAGAACTCCTTAGACATATAGGCTCCAACTAATGAGTGAAATCACCTGTTTTCTTGAGAGTCTCATCACAGTACTGTGCTTGAAGTGTTTCAATTTCATCACAAGTCCCAAGAATGCCCTTGTATATTTATCCAGTCATTGATCTGGTTGTTTCTGAGAAATTACATTATGCAGTGGGAGGTAAAAAAATTTTTTTATCTGAGAGCACTAATGAAAATATTTCTGTTTTGCATTCATTTTAAAATTTAATACAACATTTTCCACTAAAAAAAAAATCTAAAATATTGACATGAATTTCAGAGTTTCTTAGTATTTGGTGCACTTTTTTTTTTTTTTTGCTTCAATGAAAGTCTCAAGTTGGTGTCTCCACAAGTTAGTGCAACAGCTTATGATCTGTGTCGTCTAAACACATGCACATACCGAATATTAGGAATAACTAAAATTACATAATTTAACATGATCAACATTTCAAAATAAAGACCTTGATACACTATATGGAGAGAAATTATTTGGCCAAACCTATTAATTATTGATTCAGGTGTTTCAATCAGGCCCCTTATCCCGAGTGAAGTGGAATCTTAATGCTTTAGTATACCAAGTATATGGAGAAGGCCCTTTTGCCATTCCAACATAATTGTGCCCCAGAACAAAGCAAGGACTGTAAAGACATGGTTTGGTGAAGAACTTGACTGGCCCTAACACAGAACCCTGATCTCAACACAATCGAGCACCTTTGGGATGAACTGGAATGTAGATGGTGAGCCAGGCCTTCCCGTCCAACATCAGTGCCTGACCTCATAAATGCTCTGCAGAATGAATGGCCAGGAATTCCCACAGAAACACTCCAAACTCTTGTGGACAGCCTTCCAAGAAGAGTGGAAGCTGTGATAGCTGCAAAAGGGGGACCAATTCCATATGTGTAAGTAATTGTAAATAAGTATATGTATTTGGATACAGTGTTATGGCAGGTTTGGACAAATTGTGTATTGGAGAATCTTGAATATGCAATAATCAATATAATTACTGCCCAGCGAAATTATTTCTTTGCATATATAGTAGCAACGTAACTGGGGTCAGAGCACAGAGTCAGCAATGATACAACACCCGTGAAGCAGACAGGGTTAAGGGCCTTGCTCAAAGGCCAAATAATGGCTCAAACCTCCATTTTCCAATCAGTAACTCAGTGCCTTAACTCTCTGAGCTATCATTGCCCCACTGGGACCCCACTGTCTTATATCTTTATGAAATCAGAACAGAAAGCTTGTTCTCAGTTAGCTTTCAGAAATGTAACTCGAAATAACCTTGTTGATGTCCTCATCAATTTTCCTTAATGCTGCTTTTTGCCTTTTGATAAAAGCTTGTAAATGAGCAAAATGTAGCTGCTGTAGAATTTGGCTTTCATGGAACTTCTCTAAAGCACTCTGCTTCAGACAGATCTGTGATGTGTGTTACACTTTTAAAGGTGTTTCCCTACAAAAAAAAAACGAAAGTCTTTCCCTTTAATGCCTGGTTAGGAACAGAGAAAATTGAGCTGTTCTGCTTAATTAAAGCTGAGATTGTTTCTCTCAACTTCAATAAAATCTGTTTTGGAAGATAATGCTATTTAGGACTAATTATACCAAAGTCATATGTTAGTTAGTTTGTTTTTTTTTGTCAAAATGTGAAAGGAATCCAAATAACAATGGATCACATATCGGTTTAATAGCACATTCTTTCTTGTGTAAGTCCGTGTGTGTGTGTGTGTGTGTGTGTGTGTGTGTGTGTGTGTGTGTGTCATCAGATTTAAACTCTGGATTACATGTTCTACAATTTGCTACACACATGGTGAACGTGTGCCCAGGTGATTCTCGCAGACTCTGGCTGTTCTGCAGATAGTAACAATACTGAACACCTAGCGTTAATGAACTCCCATATTACAAAATGTAAATTGACCTTATCCATTATATGACCGAGAACATGCCTAATTATGTGTTTCTTTTACTCGTTCACTGTCTGTTGAGCTACACATTCCTGACACACCAGCAATCATTATCTCTTATATTCAACAAAACATCCTGATTCATCCTCCTATTTTGGGTTTATCTCTCTCTATTACAAGGAGACCACTCACTGTTACTGTAATGTTGATTCGCAACTTACAAAGAAAAACTTTGATTGATTGATTGATTGATTGATTGATTGATTGATTGATTGATTTGTGACGGGATTTAAGAGACATATAATTATTATTATTTATTATTTATTTGGTGAAATTACAATATTTGTGGCAGCACGGTAGCTTAGTGGTTCGCCCCGTCGCCTTGCTTCTCTAGAGTCCGGGTTCGATTCCCACCTCGGGTCTGTGTTTGCGTGGAGTTTGCATGTTTGCCCAGTGTTTGGTGGGTTTCCTCCGGGTATCCTGGTTTCCCCGCACAGTCGGAAGACTTGCTAATTGGCGTTTCCAAATTGCCACAGTTTGGGAACGAGTGTGTTGGTGTGTATGTATGTTTGTGTCCTGCAAGGGATTGCCACACCGTCCAGGGTGCCCTAAGTCTCCTGGGATATCCTCAAGGCCCCCTGTGATCCTGTATACAGGATAAAGCAGTATAAACAATAAGCAAGTGAGTGAGTGAGTATAAGATTTGTTTATGGAATTGCAAAAAATTGTAAAAAAAATAAAAAATAAAAAAATAAATACGACTACCTGTATAAATTGCAAGTAAACTCAAATTAAATGCATTTTTAATTTGACATAAGAACCTTGTGCAACTCCTGCCTTAGTAAAACTGAGAGCAGAGAGACTTGTCTGAACTGCTGGAGGTTGATTTAATTTCATTTTTATTTTTATACCAAACCCCTGAGGAGTAGAAATATATTGTTAGAAATGAGAGAATGTTAATTAATTATGGCTTTTGAAACGCACCCACATTTTAGCTTTTTACTGCACTCAGGGGAACTCGAGTTTCTTTTGGTGGTGCTGAGCTCCTTCTGGTGACCTGTAATTTAAATCTTACATGTTTTACATGAATTATTACTGAACACCAAAAGAGAGAGAGAGAGAGAGAGAGAGAGAGAGATGGAGAATAATATAAAAAAGTAAAGAGACAACTTGTTCTCTGGGAATTATAAGGTTCTGCATCCTGAGCGGTTTTGAGATACTGAGCTTCATAGTTTTTGCACTGAGAGAGAGAGAGATAAAGTGCTGTCAATCGATTAAAATTTTAATCTTGGTAATCACATAATCTGTATAAAATAAAATACTCAGATTTACTTGTATGTTGTATTATAAACTTGCAGTGTTGGAATAAAGACATGCCTGACAAACTGGATGAAGGAAACAGATTATGCAGTTTTAGATGATCAACAAATGTTAAATTAAAATCTCTTGAACGGGACCGGCCCTAAGATCAATGCCATAAAGCCTTAGCCTCCTGAGCCACCACTCCCACATCTTACATGTAATTAGATCCCCTTGAAGGTAGCTTGAGCACACAACATTTAAACTAGGTTTATTTAAACCTCAATCTAGAAGCTTTTTATAATGAAATACGCCATTCAGCACACCTGGTAATGTTTCCTCTGTCATCTTATTACCCACGCTAAACATGCCATTATCACACACAGCCTGGTAACTGCACTGCAAGTATGAGAAGCCATTGGGGTCAAACTTGGTCATATGGTTAATATGCATAAAATAAAATAAAAAGAATGCGTTAATGTGTTAATAATGACAGGCTTAATATATATATATATAGGAATTTCGGTCCGTCCACGTGCCATCCAGCACATTGGGTGACAAATATTCTCCACCTTGGAGATGTATCCATAATTTCTGTGGCATTTACTTAACGGGTCGGGTTGCCGGATTGTCCTTCACACACTACTGAGGCAAATTTGGGAACGCCTATTAGCCTAACCTTCATGTCTTAGGACTGTGGGAGGAAACCAGAGTATATGGAGGAAGCCCAGCAAGCACGGGGAGAACATGCACACAGACCCCGAGTCGGACCTTGAGGCCACAGTACCAACCACTAAGCCACCGTGCAGCCATTTCCTGGATAGGGAGACAAGAATAAGAAAAGACTAAGAACAAAATAAAAAAACGTGATTGACTCCTATTTGACCGAAAAAAAAAAGGTTGTCTCACTTGGTTTATTGCTAATTCTTTGTCTCTTTCACAAGCCTCACCATGTTATTATTGTATTCTTTTGAACTTCAGTAGTTTTGTCTATGGTTATTCATTATGATTTTGACCCTCACCATTTTTCTCAGTAGTTGATTATGGATTATGCTGGGTTAATATTGTCTCTCAGTGTTTTGACCCATGCCATGGACTTTGACTTCGCCCATTTTAACCCGTCGCTTTGTGTCACTCTGATCGCTTGAGAACCCCAAAGCATGAGCTGTAAGCAGAAAATCATTTGTTCACCATTACAAATGTGAAGAGACCAAATTACTGCAGAAGTGTTCAAATAACAAACATCTGCACTTGCAAAGTACTGTAAATCCATGCAGATTACATTTGATGACTGTGCACAGATGTTTTTTTTTTCTTTTTTTTTTTTTTTTAATTAGAGCAAAACAAATTTGTGTGACAGCAAAATGAATTGTCTCACCACAGCACAGCTACATCTACAACACTCTCCATGCAAGTTGCTTCTTTCTCTATTGCGTTAGTGGTTGCCTCTCGGACATCACTAACTCAATATAGGAATAACCAACTTGCTTGGAGTGTGTTGGCTACTTCTGTATTGAGTTAGTGGTTGCCTCTCGGACATCACGTGGGGCGTCTGACGTCTACATTTTCTACAATTAGAAACTTTCAGGTTGACGGTCAGGTTTTGATTTTAGCCCATAAAAACAAATAAACAAGAGTGTTTCTTTTTTCCTTCTTTGCTCATTAGGTTTTTGAGAAAGCCAATGTAGACACGGTGGAGACAGAAAATGTTTGCCTCAGAGTCCCGGAATGCTGTGCAAACCTATGACGCGTCTGCATCGAATTACATTAGATACTATCTATAAGGTAGTAATAGCAAGAAAGCTTTGGAATCTTGTTTATTTGATCAGAGCGTGCAGACGTGGAGGCGAAAATGCTGGATAAACTAAAGCTCTGCTCCATCAATCTCTTTCCCATTGCACTATACAGTAGCACTAGCAGCAGGTAGTCGAACAGCATTGTGGGAAATGTAGGAAAGTGTTAAATAAGCATGCTAGTAAAAGTATTTAAGCTTGGGCTCATGAGTGGTCTAACGGTAGAGTGGTCGCCACTATCATCTAAAGATCATAAGTTTGATTCCCGTGTGGTGCTACAGCCATCTGTAACCAGAAGCCTAGAGGTGGCAGATTGGTTATGATCTTTGAGATGGAACACTCGTGCTCCCACTTCAATCATAGCAGCACTTGCCAATTATAGGAGTCTGTGAGCTCATGCAAGCGGAAGGCATCAGACAGCACTGACCTCCATGTGTGTTACAGTGTGGTTCGGAAAGATGAGGTTGGCGGCTTCATGTGCGTCAAAGGGAATCAGGTCTTATGAGGGGTGTCATAAAATTGCTATTATTGCTAAGAAAAAATAATGAAAACGAACGTTGGTAGTGAGCTTAAATATGGATGAGCTGCTGGAGACTGTCTTTGAAGATGCCTACTTTATGTTCCACCTCGATAATCAGCACACCGTCGTCAAACGACTGCCACAAAGTGGCTTCTTCAGGTGATGGAAGAGGAAGAAGTCATTGGGTGCAAGGGTGGGGGAGTAGGGGGGGGCATGAGGCAGAATTTCATCCCCTGAGTCACCCCATAAAGTTACACCAGTCCATGAGCTGAACGGGCTATTAGGCGCACTTCTTCTTGTATTTAGTATGTTCTCAAATGAGAACATACTAATTTCTGGATACATAATTTGGGAATATATATATGAATTTTATGATCGCCCTTCATAGTCTATACCCTCCCTTGTTGGTAGGCGTCACTAATGTGGTAACACAACTGGTGGCAATTTGACTCAAGTAAATTGGGGAGTAATTGGGGGACAGTAAAATTAAATGTAATAATTATGTAATAAATATACTGCTTAAAAACTCTTTGACAGTTGTTGTCCCAGTTTGACATTCACATTCGCAATTCATTAAACTGGAACTACGTGTTCACGTATATATTTATGCACTGATATACTTATTTATAAAAATTATTAAAATGCATAAATAGACAAAGTCGTGCATTTAAGTCAGTAATAGATACTTATAATCGGTGCTGGATGTAACGTGTTAGAGTACTCGGATTACTTTTTTGATGTAACAAGTAATCTAACTTGTTAGGTCCGCCATTCAAGTACAGTGGAACCTTGGATTACGAGCATAATTCCTTCCTGACGAATGAAAACTCAAATATTCGTTCCACAGCCCCAAAAAATAAATACATAAAAATAATTAATACAATCTATAAAATGAAAATAAAACAAATTAATCTGCACTTTACCTTTAAAAAAGTACAAATAAATCCTGACAGATAAGTGTTTCCGTTAGTGCACGCAGGCACCGTGTGTGTGTGTGTGTGTGTGTGTGTGTGTGTGTGTGTGGAATTAGCCCCTTCCCTCGCCTTGTTTTACACAGTAACACTCCTCGTCCCTCTCCCCACCTCGCTTTTTAAGTTTCACAACAAACACACACACACACACACACACACACACACACACACACACACACACACACACACACACACACAACAGAAACACCGTTTTAACAGGAAAAAAAGAAATCTCTATGAGACTGACATGAGTGTATATTAATATATTTCACAACAAACGCATAAACACAGCGGAAACACCGTTTTAACAGAAAAAAGCGAGACTGACATGAGCGCATACTAACAGAATCACTTAAGTTTCACAACAAACCGACACACACAAACACGGAAACACAGTTTTAACAGGGAAAGAGAAATCTCTCTGACCTGGTGTGAGCATACTAAGGGAATCACTGCTGTAAAGTAAAAAAAACAAAAACAAAACAAATGAACCAGCACCTTACCTTTGAAAAGAATCGCGACAGAGCAGAGTTTTTGTGTGTTTGTGAAGCCGGGAAGGGGTTGAAAAGGCGAAAGAGCGTCTGTTCGTGCACACGCATAAGAGACGGGCAGAGTTTCTGTGTGTTTGCGAAGCCGTTTGCGGGGGAGGGAAGGTGAGAGAGTGACGCTTGGTGTCAAAATAAGAGTCTCATGTGTGATACGTGATATTCGGCGCTCGTAAACTAATACTTGTTCGGTTTCCAGTTAAAAAATGTATTAAAAATCTTTGCTCAGTTTGTGGAACACTCGTAAACCACGTTACTCGCAATCCGAGGTTCCACTGTACTCAGTTACGTAGTTACTTTTTCAAAAATGTAATACGCAATTCAGACAATTTATGTAATCCGAGAGCCAAACAGCAGTCATTCCCAATCCATTAGTGTGTGGGTGTGTGAGAAAGTCGTCCTACAAGCCCCGCCCCCGATCCCCCCCCCCTTTTGTTCCTGCTGTTATACCCCTATCTCACCTATGTGGTTTGACTCTGCGAGGACCGATGCACGGAAAGATGGAAAACTAATAGCAGCGCCAAAACCCGCGATGAATCATGATGAACCGTATTTACGGCCACCGCGCAAAACCGCGTAGGTGAGGTAGGGGTATTAGTAGTTAACAGATTCTGAGTGATAAGGTAAAAGGTAGACTAAGGTAGGTCTTGACTAAAACAACATGCATGAGGAATCACAAAGGAGTTTTCATTTTCTGCAATGAAAAAGTACTCGAACCATTTACTTTTATCAGAAAGTATCGCAGTAATGTAATGGACTACTTTTTGAAGACAGTAATTTTGTAATGTAATTAGTTACTTTATGTCCCCCAACACTGCTTATAATTTAGCTGTTGAGTTTTAAAAGATACAATATATAGGCTAGATTATAAACTTCAGTGCTGCTTGAGCCAGAATCACACCGACCAAAAAACAAATTAACTTTTCACTTTAGGCCACATCAAATATGAACACGAAAACAATATATAATATGGATATACTGTAAATATGAATACGAAAACAATATATAATATGGATATACTGTAAATATGAATACAAAAACAGGTCTAAACATTCAAAGCACAAAAAAATGCCATATATCTACACTGTAATACACTCCTACCATGAATCCAACCGTACTGTACATCATCTCATTGAGATGTTCTCATTACTGTATGAAGCTGAGAGAATCCTCCGGCTAGTCCCATCAGCCGCACCATCCGTCCTGGATTCATTGTAAAGAGAATCTCACGTCCCTGTCTCCTAAAAGCAGTTACTCTGAGATATTGTCACCACATACAGTAATACATTTAAAGCAGTAGTATATGTGAAACATTGTTTGGCTGGGAAGAATAGAACACTGGGTCATTTGCCTACTCAACAAAAATATAAACCAGTAGAAAAAGTAGGAGTAGGAGTAATAATAAATCAGTGTTATGTTCTACTTCTAAAAAGGGTGGGAATTTATGCCTGGTCGGCTGTAATGCAGAATCCGTCTTAGTTTTCGTTTGGACGTTTTTAACAGAAGTGGATCACATGGTTGTTCTTCTTCTGAGCATGCTCCGTGGCCTGCTTTTATGGGGAAACTAATCAATGACAGGGTGGCGGGATGCACAGATTTCTTCACAGAAAGAGTTCTTTCTTCTCGTTCTGCTTATTATTATTATTATTATTATTATTATTTATTATTATTATTATCATCATCATTACTATTGTTATTATTCACTACATAATATCAACCTCTAAATAATGCGCTATTTATTATAGTGTAGCATAAATCCGGCATAATATTTCTACTCAACCCTCATAATAGACTCTTGATATGAGAGAAGTCATTATGGCCACCGAGGCTGAGCACATGAGTTGTTTTACTACATAATGTGCCATGAATAGAGGTAATGTCTGTGTTTAATGTGTATTTTTTCCTGGAGCAGATGTGCATTTGTGCATTACAGAGAGCGAGAGAGAGAGAGAGAGAGAGATAGAGGGAGAGATTTGCATCATAATAAGTGCATGAGTGCATGACACCATGTCGGTATTTATATGACTGCATTTAACCTTGCAATGCAAATATGTGTTTGTGTGCATGCATGCATGTGTGCGTGTGCCTCGTCTGCATGCTCGTGTACGAGTGTGCAAGCACTTGCATTTACAGGCTGCCGAGCCCTTTGCTGCTCAGGTGAATAAAACTGAAGGATGTTTACGCTGACAGTAGCTATGTGGGACCACAGAGGCGCAACACACCTGACCTTTTAAAAACATCGGGCAAATCGAAAATCCAAAGACACAGGCACACAGTATCTGCCATCAACTCCAGTGCCGCATGGATACACTCTTCAAAACGTTACATCAGGGCCACGGATACCAGTTAAGTCTTTATCACTCGCAGCCATCTTCTTTACCAAACGCACTCTTCTTTATTCCCGTGCAAGGCGACACGTGACTCGCTGTGCGGCAGATTTCAAATGCACACCGCGCTCAGAATCCGAGTGAGTCATTACTCCATCTGCCTCCGAGAAATGATCTGGCTTCAAACACCCACTTTTTTCGGTGTAAATCAGACGCCTGTGTTGCAATATTTGTGCTGGATGATAACCAGCTCAGGTGTCCGTAACGCCGAAACACGAGCGTATCGATAAACGGAAAGGTTTCAAATGGAACAAAGACTTAAACAAGAGGAAAAAAGTCCGCATTATTATTATTAGTATATGCAGCACAAGATATGAATAAAGACTACCATACACCATGCAGTACTGCTGATATTAAACATGGACACGCATGTACACTCTGAATAAGGATTTGTTCGTTAATCGTTGAAGTCCAGACAAGAAAGTGGCGTGAGGACGAATATTAAACGTCTAACGACGACAAACATGAGAGGATTAGTGCTAGAAGGATTATCGTCATTAAATGTGAACATACGCTCCTGTCCCAAATGGCTCTGTTCAAGTGTGCACTTTGTTGAGGTGCAAACATATGGTATTTTATGAGCAAACATTTTGGACAGACTTTCAAGTTTTACCACTTGTGTTGATGTTGAAGTTAGGTTTGCGGCTATTTTAACAGTTTGTTTCTTTAAAACCGTATCCATCCATTCATCTAGGTCCAACTTGGAACTGTAGAGTCCAATGGTGATTATAATTGCACTTACTCCAATTTTACAAGACATTTACTGTACATTCACACACTACGGATAATTTGGGCACGCCATTTAGCCTAATCTGCATGTCTTTGGACTGTGGGAGGAAACCTGGAGTGTCCGGAGGAAACCCACCAATGGAGGAAACTCTATGCAGACAGAGCCCGAGACGGGAATCGAACCCAGACCCTGGAGGTGCATGGCGACAATGCGGGTCACTAAGCCACCGTGCCAATAAAATATTATACCATGTACTGTACATTTTTCCTTCATTTCTTTTATTTTCCCAAATAACGACCAATCATACCATTTATCCATTTGCAGTGGTGTGGAATGTCCATATATACTGTACAGCCAGCTCTAAGCTCTGTTTTTACCATCTTTTACAGTTAACAAGACAAAGAAAAAGTTGCTTGTTATGTAAGAAACCACCAGCCCTCGGTCCTTGAAGACTTTCCTGTCATGGAAAAATAAAAGTTAGGAAGCATTAAAACTGAAGTCTACTTCCAAAAAATGACAAAAAAACATTTGTTTTAATGGTTTAAATGGAACATCTTTCATACAAATCCCTAAAGTTCTCACTATTGGAACACTAACATAATGGCTTGCAGTTTAAACAGTTATCAGAGCTAATGTTATAGGAAAACTGATCGACACCTCAAGCATATATGATTGCAGGATGCAGGCTTACATTACAGTATGTTCAGGTCAAACGCAGACTTTTCCATGTGCAGAATAACAAAACTCTCATTATTGCTTAATAAAATCCTCCCTGCTACTGTACACTAATGCACTTATCCCAGTGTTTCACCAGTGCTTGGATACCATCAAGGTAGAAAGTTTCTCTGTACACCAGAGCTACTGTATGGTCAGACAGCCTGCTTCACATCAGAAACGCTGGCCTCCCAGGAACTTCGTTAGTGGCCCAAACATGTGGAAATGTCTTGGAGGTCAATGCTTACAGGCGAAGTTCCAGAAAGTGGCTAAAAGTTCCTGCAAGCAATGTTTAGGAATGATTGCGTGTACAGTTCCAACAGACGGATGTATTTCCTCTGCAAGTTTTCCATTCATTTTCAAGGATCAGGAGTTTCACGTGGGCCCCGGATGGGATCATCATTCATTAAAACGTTTGCCAAATGTAAGAGTCTCATCACCGTACTGTGTTTGAAGTCAGTCGGTTTTGTCACCACTGTTCACAAGAAATTTCATCACATCAAATATCGCTGGCCTTTTTTGCATAGTTGCCCCTTATCAAATGTGGGATTTATATTTAGCACTAAATGGGGGAGAAAAAAATTGCTTTGACTTAAGTTGTGTCCCAGTGACAAGGCCATATAAAAAAAAAAAAAAATCCTCAGCTTTGACATTAATGTCTTGTTGTTCCTGGTCCTAACAGACCACCTAAATGTTTTGAGAGAACAAGTTCACAGATGTGTCACCTACGACAGGCCATAGCCTTCCCTGTCCCTTCTTAGCACATCTCCATCCACCTGCCTGGATCAGTCACTTTATCTTAAGAAGCACCGGAAACACAGTGAGACAGCTCGTGTCTGTCTGTCTTCTAGACAGTGTCAGGTGTCACGCTTGATTTAGATCGAAACCAAGTGCCTGTTCACCAAGCTGAACCCAGGAACCAATGTATGTCACACAGAATGGAGTAGGAGACATAAGGTCTTGGGGTCAGGTGAATGCTCTGATGGGCCAAAATGAAACCGAGCATCTCACTAACAAAAGGCCCAGGCTCTCGCTTGCAATCTTCCAGTCACAGCTGCTGCGTTTCAATTCTTTATTCTCATACATCATCAGGATTGTAACCTTGGAATACGATCGATGATGTGAGATTTCTTGCGCAGAGACCTGAATCATAAGCTCCTCGTGCTATTGAGAGCTTGTCAGTCTCAAGATTAATCTCATGACTTATTAATATTTAATTGTCTTGTCTTGCCACTGTACTTTGTCTTAGTGCCTCACCCAGGAAAGGGTCATAATTCTTCTGTGACTATTATAAAGGAAATACTGCCAAGAACTTATAGGAGACCAGTTGAGTGGGCATGGTGTGAAGGTCCTCACCAAGAGTTCCTGCAGTAGCAGAGATGTCTTTAATTTTCTAGACATGAATCATCATGGCTTCTGCAGCAGTTCCTCTGTTGTGGCTTATCTAATTACTTGCATTTATGTAAATCATTTTGCTGAAGGCAGTTCATCAGACAAGAGACTTGCTACAGGGCTTTATAGCCATTAGTTCAGAAAGGAAAGTGCTTTCACAGATTTTGGTGTTTTTATACAAAAATCCTTTTGCTGTCTTAGGTGGCATGGCGTAGTTAAAAAAAAAAACACATTTTGTCACTCAATTCTTCATTTATTTACGCTTATTCTGAGTAGGGTTATAGGGGCATATCCCATGTTACTCAAGGTACAAGGCAGGGTACACCCTGAATACCCTAGCACAGGTACGCACAATCATATCATATAGTTTGGGTAATTTGGAAACATCAATCAACCTATACCTAATTTTTCTGGTCTGTAAGGACCCAATAAACACAAGGAGACCATGCAGACCGGTCAAATGTAACCCCCCATCCCAGGGGGTGCGAGGCAACAATTAAGCAAGCATGCAGTCATTCTTGGTAACTGCCTGGTCAGGATTGTGGTGGTTTAAATGAGGTTACTAGGTTATATTTGGGGAAATGGAACCAGAAAGCACCGTCGCTTTGCACCCCCAGGGTCGAGTGTTCGCGTCCCACCTCGGGTGTGTGTGCATAGTGTCCACATGGTCTCCATGTGTTTGGTGAGTACTCCAGTTTTTAGTAAAAAAGGTTTGTGGAAGCACCGTGGTGTAGTGGTTAGCACTGTAGCCTTACTCCACCAAGGTTGAGGGTTAGATTCCTACCTCAGGCCTGTGTGCATGGAGTTTGCATGATCTTCCTGTGCTTGGTGGGTTTCGTCCAGGTACTCCAGTTTCCTCCCACAGTCCAAAAACATGCAGCTTAGGCTGATTGGTGTCCCTAAATTGCCTGTAGTGTGTGAACGTGTGTCCTGTGATGGATTGGCACCCCCAAACCAGGGATGTAGTTCATCTCATGCCGCAAGTCCCAGGGATAGGCTCTAGGCCCCCCACAACCTTCCGGATAAAGCAGTATAGATGATGACAATTTGCAAAATAGAATAATTGTACACACAAACACTATACACATTCCTGAGTCACAGCTGCTGGGCCTGGGTTTAATAATTAACCTAAACCTAGCACCTGGCCGACAGGGCACCCCTGATGCTGGTCCCAAGCCTGAATAAAAATAGGTTATGTAAGGAAAGCTATTGGGCATAAAACCTGTGCCGGCTAAATCAAATGGTGACCTATTAACAGAAACAGCTGTAAGAACAATGACATCAACAGCTTATAGACATTTTGACACAAATTTTTGGTCGTGCGTACGTCCGGTTGCGTTGCATTTCGTGCGAGAAGTAGTGATGACATGGATCCCCAGAATGTTAGGAAGCACGGTGGAAAAAATAAAAGGGAGCCACTTTGGGAGTTTTGTTTTTAAGGCAGAGATTTAATGAGGTATAATGTCTATTTATTTATGTCTTGTCTAAATGTTTTGACTGTTTTAATATGGAAAAATATGATTGTAGTGTTGGAAATTTGTAATATCGGTACTATTTGCCTCTGAACGAATTAAATCCATATGCAGAAGTGAGTCTGGGGACATAATAGTAGAACAGTCAGGGCAAAAATCGTGAGCTTCACAAACAGGATGTAAAAGTTTTGTAAAGGAAATATAACTGTAGGATTTTACGCTTTATCCATTTTCCTTTTCAGCTCCCTGATAACTTCCATTTTGTCCTTTGTTTGAGACTCTCTGGGGTCACCGAATAATACTTTCCAAGCAATTGCCTCATCTACATTATTTTAATACGGAACAAAAAGGGCTCAACTTAAAATGATCTTTAAAAGCACATTTTAATAGTAGAAATACTTTGACATTTAGATTTAGGCAGATGCATGAAAAAGACAAAAAAAAAAAATCAGGTTTGAGGCAGGATCCATTCTAACCACAGAGCTGATTAGCTGAGGATAGGACGCCTTGTTCAAAGGATCGAACAGTGACTCTCTGGCCAACTTTTCTTTACAACCTTCGCTGTCACCATCTAATAATATGAGTGCTTACATCAGATGAGATTAGTGTAAGTAAATTGATGTAGCAGTCTAAGAGGACAAACCCTAATACTGAGCTATACATTTGAGATATTTCAGGTTCTGTTTAAAGGTTAGATTAGTCCATTATTCAAAAACATTATTTTTCATTTCATATTCTTGCGGTTGTGCTCATACTTTGTGCTTTTGTCTTTTACGAAGAAGCGAAACATTAATTTCAAGCAGAGAAGCCAGTCGTTGAATTGGAAAGGACATTTATGCATGACTTTGACATTCATCCAATATAGATTCTGTTCTCTGTCTTATTGGATTTGAAAATGAGATTTACAAAGCACTGAGGATCATTAGAAGATGGGGAAAGAGAGGCATTTTTCTACCAATAGCATGTAATTAAAACCATAAAGTTATGTTTGGCGGGATTAATATTCGGAAAAATCCTGTCATAATTTATTAGAGAACTGGAAAAAGTTAATAAGAGATTATTTATTCATGCTGACATAAATATTTAACCTATGTATTAATATTCATTGGCACCAAGCTTCCAAATTTATCATGAAAAAAAATTCAGCATTCTCTCCCGCTGAGAGTCGAACACAAAGCCGATTGCAATTCTCAAATTACATACTGTACAGTACAAATGTTGCATTCGGATATATTCTTATTGGCAGGAGAAAACAAGTTCCAATGATCCCTTCAGTAGTAACTGAGAACGGGGAAAAAAAAAACCCAGTAGGTAACCCAGTTGTGAATGATAATTCTTGTTGAAATAATGCTTAAGGTGAAAAGCTTCACATGCATAAATGTATTGCACACACTCTGTTCTATGGTCTAGCATGTGGGACAAAGGAAAAATGCTGTTGCTTCTAAATCTGGCACCTAACAAATCTAGATGTCCTGGATAACTGAATGAATTGCTAAATGAATTACTATAAATAAGGTATAAAAGGTTGAAACACTGTGTAAAATGAAAAAGTTTTTAATTTTAAGTTTCATTAAACTTTAAGTTTTTTGCATATTTGTCGCACTTAAATGATTGGGATCTTCAAACTAATTTCAATATTACACAAAAAAATAACCTGATTAAATACAGTTTTAAATGCTCTTTATATTCATTAATGGAACCTACCTGCCAGACCTCAAGAAATAAATCAAGAAATCACATAAAATAGAAGCGTCTGCTGTTATATCTGCCGTACTATACAGCATTTCATAAAAATAACATTACAAACAACATGGTGTTGGTAGTGTGATGCTTTGCATATTCAGGACATGGACGACTTGCCGTAATTGATGGAAACATGAATTCTGTCCTATACTAGGGTTATGCAGCAGTACAATGATTTAAAACACACCAGCAAGTCCACCTCTGAATGGCCCCCCAAATAAATAAATAAATAAATAAATAAATAAATGAGGTTTTGGAATGGGCTAGTCTAAGTCCGGACAACAACAATTAAATCAATTCAGAAGAGTCGGACAACATTTCGCCACAATGAGGGGAAAGACTCATTGCCAGTTATCGCAAACACCAGAGTGCAGTTTTTGCCGCCAAGGCTGGGACAACCAGTTATTAGGTTTAGGGGCAATTACTTTTTCATATAGGGCCAGGCAAGTTTGGACAGCTTTTTTCCCTTGATAAATGAAATCAGCATTTTGCATTTACAGTACCTGGGTTATCTTTTCAACAAATAGGCAACAAAAGCATACTGTATGTATTAAACATTTGTCTCTTCAACATATATGAGCCAAGTGTTTAAATACAAATAAACAGTTTGACAGCAAAACAAGATAAATGACATTTTTGGACTTTTACTTGTTTTTGGCAAATTGTGTTTCTCTGTCATACCACCTTCTTAAAGAAGCTTTTTAGGTTTTCAGGTAATAAACCATGGAGATGTCAATATGGGAACTTTACAGATTTAATTTATATTTCAACTTATAACGCTTTAGAGCAGGGGTGGCCAAGTTCGGTCCTAGAGAGCCGCAATCCTGCAGAGTTCAGCTCCAACCCTAATCAAACACAGCTGAACAAGCTAATCAAGGTCTTGAGGACTACTAAGGCTACTGGCAGGAGAGGTTTTTTTTTCAGGGCTGGAGCTGAACTCTGCAGGATTGCGGCTCTCTAGGACCGAACTTGGCCACCCCTGCTTTAGAGTATCAGCTAACTTCCGAGGTTTCTGGGCTTGAATCACAAAGTGTTGTTTAAGATGACCAAGCGGTATCAAATGTGTTTTTTTGTTGAAAGTTGTGTTGTACAGGCAGCTGTTCTCCCATTTGTCCTGTATTACTTTTACTCATGCCAGCGATCGAGAGTTTGTGTAATTAACAGATTTGGAGTTAGAACGCATGTTTTAAAAAGTGATGTATATAGTTCAACATCTGAGTGCTGTTGTGCTCTATATCAGCACTGGTGGAATGCCTAGTGGAAAATGAATTTGTAGTGCCATCTTACAGTATGTTTCACTTCCTAAGCAAATTCATCTCTTTTTGTTTCTTGCTACTGCTATCTCTAGCACCAATTTTTGCTGCATTTGGAAGTCACTATGCACTTAATGTAATATTTTCCCAGGAAAATTAAAGAAGAATAATGTTACAACACTGGTAGTGCTTCGTGTCCAAGAGACATAAGATTCACACGTTGTGTGTGGGAAGCCCATGCGTTTGCTTTGTCTGGTTCCATCTGCTTTTTTCCAGTGTAATGAATGCACGAATAGACGTTTTACAGCACATATTTGTACAATAATACGATGCTGCGGTCAGCTTTCAAATTGACTCTAAAGCAAGAGTCTGGTGGTACTTTGAACATAAGTTTTTCTGTTGTTTATAATGTTTAATCTGTTGTTGCTCATGATCTTTGTGAGGAACAAAACGCAACACTGTTTTCCTTGATCTAATTTTCTATCACTGACTCACTACAAAAACACAATCAAAGAGTGAGTTTGCAATTTTTTGTTTAATTAAAACTCAACCAACATATTATTGATACCAATAAATTCATCAAATAACAACAAACACAACTGCAGGCTGATTTATCCATTGTGCCAAAACTGTGGGAAATGAAATTCTAGCTTTTTGCATAATCATCCAAAATTCATGTGTACACCATATAACTGTACCAAAACAATTTTGACATCATATTTTTGCATTTGTGCTTTTTAACAGCAATGTGACCGTAAGAAAGCATACGTAATACATTCTTTATCAGTTATCATTCTTTATGCTTCTTACTTTATGAAAATAATAATAATAATAATCTATACATATACCACTATAAAGTTGGTATGTCTGTACATTGAAAATATTTGCAAAAAAACAATAATTTGGGAGTAATAGAACGCATCAAGATGGTTTTTGGAATTTTTGTCTGTCTGTTAGTTCTGTTAGTGAAAACTACTGAATGCATTTTATTGGTGTTTTCAAAGGTGTATTTGGCCGAGCTTGGGGTAACGTATAGGCTTAATTTCATTGCAGTCAGCTACTGGGAAGAGAAGATATGCTACGTTGAAATTTAAATAGAAAACACCCTTATATCATAAAAAAAATCAACTTTGAAAAAATAATTAGTTTCTCTCAAAATTCAACAGGTGGAGCTGAAAATTTTATAATACACTCCAATGAGTGTGCAATTGAAATCTAGTTAACAGAATAATAAATCTAATAAACGGAATCTCACCTTCATTCCGCGCCCTTCACAGTAACACAATTTTTTTTTAATTTCCTTTCAAAACTAAACAGATGCCATTGTACATTTTTTTTTAAATGCACTTATGAGTGTGTTATTAAATTCCATGCGAACAAAGTCACATGCACATCTAGCAATGATAATAATTTTTTTCTCAAAACAACAACATGGAGTTGTCTCATTTTGCTGTCAAATTGTTCAGACACGTTTTAAAACAGTCTATGACTGCTACAAGTCCTGTACCTTAAAATTTAAGAAGGTCTGAATAAACATTTTCTTCGATCCTGGGTTCCGAATTTCATGTCTAGGTTAAGATTCAAACTGGTTTTAAACTTCTCGCAGCAAGAGTAAACATAGATTTATCTGTCTGTTTACTTTGAAAGTTTGGTTTTCAGTCTATTTCTTTTTCTTGAAGTAAGCCATGCACTGTCACGCTTTCACTTCTGTCTTTTCCGCACACTCCGTCTACATACGGTAAACTATCTCGTTAAGTGGCTCTGTTGAGTGATGTGTATAACCGCGCCCACCTCAAGGGATTAGTGCTAGATTACTGGTATATAAATTCTTTTTATTTATCAGAAAAGCATCAGGGTCCTGAGCCCATCCCAGGGAACCGAGGGGAGAACAGATTGAAAATAAGATTCAAACCCCCAAATCCTGGAGGTTTAAGGTGACAGTGCAAACCTCTAATTGAATTTTAACTAAAGACATTATCACAGCCTTACAAATGTACTGTACATTTACATCCCCAAAAAGCACGGAGCTATTGAAAATACAAAGAAACTTTGAAACCAACCAGACACAAACAGAGAAACAAGGTTCTTCTAGGTCACACCACATAGCTTGATTATAAATAGTTACTCTCCTACATCCATGTACTATAGAGTCAACCAGTATTAAATGTTTTAAAAGGATGTTAAGTACAAGTGTATTGTGAAAAAGTGACCTTGGGTGAGCATAGTTTGTATGATTACAGCAGCATTTTTAGTAGGTCTGGAGTATCCAGGTGAAATGATTCACTAAAGCAAAAGTCTTGGTCACAATAAAACCAGATGGAACAAGTTTGTATATCGTATCTGTAGATTAATTTCTTCATCTCGGTGGTTCATCCAGTGACGCCAAACCGAGATAGTATAATTTACATTACATCAACACACAGATATATATTTCTTCTGCCCTTCCATTTGCTTTTTGGTATCCCAAAATTAGATTTAAAGTAGGTTCCCTCTGGTTAGTGGTAAAGCCTTTTTTTGCTTGTGATCAAAATTCTGGGTCACTGCTGCCATCAAAAGCCAGTCACTTTACCCATCAGGCTTTATTGCTCCACCAGGGCCTTTTGAGGGTCTGTTCAGTATTTCAATCTCATATTACTCTCGTAATGCATTTTATTTCACATTTAACAGAGAGACTTGGTGAAAACATTAGAAGCCCTTTGGGGACATCGTATTGTTCTTGGTTTACTTGTTTGTTGTGAATAAATTTCAGACGCGTCATGAGTTGATTTGGTATTTTTTTCGCCTGTCTTACCTTCGAAGATTTAGTTGTACTTAATCGATCGAGAAGCTGATATTTCTCCGATTATACAGCATGTACTGGTTATCGACAGAGGAATAAAACTGCAGTAAAGATATGCAGTAATGACATGAAGGCTCGTTTTGTCCAAGGTCTTTTCGTATCTATGTCTACTGTACTGTACTGTATATACTGTATTTGGATACAAGCTGTGTCTTAGTTTATAAGAATGTCAAAAAACAGTCATGACCAAACCAGTTTCTCTGAGACTCCTACATACATAGAAAATTGTCTCTTGTGGGTGTGAACTCAGGACTATACGCTATACATTTGTAATGAGCTACAGTATGTACAGTATTTGCAAAAGTCTAAAAACAGAAAGGATGGACCATTTCGTGCATCCCTTTACTGTTATTGTAATTACCTGACCATTCAAACAAAAAAAAACCTTTACAATTTTTAATAAAAGGATCAGACAGCCAAAAGTTTTTCCCTACCCCTTGGCTTTACCCCTGTCTTTGTCTCCTGTAGTTGTTTGAGTGTCCATATTAAAATTACGTAGGCTATTCTTACACTTCCACACTCTCCCCTGTCCCACTTTGCACTTTGATGATGATTTCTGTCATTTATGAAATAACACACTGAGCATTACAACACGAGACATCATGCGAATTATACGTAATAATGTGTGATGTGTGAAAATGAATTATTCATGTGAGAGAAATCACAACTGAGAAAAAAAAAAAAAAACACATGCCACATGTGAGAAGAGATTAAATAAAACCAAAAACAGTGGGGCAACCAAACATCTGATAATTTTTAATTGAATATAAATGTTTTTTAACAGCTAATTATATTATTGGCAACAATTCAACGTAAAATCTTTGAAATATTGATAGGAATTTCAGAATTTCTTCATATTTGGTATGACCCCTTTTTACTCATGGTTGTGTGCACGTGAGTGGGCATGGATTCCACTGGTTTGTGAAAAAACGCATAATCCGTTTTAGATCAAATCCATCAGAGTGTTGCATTCTAAATATACGCTTCAATAGAGGAGATTAGGCAAAAGGGACAAATTAGACCTTTTGTACAGTACAAAGCAGTTATGATGGTTAGTCTTATATGTTTTATTCACATTGAAGGTGAAAGTTTTAAGATATTGAGCATTCATTTTCTTTGTTTTGAATATTTCTAAATATTAAGTCAAACCGTGACTTTTGGTTGTGCAGAATAACAGAACACAGTTATGAGAGTACATCCCCTGCTGCACTAATGCACTTATCCCAGCATATTTACTAGTGCTTGAATACCATCAAGGTGGAATGTTTTCTCAGTACGCCGGAGCCATGATTGCACTTCTTGCTTCATGTCTGAAATGCTGGCCTCCAAGGAATTCCTTTAATGGACCGTCAGGACCGTACAGTAGACGTGGCAATAACTCAGGGTAATGTGCAAGTGGTGTTGGTGAATGATTGTGTGTACAGTTCCCACAGATGTACACTGTAAAAAGTCATTCTGTGAAATGGTAGATTTAATGAAAGTTAATGAGTAAACTACATTTAACAAAATTAATTTCTTGTTTTTTTTTGTTAATTTTTGCATTCAATTTACTTGAAAAATACACGAATAGAATTTACTCAATTTTGTTGCTTATGTTTTGCCTATTCCCTTTGTATAGCGCCAAACTGAGAGAATATTGAATTCATCCAACGTAACTCTAATGAGCAGTTTTTAAATTAGAGCATTTCCTGTTACAAGGCAAGGCACGCTTTATTCAACTCTCCAGTACGAACAACGTGTGCGGTGGAAATTCACCACTACCGAAGTCCTATCTGATTTCTCCGTTTTCCAGTGTGCTTCGATTGATCTTAAATATCACATTAAAGAGCATATTTTAACTTCCAAGGGATAGCTGCGCCTCTGCAGTCGAATCGTTTACGTTTACGAGGCCTGCACTGGAATTTCCCGCTGACGACCTTGAGGCAAAGCAGCTCTGCGCCCTTTTTTCAGTTAATTCCTTGACAAAGGTAAGGCAAATGATTACATTTATATATGAAAAAAGTCTGTTTAAAGTCTGTATATATAGAGTATTTGCAAACCTTATGTTTTAACGCATATTTTACACAGATTAATGAAGGGGATAACGTTCAAACTAGCTTTGCAGGTGTAAAATGGGTAAGTTGGATCCACCATCGAGATGAGTTTTCTTAGCCCTACCCCCGTGAAAACGGCGCAGGGAGCCCGCGAGAGGTTATGCGCGTGCCACCGAGCTTCAACAGAGTGATTTTTTTTCAATCACTCTACACACAACCCATGGTTTATTTATGCAATTTTACAAATGGAATCATTTTCTTTGGTACTTTTTCATAGGATATTTTAATTTTATATTTTATAAAACATGGATCACTGTGCATGAATCAGCACTGGTACTGGTCCATAAAAAAAATATATATAATTATATATATATAAACCATGGTTTGTGCATAAAGTGATAAAAAAATTAATGATGTTTAGCTTTTAAAGCGGGTTTTCACAGGGGTGGGGCTAAGGAAAAAAAATCTCGATGGGGGAAACAACTTCAACACAACACTGTTTCCAGCTCGTTGATGAGTTGATGTACTACCAATAATAATCACTAAACACAAACAGATGTTGTTGCACAGCATAGTACTTTAAACTGGAAGTGAAATGTAAAATGTACTCTAATCTTTTTTTAATAGGTGCAATGAGATGGAGCTGTAAAGCAGGGATAACACAACGACTAGGGGTGACCTGCTACAACATTGCACACTACACCATTGATCAGCATTGAACAACAGATTGTGATGGCAATAATTGTGACCAAGACAGGAGCTACAAGTGGCAGTTCAAAGGACACTGGAATTGTTATCGAGGGAGTGAAAGTTCTTCCAGGCCTTGATGGTGTTTCCAGGGCTTGCTGTCTCCTCCTCGGTTTGGCCTATGCATTAAATCTCCGTTATTCCAGACATACCTTTGAGGTATTTCAGAAACTTCTCTTGGAGCTGGATGCCTCAAAGCTGTCAAGCAGAGACCAGTCACTCAGGTCTAAACTGATGTCTTAAAAATTTGTTGATTCCATGTTGCCAAACAAAGACTTAATTTTTTTTGGAGAAATTATTTTGAACATTTTGTGCCTAGAAAAAGAAAACACCAAAAAGTTGTTCTGCAAACTTGAATCCTGTGTTAATTGCCGTACAGAAACTGTAACAGTTTTGTTCAGTGTTCACTTACTAGAACTGTTGTGTTAAGTAATTTTAAAGTAAAACAGTTTTTAAAAATTTTTTAATTTTTGGCTGAAACAATGTTTCATTTGTGTGGTCTGAAAAGGTGGAAACCATGTTTTTTGCATGCATTTTATTTTAAAAAGTGTAACTGCATTATGTATTTTGAACTGTTTGTGTCTAGAAAGTTACACAAAATGTGCAAACTTTACTGTTCTTGTCCTGTGTGAATTGGTATGACTTTTAAAAAATTGGAACAAAAAAGATGCAGCAATTTTTACAAAGTAGTACATATTAACACTGTTTGAGAATTTTCTTTGGCTTTTGTTGTTAGATTAGGCAAAAGGGACAAATTAGACCTTTTGTACAGTACAAAGCAGTTATGATGGTTAGTCTTATATGTTTTATTCACATTGAAGGTGAAAGTTTTAAGATATTGAGCATTCATTTTCTTTGTTTTGAATATTTCTAAATATTAAGTCAAACCGTGACTTTTGGTTGTGCAGAATAACAGAACACAGTTATGAGAGTACATCCCCTGCTGCACTAATGCACTTATCCCAGCATATTTACTAGTGCTTGAATACCATCAAGGTCGAACGTTTTCTCAGTACGCCGGAGCCATGATTGCACTTCTTGCTTCATGTCTGAAATGCTGGCCTCCAAGGAATTCCTTTAATGGACCGTCAGGACCGTACAGTAGACGTGGCAATAACTCAGGGTAATGTGCAAGTGTACAGTTCCCACAGATGTACGCGTCTCTTCCGCAAGTTGGAGACAAGTTATTTGTCCATTTTCTGGGGATCAGATGTTCCACCTGCGGAATGTTCGCGGGAACGACTGCCGTGGGCTGCGAGCAACCGCGGCCGTGATCGTCATTCACGGATGTGCAGTAGGTCTTTCTTTAAAACGTCAGCATTGTTCAAAAGAGAAATTGTATCACAAGTCCCAGTTTGACTTGAACACCCATTTACTTCCATTTACAATGAAAAAATGTAGTCTTATACGTTTAAATTGCACTGAACATATAAGAAGTTCAATTCATGAAGATATGTGTGTAAGTGTGTAAAGTTCAACTTTTCCTTTATACAAGTGTCTTATTGTACAGTATTTTGTGTATTGTATCCAAAGTGCCACTAATCGTCCATTTTTGTGCTTCTACTCAAATAAACGTGCATGTTCTCAAATAAAGGGCGTTAAAAAAAGAACATCAATTTGGTCTCCGTCAAGTACTAGCAGTGTGAAGCAAAACCTAAAGAGCTGAAAGCACTACATCACATTTCAGTCACTCACTCGTCACCTATACCGCTTTATCGTCTATACAGGGTTGCGGGGGGCCTGGAGCCTATCCCTGGAGACTCCCTCGACCCTGGACAGGGTGCCAATCCATCGCACGGCACACACACACACACACACACACACACACACACTCATTCAGATACTACGGACAATTTTGGAACGCCAGTTAACCTAATCTGTATGACTTTGGACTGTGGGAGGAAACCGGAATTCCCGGAGGAAACCCACCAAGCACAGGGGGAACATGCAGATTCCATGCACACCATGCATGCTAACCAAATCACATTTGAGTTGCTAATAATGCCCGATATGAGAGACACAGAGAGACAGTGAGAGAGAGAGAGAGAGAGAGAGAGAGAGAGATATCACTTGGTGGTTTTTCTTCCCAAGTAGAGAATGATGCATACACACATGAGTAATGGAATGATGATTTTCTTCATCCATACACACTCCTAATCTCGCACAGGTCACCCTTGGACACTACTGTATCCCGGAATCCATTCCCCTGGCTTTTGACGGTTGGTGCATGCTTTTGATCGACCCCCCCCCCCGCCCCACCCCCACCACCCGCGTTCTGTGACGTCACCAAATCGAAACATTCCCGTTTACACAGAAATAAAAGTGCGTGCGTGAAAATAAGAGATCAGATCAGGGATGTGATGCATGCAGTCAAAGGAAAACAGACACACAGAGAGAGAGAGAGAGAGAGAGAGAGAGAGAGAGATCCATGACCCTTCAAGAGTCATGCATATACATCAGACTGTGAAGTAAAAAGAGGGGAAAAAAAGCGTTCGAACGCGCAACATCGTATCTGAGTGAAGTTTAAAAGGATTTCGCAGCTGGTTAACGGTGATGGAGTGAATGCGGCAATCTATTGGCTGTGGGCTTTGTAAATTTCACTCGGCGCAGTCCAATGGCAACAGAGAGAGAGAGAAGGAGAGAGATAGGGGGAGAGAGAGAGAGGTCCAGCTTTGGTGTCTCTCCCTTTAATCTCTCCGTCTTTCTCTGTACAGGCAACCTGAATCTCTGCATTTTAATGCTCGAGCATTGCGTTGCGTTAATCCACGCGGATCATCCACTTTGCTTCTTTGCATCGGACTGTCTCTTTGGATTGTTTTAACCAAGGACCGCGGGATTTTTTTTTGTTTGTTTGTTTTTTTGGAGGGGGGGAGACTTTGCTCTCTGTTCTCGTGTCGTTTGGTTTGTTGCATGTTCATGTTTGGCCATATCCCATGAAGTCGGTGCGCAGCTCGGGGAGAGTCCTGCGCTGCAGATTTCACACAGGTAAGAGACACAGCAGGAAATGCGCCTATACGTGCGCGTGTGTGGCTATATGTATACATGCTTATATGGATTTGTTTAGTTATTATTATTATTATTATTATTATTATTATTATTATTATTTGCATGCATGCATGTTTTGTCCTGATGCATTTTTTTTTTATTCATTTAATAATTATTTATTTGGGAACGTTTGAAACAAAGCTTTTTTTTTTATGTGTATATACATCCGTGCATGCTGTAATGACGTTTCATGATGCGGATCGGACTTTCATATCTAAACGGACAGTCTGGATCGGAACTATGTAACACACATATACAAGCGCACGCACGCGAACGCGCGCGATTGACACATTAATGCACAGTTTTTTTCTTTTTGTATTTCTGTAAAAAAAAAAAAAAAAAAAGCCATGCTTTTGACAGGAAGGTGAAAGAAGTCATGCATGACAAGAAAAAAAGGGAAAGAAATCCACAGGTTTTGATTTGGTACCATGACTCACCTGTGGGACTTGTTTTTTAATGTATATATTAATTTTGGAGTGTAACGTTTGGACATGAAATTATCTTACAAGCTCACTGGCTTATTCTGTAGGAGTAGATGAGAAAGCTAGGGGGGGAAAAGGCACCTTTTACCAAAACTTAAAAGCGAAAAACTCCACGCGCCGTTTGCTTATTTTGAGGAAGCACGCGCACGCGCATTTGATTTGATAAAAAAAAAAATAAAAATATATATATACAAATATAAAACGCGGCAAAACGCGCTTCACTCTTCAGGAGATGCAGTGCGTTCGCTCGGGTCTAGACTACGAACCCTCACACTTTCTCTACACACACACACACACACACACACACAGTCCCGCACTGAGCCGCAAGGTGGTACTGTGGACATCTGCATAAGCAGCAAGGTGCGCGCGAACAGGGCACCCGTCTGTGGCACCGCGCATGCGCGTTAACCTTGCAGCGCTTTCTTTTCTTGCATGTGGTCTGACTCATGATTATGCATAAAGCGTGATTTAAGCGACATTCCACGAAATATAAGCTAGTGGTGTCGATTCACCGGATGAGTAAAAAAAAAAAAAAAAAAAAATTAATAAAAAAATTAACGACATGACCTCCGGCCTTGACATTTTACTAATGTGTTATTCCGCTGAGTTGATTCGATTCAACGAGCGACTCCCTGACATGTCATTTCGCCCTCAGATAAAGTCCGCGCACACTATCCCGAAAACATTTCATTACGTCCAAGAAGAAAGCCCTCTTCACGAGCAGGCGACTGAGACCTATTGATTCCCAATCAGTTTGGCCTACAGCTTTGCAATTTCGTTAAGCAGGTGCACAGGGACCTGTCCTTCCAGCGTGACTCTTAAAGTCAGCTGATTCTTTATCACCCTTCTGCCTATAAGGCTCGATAGTTATTTCTGATCCATACCGCAGCAGTTGAAAGATGCTCAAGCTTCATCTCTCTCTCTCTCTCTCTCTCTCTCTCTCTCTCTCTCTCTTTTTCATCTTTCTCTCTCTGTCGCTCTTTCATGGTCTGGATTGCCAGCAACACAACCCTCACCTTTGAATAAGTCCTCCTTTCTATTCGCTCGTATCTCTCTAGGGTCCCTGTCCTCATTCTCTCAGTCGCATGAAAGATGTGGCAGGAGCTCAGCTCAGGAAGAAAAAAAATATCGAGCTGGCCGTGTTGAATAGGTGATTGTGGGTGAGTTTAGAGCACTGGAACTGTCATTCTCTTCTTTAAAGTTCACCCAAAGGTCAACGGCAGCTCTTTTCCGCTATGTTTCCTTCTCTCGCTCTCTCTCTCTCTCTCTCTCTCTTTCTCCTTACTGGTCCAGCTGGAAAATAGCTTAACCCCTCCACACCCTCTGTCGCTGTCTGACTTGACACTTGATCGGATCCCTGCCCCTCAGATCTTTCAGAATAATTAAAATGCAAATGAAAAGCCCAGTTCCTTCATTGATATTCGTATGACTTATCGCAGGGTATCACACACACGCGCGCATTCACACACACACACACACACACACACACACACACACACACACACACACACACACATACACTTTCTTCTAGCTGTTTTCACCCTCTCAAAGGCTTTTGGATGTGAGGTTTAAAAGCGGGTAAAGGATGTCACATCTGAGGCTTCTCTCTGATATCACAAGCTCAATAACTGGATAAATGAGGCGCTAAAGCAGGCCTTCAAGGGTGCTAGTGACAGCGTTCATACACCCAGAACTTGGAAAGCACACACTTACACACATAGATTTTAGTTGATATCTAAATATTTGCCTGAGAATGAGTGTCAGAGTGCTGGGAACCATGAATTTTCACCTTGCTATGCAAGTTCTTACATACTGAAACGTGTGACGTAGATATATTTTTAGACATTTTTTCATGCAATTTATAAAACTTTTAATTGCATTTAAAATTGCAGACTAAAAGCAGACTGTGGCCTGTCTGTTTGCGTAGGAGCTAAGCTTGAAAAGGGTCCTAAAATTTCACCTCCTGATAATAATAATATAAGTATTCGTGAAGATAAAAAGACCAAAAGGATACCAGAAATACTAATCTACTGGGACCTTGAATTCCTTCGAACCAGATTTAATTGAGCCAGTTTAGACAAAATAATAATTTTTAAGCCAAAAGATGCAAAACAGTAGTAAATGGCAAAAACTATTATTCGTGGTCAAGCCTCATTTAAAATACAGCATGTCGTGCTTCCTCTTATCATGTTTTCTAGTCCGTCCTGTTTACTGCTAGACGTCTGAGGTAGCGATATGTACAGTATATTGTTCCTGCAGTGACCAGCGGTATGGTGCACTACAGTAAATCATTTACACATGGTCGCAGATGGTGCAATGAGTTTCATTTAACGTGAGGATCTTCTTTCGTGTATAGCTGCCGTGCTTTGCTTGAGCACTTAACTTCTCACGAGAACTGTTATCTTTTATCTATTAAGATTGCTCTGCTCTGCAGTTACCTTTGTTCCATACTTCCTCTTCCTTTGGAAAATCAGCGTAAGCTTTAAGCATGGTGGAGCAGATACTGTACATACTGTATAAATGCACTGCCCTGTGTGCGAAATCTTGATGACTATGACTAGTATTCAGGAATTGGAATCTGGTCTTGAATCAGACATCCAGGGCCCCAGTGACTCACAACAGTCTTTCTTTCTTGTTATGCGAATAGCTTTTATTATAAATTTTCTTGCTTTGCACATTGTGAGCCTGTAGTGTACAGTAAGTACTAGACCGCGGTATAGCCGCGGTATCTATTAAAATTATAGTACAAATTTAAATTCTTTTCTTTCCCATACAGCTAGTTCAGGTCATAGGGAAGGAAAGAGTTAAATTTGTACTAACTTTGAATTCACCAAATTGATTTGCTCAGTGGGACTGCAGAAGCTTCAGATGAGTCTCAGCTCAACTTTGGAATGCACTTTTACACGGAACGAGGGTTGTACAATTTGACTCGAACCCAAGAGCAGAGCAGGAAAATTTACACTTATGCACCTATACATTTTTACTGTGATTAAATTTAAACTCTGATTACTCACATGCACATGTTGAGGCACACAGATACAGTATGCACATAGTATGGCTCTGCCACATTATGAAAAAACACATAATGCCCAATATTGTGTGGGTTCCCCTTGTGCCACCTAGGCTGCTCTGGTTCATCTTGGATTCCATGGGTAGATTCAGATCTGGGGAGTTTAGAGGCTGGATTGGAGGCTTGAGCTATTTATCTGCTGAGCTCCATGCTTGGATGGCTGCGGTGTCTTACTCTGGTGGCCAACATTGACTTCTTTTGCCGATTTGTGCTGCATTGGCTTTTCTGTGGGATTTGAACAGACTTTTGGTCCCCACAGGTGTAGATGACCCTTGAATGCCCATGATTCTATCACCAGTTTACTGGTATATTATTGATAATCAATGTTAACATGTTAATGTTATGTGGTGTTAATGTGATGGCTGATCGGTGTAAAGATATGTACAGTATGGGTACAGTTTATTGAAGACACAAATCTGACCCTGCAATTCTAAAAATCTTTATCCAAGTACGGTACCACGAAATTCCCAATTAAGTACATTTGGAAAAGAACAAGGTAGAAACAAGAGCTAACTTTACTGCATTTTTCTCAAATGGACGTGAAGCAAGATGAGTCAGATGCCTAGAATTCCTCAGTCTCCTGCTTATAAATAGAATGCTGAAATATTACTTCCACATTTATATCTCCTGATGAACTTTATCAACCTTGTCGACCTAAAGATCTAGTGCCTTAACAGTGTGGCAAACTAATAGCCTTTCCTCATTAAACCAAGATGGAAGAAACCCTAGTTATAAATCTGTAATTAGTGATCTTGGTGAACTTCTAATTAAAGTGATGACTAATGGATATCAATGGGAGGATGTTCAGATTAGTGCATAAGTAAAAGACGGTGGGGAAAAAATCTTTAGACCTAACACAGATAATAAATCAGTTGTATTTAGACTTCATAGGGTAGAGAAGTAAAATTTTTCTCTTTTTTTTTTTTGAATCGTACCAGTTGTAGCAAGTGTGAAACAGATCGATTGTGTTTTATGGTTACGCTGCAACTATTCTACATCTAACAGGGATATTTGATCCTAAGGTTTCTATACTGCTTACAAACTGCGGGTATCATATTTCAAAGAGGTAAATCCCACTTTCAACTATGATCATTTAAGACTTAGAACTGCTCTGCTGCATGTGCATGCACCTTACGGCCTTACTTTCTGGTTTGACTTAAGGGATTGCATCTATATTGTGCTTGCCGGTGTCAGTAAGCATGGATTTTAATGCATTGTGCTGTTTGTCCTGCAGGCAAACCATTGAAGATGGAGTGAAGAGTGGAAAGCAGTTACATTGGAAGACAGCCAAGAAGACGGAGCTACCTCGTTTTTTTTTTGTTTGTTTGTTTCTGTCAAAGGGTAGCAGTTTGACAGAATTAAAGCCACCTCATCGAGCAAGACCGGCTTCCTTGGGATGGGGGTTCCAGTTTTGGTGATGCGATTGGGGGGCGTCTTGCCTATAAGCTACCCATCGTAGCCTGAGACAGGGGTTTCACCTCATCTGTTCAAGTGGGATTATAGGACCATAGATAACTTCCCCCCCCCCCCCACCCCACCCTCAGCTGGACCATGTCGCGGCAAGGAGGAACCACATGGATACCTACAACCATGGTCCAGCCATTCGCCAGTCTACACAGAATCTGTTGGATTGCAGTAATGATAGTTTCTTGTTTGGCAGTGGCTCAGGGGCAACAGTATCCAGTCGTCACTACAAACTATGGCAAGTTGAGAGGCTTAAAAACGTCGCTGCCCAATGAGATTTTGGGACCTGTGGAACAGTACTTGGGAATTCCCTATGCTCTGCCACCCACAGGCGAGAGGAGGTTCCAGCCTCCAGAGCCGCCCATGTCCTGGCCAGGGATCCGAAATGCCACTCAGTTCGCCCCAGTGTGTCCCCAGTTTCTGGAAGACCGCTTTTTACTCAATGATATGTTACCTGTATGGTTCACTGCTAACTTGGATACAGTGGTGACCTACGTCCAGGACCAAAGCGAAGACTGTCTATATCTGAACATCTATGTGCCCACTGAGGATGGTATGTCACTTTTGTTGTTTCAGCTATTTAAAAAGAATTGTTTGTTAGCTTCATCCCTGTAGTTATTTGATTTCTGAAAATCACAATTTGGTACACTCGTTTCAAACCACCATGGCAATGGATCTTGAGGAAATTTTAGAAATTACCAAGAAGTTGATGCAGATACCAGAACAATGAAGGAAAAAAACTAATAATCAATCTTTAGAACCTCCACCATGCATGTGGCTCAGTGGCAAGGGAGCTGTTTGTGCGGACTTCTTAGGCTCTCAAAAGAGATCGTAACAGTATCATTTATTTATTATTTTTTTTCTTTTTGGGAAGCTCAGTTGAGCGAGATCTCAAGCACTGAGTTACACAAGGCATCTTTTTAAAGGCAGATTCTTGCTTGTTGCTTTTCTGGGTGTGGCCAAAGTACGTCTCCAAATTCTGTCTTCCAGCTGGTTCAAAAATCTAAGAGTTGCCTGCAACCTATTTCTCTTATTCACTGAGCTGTTTAGAATGCACTTTATTTATTGCTAAATCTTTAATTCTTCACTGGAAACCGACAGCATAACCCTCTTAGATAAACGGTAAGAGACAAGGGATACAAATGAATTACACACAACGGTGCAATGACTCAAATAGATTCTGCATCCATTTCCACCCCAATGATGTATTATTACGGTCCCATCAAATAGGTGGAAAAACTGATGAGCCATGTTCTGTCAGAGGCTTGATTTTGCGGACGCTCTGGGTGACTCAGCATGCATGAAATACTCTCTGCATATCTTCTTGCTAGGGGTCTGCTGCTTACTTACAAAGATGGTGCAGATAGCTGAGTGGTTAGGACTGCTGACTAGCAACTGGAGGGCTGCCACTTTGATTCTGGCTGGCCAAATAAGTATGCACCATATCCTAGTGCAGTGAGGCTGCAGGAAATAAAGCCATTTCTTCACACTGTGAGATATTATTATGCCCTTTGCAGGCACCGAGGCTCTGAGTGAGGCTCTTAAAATTGCAATAGGGTTATAGTCGTTTTTTTCCAGCGAGGTGCAGATATACAGTAACTTTGAAATAATGGGGAAAGTTTGAATAAATGTAATTCTAAGAGGTACTCAGAAAAATTGCTGTAGACTCTATGTACCAATGTATCTTGACTTAATGGTACGCTAAAACGTTCTATGCAGTGCTAAAATATATTCAAGGATCTTATTATACCCTGTTCTGTATTACATAATTGACTCTTGTGTTAGGGATGTAACAAGATGGGAGCAGTGGTTGTTCAGGGGGTTGAGGCTGCTTGGTTGCTGATCGGGGGTCAGGGGAATGAGCCAGGGTTGGGCCCAGGGGCAAGACTTTTGATCCATGTCTATCTACTGTATAATACCCAGCCACTAGAGGTGCAGGGCATTATCAGTGCGAGGAAACAAGCCTGGAAAAATGGGTGAGTTGCAGCAGGAAGTGCATCTGGTGTAAAACCTGGGAACGAGTAACTGTAACTGAAAATGTTCTTCCCATGCTTGGTGGGTTTCCTCCAGGTTCTCCGGCTTCCACCTACAATCCAAAGACATTAGGCTCATTGGCATTCCCAAATTGCCCGTAGGGTGTGAATGAGAGTGTGTATGTGCCCTGCGATGGATTTGCACTCTGTCCAGGTCGTATCCCGCCTCGTGCTCTAAGTCTCCTGGGATATTCTCCAGGCCTGCCACAAACCTGTATTCAGGATAAAGTGTTATAGACGATGAGTGAGTGAGTGAGGGATATGTTCTAAAGTAATGGGATTTAACTAAAGGGATTTAAACTCCACATCACAAAGACCAAACATACATTCACAATAGTCACTTATTCTTCCTTAGAAACTGCCTAGACATGGTTGTGTTGGTTTGTCTACCAGGTTGTCCATTTTTTTAGGAAAGGAAAACCAATTATATAATTAAAGATAGTTAAAAAACAACTGGGAATAATATACCATATTATCACTATATACCAATATATCGGTGTATATAAACAATCTCGTCTGGTCTTTTTAAATATATTGAAAACTATGATAAAATACGACATTAAATACTATATTACAAACCTTCTTGTCTTTTTAATGCTTTTTAAAGTCAAAACACTAATCATGCTTTTCAGAAGTACCCTCATGAACTCCCAACTAATGTCAAAACCTCTTACTCTTCATAGATAGAATGAAGCTTTATGTAGCTTCAAAAGGATCTGTTGTTGCAGCGCTGGCTTTCAGGGCGGACAAGTGTCGCGTGATAAACCCGGTTTCAGTTGCAGTTCCCTCCAGAGCTGGCTATTTCTAAGACCGATTTCCAATCTGTTGTTTATGACTTTATGTCTGCAGTGGGATAACCTGCATATACAAAATGTTCCCAAACTATATGTGATTTACAGAGAGTAGTTGCACAAATTATAACACATTCAAACTATCAGGCAGGGGAAACAATATGTATAGTATATGAGGCTTTTGCCGGGCGGTAAATACAAATAAATGAACGAATGACATAGTACAGTTATTATTACGTACAGTATAATGTTAATAAGGTATGAGAGACCATCTGCCATCTGCTTTGTCAGTCGTGCAAACATGATCAATGTTTTAATATGAAGCCAACTTTATTACGGTAATCTGAAGTCATCTTTTAAAAGAGTTTCTGATTATTTTGCGGATTTATCTCCAACGATCTCTAGACTACCTGTATACACATGCATCGATAATCCATTTTCACTGATAATGCCTTGCATTTTGCACCTTTATGTACTGTAGAAACACCCTAAACCGCACACTGCACATTAGCGGAAACAGATTAGATGAAGCAGAATCCTCTAAAAAACTGTTAGCACAAAGCTTTTGTATACCTTTACTGAATCATGGCCTCATTGTCTTGCAGATTGATGATGCTCTCTAGGCTATTTTGAGATTTGTTTGTTCATCCGTGCATTTTTTTTTTTTCTTCTTCTTCTTGTCTACATTAGAAAAGGCAGCGAAGGGAAGCGAAGGACCCGGACATACTCCTTTATGCAGAGAGTGATGCGAAAGCAGAAGGGACATTTTATTTCATCAGGAGTTAATCAGAATGAAAGCCAGAGCGTGGGCGGGGCGTGCTCAGGGTGATGAGACAATGCCGCAGCAGGCTCCTCTCCACTCTTTAATTGCGAGCGCTCGCTGCGTCCACTCTCCATCGGGCAGTCATTCAAAACAAGCCATTCACAGAGGCAGAGAGGGAAATAGGAAAAGAGCAGTTCTGATAAATCACTGCTTGTTACCTCCAGCAAGTGTCGCCACCCCAACCCCCCCCCCCCACTCCGATGGCATAATAGCCGCTTTGTGCAAATGCTGAAACAGAGCTTGTATGAAGAATCTCCATGGGATGGAAATGCGAGTTGTCACGGAACAGTATGTGGTTCCCATATGGAACAGACTCGGATAGTTATCTCCGTTATGTGTAATTATGACAACCCTCCTTTACAGTACAGTGGCCATGTGTTTATCACTGCCATGATCCTTGAGACGCCCTGATTTCTTTTAAATTGCATTATGTCTAACATTAGCACGAAAATAGTTGTTACCATTTAAATAGTTAGTCCCGTGCTGTAATTTGAAAAGTGATTTCTTCAGCTTAAAATGAAATGAAAACATCACTTTCAATATTGCATTAAAATGCGACTCAATAGTGCAGTCATCGCAATCCATGCAAAGACGCGGTGGCGGTATTTTAAAGCTTACTGAACTTGTGTGTACTGTAGGAAAGGCCATTGTTTAAGGTTGCAATATTTAATAGGAATCTCTTGCATGTTTCACTATGTTATGTTATATCCTAGTCAGAGACTGGGATCCTGCATTCGAGTTTTTAATCTTAGTGGTATAGCGTTGGAAATGTATGATTAATGTGCTTGTTTTTTCTATAGTAACTCTCAGAAAAATGTTTTATCATCTAACAGAAGTGGAAAAAAAATGACAGTGCTAACAGGAACTTATTACACTGATGTTTAACAACGTGCGCATGTGTACATGTTAAGCACGGCATTAACATAAAAAATTTGCAGTGGTGTAAGAGGAATAAAACACTTCATGATATGCCGTTATAGGGAGGAAAAACCTTTGGAAAACAATCAGAAAATAATAGAACACAATCAACCCATATTTGGGCCCATTTTCTCTGAATTACTGGAGTTAATTGGGCAAATTGTGGGAATAATTGGTCACTCTGCCATCACACCTGCCTTTTTTAGGGACTCGTGGGTGAAGATCTGTGCATACAAGGTTTATTACTGCAAAAACAGATATACACTCTATGGCCAAAAGTATGTGGACCCTTAACCATCACTCCTATATGTGTTTATTCTATTCCAACGCAAAGGACATTTATATGGAGTTGGTTCCCTTTTAGCCGCAAAAACAGACTTCGCTATTCTGAGAAGGCGTTACACTAGTTTTTGGTGCATGGCTTTTTTTCCCCTATCCAATCACAAGACCATTATTGAGCTTGGGAATTGATGCTCAGTGAGGAATCTTGGATATATCCCGTGTAAATATCACTGAAGTAAAAGTAGAAGTAATTAATTTACATTTCTGATTTCAAACAACTGCTCCATGATAAAGTGTTTCACAGAGGGAAGGTATTACACATAAAACTCAGCGTGCATTGATATTACTGCTTCAAATGTTGTTATGTAACACAACACCACGTAGAAGAGTAGTGAAGTAGAAAGTACAGATATTTACTGTAAAATGTAGGGGAGTGAGGTAACCTACTTAAATTACAGATACATGAAATATGTACTCAAGTACAGTAACATAGTAAATGTACTTGGTTACGCACCATGTCCATGAGTTCCAGGTCATCCCGAAGGTCTTCACTGAGAAAGAGGTCCAGGCACTATGTACTGTAGGAACCTTGGGTTCTTCTACTCAAGTCTTGGAGTAGTCTTCATGGAGCTCACTTTGTGCATTCTAGAAAGTCATCTGCTTCCAACTTTGTATCAAGAGTGTGTGTGTGTGTGTGTGTGTGTGTGTGTGTGACATGGCATGGTCAGGTGTCCACATATACTGTATTTGGTCATATTGTTTAGATTCGTTTTCTTGTTGATTGTAGACACTTAATGCTGTGGAATGATAGAAATCTTTAAAGTAGAATCTTGCCAAGATTGATGAGCCAGTCTAGTTAGGCGTTAAAGATATCCAAGAGCTCTTGGAGTGACTGGAAACACAGATATATAGCCTGAAGGTGAAGAATGTGTTGCAGTGATAAGAAGACAGAGAAAAGAAAGAGAATGTTGAATTCTGTTTCTGACAAAAAACGAATGCCATGGCAATGGAAATGTCCATGAGCCTGGCCAGGAAATGAGGGCAACCATGCAAGCACACACGCATACACACACATACGCACAGACTCACATTCTGAGTTTCCCCAAGCAGTTCTTTTAACTGTTGTATGTTTTGATGATTGCTATTCATTTAGAGAGAGTACTGCTAATAAATTCCTCCATTTCCAGCAATTCCTCTCTCAGACGCCAAGTAGGCATCATTATAAACTCATGACTGATGCTTCCCAGTAGCCCGCCGTCATCCTGCTTTAATTATCAGCATAAATAAATAGTGACCTCTAAATTGATTTGTCCCAGATCAATATGGTCATGGCGCAAAGTAAGCTGCGCGTCTCCTGACGCATATCGACATGACCGATAATGGTGCAGACGTTGTTTCTGAGTCATCTCTCTCCCTCTGTGATGATGTCACGGTCTGCAGACACAATCTGGTGTGCTGTGCTAATTTTGTTTATATCAGAGTGCTGAACATTTTAGCCGATTTTAGACCCAAACGCGCGACCAGCCGAAGTCCATCAGAAACGCCATCAGCGTTAACAGTGAAATGCACTAGTCATGAGTAATGTTCGTCTTAGTGACTCATATGCCATAATCCTTCCATGACAACCTACCAGCAGGGAATAATGGCAAAGCAATATTAAATGATGACCGCTTCCATTCTCCCATTTTGTGGTTCATGCAGATGTTGGCTGAGTCACTGTAAGACTAAAATGATGAAATTCTGATTGATCATTTATAAGCTTTGCCGCTGCCAAATTCTTCAAAAAGTCGCTTATTTAATTGAGCTCTAGTATTTCAATGCATCCATCAATCCATTATGTATACAACTTATCCTGTGTTGGGTCCTAGGGGGGCGGGGGGGATGGGGGGGGGGTTATATCAGGGTAAGGCAGAAGCACAAACACTATGGACAATTTTAGAAATTCAACATAGACTGCATGTCTTTGGACTGTGGAAGGAAACAGAAGTACAACTGTACATGGACTATAGTTTTATAACTCCATATTACTTATATAATAACACATGAGGTACCATTTTACCTGTTATTGTACCTTCCAAAGGTTACTATAGAATATCCTTGGTGAATACCATGGTACCTGCTGGGAACCACAGTGGCTACGAAAGTTCAGCAGGTATCTAATATGGTGCCTGTACTACACCATACCAGTAGTAAACAGCAAATTCCCCAGTGTTGAATTAACACGAAGCAGGGTTTACAGCAGTCCAGTTGGTGTCGCTGTTCAAAGTCTTAAATCAACACTGGAAATTATATTTTATACGTACAGTACTAACATATTTACATGGTACAGTATGTACAAATAAGTGAAACAGTGGCTTAGTTGAGTTTGCATGTTCTCCCGTGCTTGGTGGGTTTCCTCCAGGGACTTCAGTTTTCTCCCACAGTCCAAAGACATGCAGATTAGGTTAATTGACATCCTCAGATTACCCATAATATGTGAAGGAGTGTGTGCAGGATAAAACGGTATAGACAATGAGTGAGTGAGTAAGTACCTGTATGTATAAATATACAATGTTAGATAAGGCGTATTATACCTTTTGAAGAGCAGGGTTAGGTCCTGAATCCCGGTGCCAATATGGCAGCGGTACTTATGTAACGGGGCCTCACTTAAAAAAAATAAAATAAATAAAAATCACAAGGGAGGAAATCTCTAATAATAAAATCCAACTAATCTTTGAAGTACGAGTATTCATGTTTTTTTCACATTCCGACTTCAAAGCACAACTCGGGAAATGAGACCGTCTGCGTCAATGGCGCACGTGCATGAAGAAATTACGCTTGCTCTGACGGCAGCCGGTAGCGTTAGTTTGCTAAGCTACACATGCTTAAATTAAAATGCCTAAAGCTACATGTTCTAAAGTGTGGCTGTATTATACAACAAAAGATTCTGATCCAGCGAAATGCAACAAATGTCTTTCAACAGTTGCATGTAAAGGGGCAAACTCGTCAAACTTAATGAAACATTTAAGGTCACATGAGATCAAGGTAAAAGCAAAGGGATACACCGTGTTTAACAGCTTGGGGACACCGGCACCGAGTAACAGCACCAACATGCAATAATAATTCAGATTTCTGTGAACGAATTGCTGAAATTTGAAACTGTTTTTTAACATACCAAGAATACCAGCAATGTTGATGTTATTGGTGTTAGTATTGGTATTAGTAGGTAGTATGGTAGTACAGTATGTAAACATGTGCCTACTTTTTTATGTATTCTTTAATGTTATTCACCATCGGTTCAGGCACCGCTAACGCACCTGTGTCGTTTTAAAAAAACTTAGAAAAAAAAAAAAAACCCAACCTTATTGAAAACTACTCTAACATTTAAAAGCATACCATGCTATATAAATATTACCATTATGATACATAAATATGTATAACCTGTTTTTGATTGTATCTTGGTACAGTATGTATTCCATAGTACAATACTGCGGTTCTAAGAGGACATTTATAGTCACATATCTACAGTAGCACTTTACTACAACACTTGTTGCTAGCAAGGTTTTTATCACACAGTGCAATAGCTCGCCTCTTACTTTATGTATTATGGTAATTAACCATCTTTGCTGTATTTATTAACCATATCTTTGATGTATCAATGTGTAAAAATGTGTTAGACTAAAAGTGGCCTGTTAACAAACCGGGGTAGGTAGTACAGTCAAATTGCTCCTGAAGAAACAGACAGTTAGCTGGCTGTTGTTAGCACAGTGCTAAATTTAGTTTAGGCAGTGTTGCTAAATTGTAACTGGAATATATTCTTTTTTACTGTTGTTTTACTGAGTTGTAGTACAAAGTATGTTAATAGTAAATGTTTTTTGTGTTAGTTTTAGAATTTTAGCTATTTGAAATAAATAATTTATTTAAAAAACAAACAAACAAAAGAAACCTTATTGGCCACTGCAGCTGTCCAAGAGATATTTGAATTTAGCATCAGCCCTCACTGAGACGAAGAGCTGCCTTTGTTTGCTATTAACTGTTTTAAGACTTGTAGCATTTTTTTCCACAACTTGCAGACAGATCTAATTATTCCTGATAGGGTCATGGACAGAACACAGAGAGTTTTGCTCTGGTACCTTTTAACTCATTAAGGGCTTAGCAAAGATGCTAATCAAGTGAATGGCTGTCCTGTGTTGTTATGTGCATTTGGAAAGGCTTGATGATGGTTAGCTGTTCGAATGAATATTTAAAGCATTTTATTACTGTCCATCTGTAGTTTGTCTTTACAATGTTTTTATATATGCAGAAAGATTTTTTTATTTAACTTCATGATTAATAAAAGTGATAACAGGCATTGGACCCAAACCTTTAGCTATTGCTTATATTTACAGTACGGATACTAATTTGTATTAATTATTACAGTGGTACCTCGGTATAGATACACCTTGCCTCATGAAATTTCACTTTAAGAACTGAAATATTGCAAGAAAATTTGTCTAGAAGTGACCAAACAGAAACACCGGCTAAGTTTCGGATCATAAATTAAGGTTAAGTGAGGTTTAATGGTGATGTATTTCTATTTATTTAATTAGAAATGTCTTTTCTAAATGTTTTGATTGTTTTTATACGAAGAAATGTGATTATAGTGTGGAAAATTGGTAATATGATTTTTTGGGAGGCTGGAATATATTAGCTGCATTTATATTATTTCCTATGGGAAAACTGCATTTCAAAAAACAAAATCAATTTAATAACTCGTCTCCAAAAATGATTCAATTTGAATGCCGACGTACCAATGTATGTGAGTTCTATCTAATTTTATTTGTTCTGATGGTTAACGATAGACACTGGTGAAATCCAGACATCCTCAATGAGCAAGCCAGAGACAGCAGTGGCAAGTAAAAACCAATGGAGATGACTTGACGTAGAAATCTAAAGAGTAAAAGTGAACCCTACGTCTTCTGGGTGACATCAGAGAATCAGTTTATGGATCATTAATCTTCTATGATTGTCTGGCATAAAAGTACTAAATGTGTTGAAAGATTGTGAATAAGACCCTGGGGATGAGCACAGGATAGTTTTTATGATTACAACAGCAGGTTTGAGGTACAAATCTCCCAAGGTATCGAGGTGAGATTATCCATTGAAGCTTAGGATACTGGTGTGGGAACGTTCACTTTCATTTCTAAGCAGTTAAAACCATATTCTTTCTTTTTTTAATTGTATTTTGGGCAAAAAACGAACACAAAGAAAAAAAAAAAACCCTGCTGTTCTTAAAAGTCTGTTCCCCATTTATCCCCTGTGTTATTTTTCTCCTGTTGTCGACAGTAGGAGCCAACACTTACAATCAACGTCCTGATTTCACCAATAATGAGGGTGACGAAGACGAAGGTATTTTTCTGTTTTGTTTCCCCCCGTTTTTAAAGAAAAAAGTTGACTCCATGAAGCCTGATCCACATGCATGAGAACGAAACTATACATTTTTTATTTTTTTTTTGGGTTTCCCTGATTTTACACACCGGGAGTGTGTGTGTACTGTATGCATCTTTCAGCTTTTCTTTTTTTTAGATTCTCTTTACTTTCGGACATACTTAGCACAGAGTCGGAGGACTGTGAAACAGTATAAAACATCTTTATATATATAAATATATATAAAATCCTTATATAAGGCCAGGTTTGCCTGTGAGAGCAAAATTAATAATATAAATGCACATGTTTATAAATGTTTGTACTGTATATAGACCTAGCCTTAGCAGTTTAAAAGACAGTCCCTTCCCCTGGTGCTGCAAAGTAACAAGTTGTTCCACTCAAAAGCCTGCATGCCTTTTCTCTTTATCTTCTCGGAGAAATCCTATTGTATTGTTTCCCCCTTTCTTTCATTGCTCGTCAAAGCATGAACACTAACCTGCGTGATTTGACAATGACAATCTGTTCATTCGTAACTCCTGCCACAATCCGTGCCCTATAAATGTGTTTTCTGGATATGATGTTAAGTGCTCGTTCCTTTGCATTGCTCAGCTCTTGGACAGTCAGCATTCAGACAATATGGATAATGCATATGGGAGTAATAGCCAAAATTGAATTCATTATAGATAGGATTTAAGTTCAGGTCATCCAGAACTTCCATAGAAGACCCACCTTTGCATTTGGAATGAAGCTGTTGCCTGGGACAAAAGCCACTATTGACTGAGTGCAGTCTAGCTTTTTTTTTTTTTATTCTATCCCACAACAATTGAGGTTGTTGGCTAATTACAACTGTTGGCATGGTGATTGAAGTCCTGACATACAGTACAGCCATTTGTGTAAATATTTGCCTTTCAAAATAGGATTCTGTTAATGGAGGTCAAGAAGAGTATATGTTTTGTCTGATATTTACTATTCACATACGAGTATGCCCGGCCATATAATAAAATGAAATAAATAGCTACGGATAAGGAATAAAATGATGGCAGATGCAGCTTGAAACAAAAGAGCCCTTAGAAGTGAAGACTGTCTCATGGCTTTTACCTCTAACTGTAACAGCTTTACCACAGTGATAAAAAATAAAAGAAAAAGTTTGTCTATGTAAAATATTATACACATATAATATTATACACTAATTTATTATACCCATCTATCTAGGAACCTCTGTAGTCCAACTAAGGACTGTAACAGCCAATGGTGATTACTATTTTACTATCATGTTAGGACATTCACACTACCATTCAATCTGCTATATAAGAAATTTAAATGTATTAGACAGAGACTTATGAACATCTGATTTGCCTTGACGATTTGCCTGACCTATTAACAGAGGTACTGTTACAGAAACTTAAGCAACACCTTTTGGCCAATCACAACTGAGAATAGGTGAAGATTTTAGTAATGAGCCTTTATGAACGTTACCTTTCATTTGCAAAAAATAACTGAGATGAGCATAAGTTTGGGAAGATGTATACTTAGAAAGTATGATGATGCCAACCATAGTATGGAAAAATAGGAAATATTGAAAATATGTAGATTTATTTTTATATGGATTATCTTTGGAAAATATGTAGCAGTTCAAAATGCCTAGGATTAAAAATGGCAAATTGAAATTTAGAATTTCGTTTAGAATTGAGTACATTATAAATATCTACTCTAACTGGATTAGTTAACTGGATTTAACTAAATAGGTAAGATAATTCTCCATTGGAAACTTTCTGCAGTGATTATTATGGCAGCAGGCAACAAGTTATTTAACCCTACAGTAACTGATGCACCGAGGAGCGTAGTAGAGTAAACCACCAGTCAGAAGATATATCTTGTGGTCATGGCCAAGCTGTTACTCTGTTTCAGAATAGTCAAATTGTTCTGAATATTATGATGCTTTGCTTGATTCAGGTTATATCCTGCATCAAACAAAGCAAAGAAAACAGCTATGGAGGTTGCCAAAACAACTAAAATTAGGTTAAAAACTTTATAAAAACCTGGAAGGATACTGACGAACCATCATCTTTGTGATTGGAGATCACTTAATGGCTTAGTGAAATCAAATTGTGAAAAACAACAGCAGCAACAACAACAAACTGCAGTAGAACTCAGTTCGGCGAGCGTGAAACATAATTTTCACCCATGGAATGACCACCTGCACTTAATTCCATTGAGAATCTGTGGGATGCACCTCAATACAAAATCTTGGAGAAGAATTAATCCAAATAAATGATAACTTTGCATAAGTATATGAAAGTAATGTCACGACTGCAATCAAAGCAAAAATCAGCATGATTTTTTTTTTTTTTTTTTTTTTAGCTGAGCAGTTTATATACAGTACTGTACTGTATATATGCCATGTTCCATATTCACAATTACACATTGGGACAAAAGAAATGATGACAAAACCAGTTCTTTTGTTTGGCTAGTAAATATGCCCACCCTTTTAAAGGATGATCAGAGCAATAGCAACATTTTAATCTGCTGTGCCTTGCTAAAGAAACTTGGCCAGACACAATTTGCTGCACTGTAGAGAAAGCCAATGTAAGCCCTGAAAGTACCGACGGTCTGGGTGAACTCTGCTTTTCAAAATTCATTTAAACCCCAAAGGTTTGCAGGAGGGCACGATTCATGTTCTCTAACTACATGTGCATCTGTAGTGGCACTGAATTACTCTGGTACCCTCAAGGCTCTAGCTTTGCCCTATAGAGCTCAAGTTCTGGAGGGCCTATCTCATTAAAACACTCTGATTCCTTCTAGGTTTAGTTATAAAAGAGTAGCTAAAAGCCTTCATTTTGTTGGTGGCTTTGTTTCATTTTTTTTTTTAGTTTTTCATTTTATCCCTGTACTGCCTGTGAGAATGTTATGCTGCAAAGAAAGACCTTGTTTGGAAATTAATGGCCACAAGAGGACTCGTTTGAGAATTAACGAACGGAAGGAACCTGCCTAGAAGCGGAGTCTTAATTGGTTTACATGCAGATTGAATGGGAGGCCTGAAGTGTTCACTTAATGGCTTTATTACAAAGTGACATCAAACTCTAAACCTCAAAAGATAGACGCCCGGTGAGATGATATCGGTACCTATGCCAGCTTTTGTCCATAGGCTATGCTTGACTTGTTTGATGAGATAGCGAAATCCAACTGGCAATCATTTATTTATGATGGCTGAAATTGCTGTAGCAGCTAAAGACCTATGAAGGGAATTACAGCTTAGCAAATCTTGTATTAGTGTTACAACTGTTGCAGATCCTTGGTATGGCAGTTACTGCTGAACAGGTGGACTGGAAAGCTAGCGATTGCACAATTGGAGCACCAGCAACCTCTGCATGGCCACTAACAGCCATTTCCGTCCGTCCTCCACTAACACTTTGTGAAATGCTGAAATGGATGGAAAATTCAGATGACCCTACTCTGTCTCTCTCCCTCGCTCTGTCCTGTTCTGGCCATATAAAGATGAGTAATGTGTGTGGCGCCATACAGCCCATGGGGGAATATATTATCCCCCTCAGGCTGTCCTGGCAATGATGAATGTCCACGATGCAAGCGCTGCAGAGTCACCCTCCTGTTCACTCCTTCATTATGACTCCACTTTCTTGCCTTCTCTCCCACGCAATGCCATCAGAGCAGCGGGCTTCTTCCACCCTAGATGATGTCTTTATGCATTATGTGAAAGTCCTGGTTTAAAAAAAAAATATATATATTTTTTTTCTTTGTCTTCATCGTCCATCACTTTGCAGTGGAGACACATGGTATGCCCAAATGTATGTGGACACCTGGCTATCACTGCCATATGTGTTATCTGTTGAATGTTCCATTTGAAATTTTATCAATTTGCTGCTATAATAACTTCCACTCTTCTACTTAGCATCAATTCAACTACAAGGGCTTTAGAAAGTTCATATTGGGTGAGGAGGCCTGGGGTATAAGGGTGCAAGTTTATCCCAAACTTTTTCATTTGGGTTGATGTTAGGGCCAAACAAGTTCTTCCATTCTGACCTTGACAAAATACATATTTGGGCACAGGGGCAGCTGGAACATGATTGGACCTTGTAGTACCATAAAAAAGAAGACTCGATGCTACAGCATATGAAGGCAAAGGTGCCCACATACTTTTGTCCCTATAGTGTATTTATTCCAAACGATGGATTTTGCTGGCTAGCGCCCTAATAGTCCAGCTAAAACTGCATCCCGTGCAAGATCTGGGATGTTTATTTGAAAAAGCACTTTGACAACTTTATGGATGTACTCCATTCTCTTAATGAGTTCCAAAGGTTCAAAGCCTTGTGGCATGTTTAAATTCCTAGTAGTTAATAAAGCGCTGACTGAATTATTACTTAAATACTAAAACAGTAGGGACTTGGTGTAATCGTTGCTGCTCCACACATGCTCTTCTCATAACCAAGGTTAAGAATTTGGGTAAAAGCAACTGGCCTTCGATCAGCGAAATAAACTGCTATTTTCTCCCGAGCCCAGAGGAACATCTTCAGTAAAGGAGACAGAGCCATTATCTCGACTGAATAAGAGAGTGTGTTGCAACGCTGAACGTTATACACTAGCGCAGAGCTGCGAAATAGATGCCCTCGCATTAGCGTGCCCGTCTGGCTCCTGCTCAGAACCTGACCAAGATTAATCACCTGTCAACATAGGTTGTTTTCTACACTCTCTTTTTTCACTCTCTCTATCTAACTTCCTTTCTTACCTATTTTTATATATGTTACCTTCTTTCTTTTTTTTCTGTCTCCTTGACTCCTGTCTTGTTGATTGTTTCAAAGCTTCTGCACTTGCCCAGAGGCCTCATTTGAACTGCGCAATCTCAGCACAGAATGATGGAACAACGTACATCCATGTGTTTGTTAAAGCCAGTCTGATAAACCAAGTGGTAAAAACAGACAGATGACTAAAACTAAGTGTGATATTCTCCCACAGTAAAAGTAATGATTTGATCAAGACGTTGGAGAGCTATGTATAGTATTAACATGGACGTAAGCCTAATCAATTCAGTTTGTAATCACATACTGTACCAGCTGTCAAAATGTCTGTAATGCTCCTGCACCACAGTCGGAATGAAATCTTTAAATGCAATTTTCTCACTTGAACACGGAGGGAAATACAGATTTGAACACCCTGCAAGCTCTTTGATGATGAATAAATCTGTCCCTGTCCTAGGATAAATTGAACTAACAAGACGGGAAAACTTTCAGAATTACACATCTTTATGTAACTCGTGGCATTAAATCAATCTTCAAATTTCCTCTGATTTATTTTTGGCAACGGTACGTCATACTTGGATTGATAAGCTAGGTTATGCTGGTACATCATTAGCAAAACTTTAGCCATCATAATTGTATAATTCTAACCCCCCCCATTTAAAAACACTCCTACAGTATATAAAGGTGTGTTTAACTTATTCCGCAAGGTCACTCGGAAATGTTTCATCTGGGTTATACATTGGATTAGAATGCATGTGGCTTTGGCAGCACGGTTAGCACTGTTGCCTTGCACCTCCAGGGTCCGGGTTCGATTCCCGGCTAGGTTCGATTCCCGCCTCTGTGAGTTTGCATGTTCTTTCTGTGCTTGGTGGGTTTCCTCATGTAGGTTAGGCTAATTGGCATTCCCAAATTGGCTATAGGTTTTTTTTTTTAGGATAGGTTCCAGGCCCCTATACATAGGCACATATTGAGACTGTATAAACTGTATGTTTAGCTAGCTACTGAGATAGATATGCTAAGCTGTTTTTAAAGTGCACATTATAAGTTTGGTTTCTGTAGCAAGCTCAGCATTTAATGGTTAGCACTGTCGCCTCGCACCTTCACGGTCTGGGTTCGATTCCCGCCTTGGGATCTGTGCATGTTCTCCCCGTGCTTGGTGGATTTCCCTTGGGATACTCTGGTTTCCTCCCATATTCCAAAGACATGCAGGTTAGGCTATTTGGCTTTCCTAAACTTCCCCTTTGTGTGAATGACAATCGGGCGTCGAGCTGGCAACCCGATCCCTTAAGTACAGCTGGCATAGAAAAGACGGACATGCCTCAAGGGTGGTCACCTGATGGTCCAGATGGCATGTGGACGGACCAAAATACCAAAGCAGACTCAGCAAGGACTATTTTCGTCTGCCTAATAAAATGGTCTGTGTACATATCTAACTGATAATGTCTGGCAAGAAACACAAAAGCAATGAGGTACTATAGCAGCTAATAGCTTGTAGCTGCGCTGTTATTTTGTTCTGTCAGATTGAATTGATTTCAATTTAAGAAATTATTTACAATTCTCAATAGACTATAGTTTTAATTAACACTTGATTCAAATGATCATCAAATGAGCTCCGTCGCTAGATCTAACGTATTATTCTAGACCACATGCTAGCAAGATGGAACATGACTAGCAGGCTAACTGCTGGTTACTTCATATACCTAAAACTGTATTCCGAGGGCAGGAGCACACGCATTCATCCACACAAGCTACACATTGCCATAAGCTTTCCATGATCATAACCCTCTCCTGATGGCATTTGCTCTCATTCGATCTGACATTTAGCACAGGCCCGAGGAGGCCTTATAGTGGGCGCGTACATAAGCCTCAATAATCGAGGAAAGGCTTCACAGGCACATAGCCTGTTCATCATCCTGCTAGTATATTTCATCATCCAGTTCTATCACCAACATCCCCTTTCCTTCTATGGTTTCTCATAATACCCACTTGGAAGAGCACTCAGTAATGATTTGTGAATCCGACTTTTTTTTTTTTTTAATGATACCTGTGTCTAGTGTCTAACCAAAACATTTATATCCATACAATCAGCTGCTGTTTTTTTTTTCTTTTTTAAGTTTGCTAATCAGACTTTCTAATCAGGGCAGGCGAGAGTGGCTAATAGTCGACTCATCCGAACAAACGGTGACCTTCAGTGAGCTTCAGCGCACATCTTTTGCCATTTTTTTTACTGATGGTTTCAAATGGAGCTCTGTTAATCTGAGCTAATGGTGGAAATAAAACGTTAATTAGCTGGTGCTATTCGAAAGGAAAGCTCTCTTGTTTCATTAGTCCATTGCTATCGAAGTACAGAAAATGAGAAATGTATAATTGGGTGACTCCACGTTGGAGGGTTCATGATTTTTATGTAAAAATAAAGGTGAATTAAACAACCTACACTACAGGCATGTTGTAAATATATAAATAATGTTGTATTTGGAAAAAAATTAACAATATGTAGAAAAAACATAACTTTACTTATATTATACTTTATTAAGAGAATATTTGAAACATCTCATACGCGATCACATTTTCTTTATTTACAAATAACAAATTTTGATATTGACTAGCGAAGTCACCTTACCAATGACATTATGGCACCATTATGATATACAATGGATGCTATCTTACCAAACCGTGGCATTTGGGGATCACCGGTTAAAATTTCTATTAATGTGAACAGTGAAGCAAGTGGAAGATGAAATGATCCCCAAAAGGCATAAACCTTAAATATGAAACACTCTTATGTAATATTTTAAGCAACATAAGGGTATTGTTTTTGTTTTCTACAATTTTGGAGTAAAAAAAGAGAAAATAGCACCCTCATGAAAATGGGAACGGCAGGGGACTTGAGCTCTCAGATAACTTTCACAAGGTATCAGACCTTAATTAGTCTGTTAGGGTCATGGCTGGTTCACAGTCATCATTAGGAAAGGCCAGGTGATGCAAATTTCCAAGCTTTCTAAATAGACTTCTCTAACCTTCAGCAGCCATGGGTTCCTCTAGGAAGTTGCCTAGCACTCTAAAAAAAAAAAATCTAAGTAATTGATGCCTACAAATCAAGAGAAGGCTATAAGAAGATAGCAAAGTGTTTTCAGGTACCGATTTCCTCAGTTTGAAATGTAAGTAAGAAATGGCAGTTTACAGGAACAGCGGAGGTCAAGATAAGTTCTGGAGACCAAGAAAAATATCAGAGAGAACTGCTCATAGGATTGCCAGAAAAGCAAGTCAAAACCTCGGATTGACTGCAAAAGACCTCCAGGAAGATTTTGCAGACTCTGCAGTTGTGGTCTACTTGCTTAACTGTTCAGCGACACCTGCACAAACATGGCCTTCATGATAGAGTCATCCGAAGAAAACCTCTCCTGGATCCTCACCACGAAAGTCAGCATCTGAATTTTGTGAAAGAACATTTACAAAAGCCTGATGTATTTTGGAAAAAACGGCCTGTGGACCGATGAAGTTAAAATAGAACTCTGTGTCCGCAATGAGCAAAAGGTATGTTTGGAGAACAAAGGGCACAGAATTTCATGAAAAGAACACCAGTCCAGTGGGGGTGGATCGATCATGCTTTGGGATTGTATTGCAGCCAATGGCAGGGGGAACATTTCACGGGTACAGGGAAGAATCGATTCAATTAAATTCCAACAAATTCTGGAAGCAAACAACACTATCTGTAAAAAAAAAAAAAAAAAAGATGAAGTTGAAAAAAGCATGGCTTCTACAAATGAATAATGATCTACCTCAAAATTCACAGTGAAATGCCTAAAGAGGCACAAGCTGAAGGTCTTGCCGTGGCCCTTACAGGCTCCTGACCTAAACATTGAAAATCTGTGAATAGACTTCAAAAGAGCAGTGCGTGCAAGACGTCCAAGGAATCCCACAGAACTGGAAGACTAAAGAATATCCCTTAAACAAGAACTGAAAGACTCTTGGCTGGCTAGAAAAAGGGTTTACAAGCTGTGATACTTGCCAAAGGGGGTGCTCTTACTATAAGTACTGACTATACAGGGAGCACAAACTTTTATTGCAGGCCCATTTCTTTTTCTGTTATTTAAAAAAAATGGATGTGTCATCTATAACTTTAAGCATTTTAGAGATCATTTGATCTTCCACTAGCTAAACTGTTCACATTAACAGACATTTTGACCAGGGGTGCCGAAACTATCCCATACCACTGGATATTGTGTACTTGCTAATTTTATGCTCAAGAAAAGGACTGAAATATTGTAAAAACTGAGATTGTTGCTTGAAATGGTTTTGAATGGCTTTAAGCGTTTTTCCTTCTGATTTAGCATTTAAAAAAAAAAGAAGGATACCTTGATTATTTGAAACCCTGGAATACGACCACTCCAGTGTAATGTTGCTAAAGCTGAATGGAACATGGAGTTGAACAGTTATCATGCACCATTTGGCATTTAATCCTAGCTTGTTCCCACCAATCACTAGGCCACATCAACTCTACAACCACCAGTCAGGGATGGCCGAAGACCAGTGGGTTTACACCCAGCCACGTGAAACCAGTTAGCTGCATCTTTTCGACCTGTTCACTCACGCACCGTTGGGAGTGGCGTAACACACTTGGAGGACAGCGCTATCAGCTCCTTCCACTCGCGTGAGCTCACAGACGCCCGTGGTTGGTTTAGAGCCTCGACTGATGTGAGAGCGCTAGGATGACTCCCATCCCTCCAGGCAACCCAGGTTTCGTGAGGCTACAGCATCACCTGGGCATTAAATATTGTTTTTAATAAAGAATAATAAGTAAGAGTGTTTTATTTGGGGAAAAGTTTTAACCAAGAGTTCAGACATTTTTTTTTTCCTAACCAAGCGTGTGCATCCATTCTTTATAACTTTTTTTTAATAAACACCGCAGATTGTGTAAACGCTGTGAAAATCTGAGCTGGAGACCCCGAACATCTTAGTTGTCGTAATCTAAGCTCAAAATTTTGCTTATACTCATGGATTATTAACCTCCACTCATAACCATGACTGACCCCCAACAAGTCTTTCCCAAGTTGTTATATTAATAATTGATTTTTATTATTATTGTATTTCTGTTTACTCTCCCCAGACATCCACGACGAGAACGGTCTGAGGCCCGTCATGGTATACATTCACGGTGGATCGTACATGGAAGGCACAGGGAATATGATCGATGGCAGCATCTTGGCTAGCTATGGAAATGTCATCGTGGTGACTCTTAACTACAGACTGGGAGTTTTGGGTAAGTCCTGCTGTTCGGTATCGCGAACTCTCATTTTGCTGGAGTAACACGTTTTAATGTTAGCAAGAACCACTCTTGCTAGCATTTGTGTAAAGTGGACCAATCTTGCAAAATTCCCTTTTGAGTCATTATGGATAGTACACATTGTGTGTATACAGCCACAGAAACATGTGGCTGTATTGATTCATCAGAGTTCAACAGGGAAGAAAGGTGCTAATTTGTTAAGACCCTCCTCCACTTCGCGGCTCGGCTCTGCCCAGGAGTCGCGTTTTGATTTGACTATAACAAACTGGCGCGGTGAGTTAAAGCAAGACTCCTCTGTTGCCAGCTGTTATAGAAGACACCAAACTCTTTTTTTTATACTAAATGAAGTGAAGAAATTCTATTTTCAGTGGGAAAGCTCATACAGTTATCGTCATATGAGTCGTATGACACTTTCACATTGGACTACTTTCTGATGCACGAACAATTTTAAAGCTGTTTTTTTAAAGTGACTTCTTAATGCTATTTGTAGTGAGTAAAATTATCCACTGTGGGCAGACATGGAAACAAGGCCTAAACAAGTTCTAATAAAACCACCAAGAAACACTGAAACATGAAATACTGCTTAAACTACAAAATAATACAGCAGGAGAAATTTCCCATCACTGAGTCTAAACTTGAAATCTTTAGTGTGTTTGAGTACAGCAAGGCTGCTCCATACAAAACCCATCTTTCTAGCAATTTTCTCCAAAAAGCGAAATATTTATTTTAACATTTTTAAAGTTTTTAGCCATGCACAAATTTCAAATCTTGACTTGCATCCAATGGCCCATCTAAGTGCTTATGAAGGGTGAATTAGCCGTTAGTGAACAACTAATCCTCTTTTGTGTGGATACCATTTGTTATCTTGTTGCAGAATCTTTAATTTTAACCTGCACACATTAGTACGTAATAAAATATATCTTACATGCAGCTGTATTTAATGGCATGTCTGTCTTTAAGACAGAAAAGGAATATGCCTCCCGTTAGCCGCTTAATGCAAACAACTAACCTGGCCTTTTTTACATGGATATTGGTGTTACTTTGCGGTGACTTTCTTTAACTTTACTGATATTTAAGACAAAACGTGACCATAATGGACCTAAATTCCATCGTTTTTTCATTTGAAATAGCTTAAAAGGAGATGTTAGTGTTGTTACCATGGGAACAAGAGCAGCGCCTTGGGAACTAAACACAGATGTCAGAAAACGCTTAGGCAAAGGAGCGTGGCAGGGCGTGGTTTGGCGGTAGCTCGTTTACAGTACGTAGACGATGAGCCGGTGCCATTCTGATAAGCTGGACAAACAGAGCGAGTTTGAGATACAGAAACCCAATTACATGAGGGGTATTTCAGCTGTAGTATTAACAGGCACACTCCGGGGGCACTTTATGACCTATGATAACTTGTTAAAAATAGTAAACTATGGGAGCTTTATGGAAGTCATAGTGAAGGTGCTTAAGATATCCCAAATTGTGAGTAACTGTGTGCTTTTGGAGCTAATGTTATACATGTTAATGCTCTTTAAGTCATAATGTAGCTTACACTGATCAGGAATAACTTTAACACCACATAGTGTCAACACAGATTATCATTTACATTTCCTGCAGTTGTCATATATCTGAGCAGTTGAAGGCCTTGCAAGGTGGACCCCAGTTTGAACCTGGGACCTTCTAATCAACAGTCCAATGCCTTACCAATTGAGCTACCCCTACCCCAATTATATACCAGCAAACTGGTAACAGGATCATGGGCACGGTTTACCCAAGGCACCAGAACACCCAGCTCATGGGGCCCAGCAGGCTAAGAACACAAGACAAGAAAACTCCCTCGATCCCGAAACAATAGAGCACCCATGGGATGCTTTAAACAACCTGGTCCATCCACAGCACCCAAAGGATCCACTGCCAGTGCCAGACACTATATCACCTCCCAGAGGTCTTGTGGAGTCGTGCCCCTAGGCGCCATATCTGCCCAGGTGGCACGAGGGGAACCCAAACAATATTGGGCTTCATTTTTTACAGAGTGCTTGGGTTGTATATGTACTGCATATTAAAGATATGAGATTGAGAAGATATTTAAGGTCTGATAAATTCTTAAAATCCCAGAATTATATGCTGTTTTACCTGTAATTAGAAGAGAAGGAACAAGGAAAATATGCTTGTTCCATGAACAATTCTCACATTGACTAGATAGCGGGGAAACATTAAAATAGCAGCACACTTTTTTCCCCCCTCCGTTTCTGTCATGCTTCGAAGGAGCTGCTCTGCTTACCATTTGTTATCGGCTTGAGCTGTCGGCAGAGCTCCCTATATTTAGTTGCCGCTGGAGCCAAGGGGAAAGGTGTTCTGGAAAAAGTGTGCACTGCAGGGAAAAAGGGGAGGAGGGAGAGAGAGCTGAAGCCCTCGTTAACGCCGTACGTCCTCTGATTCCCTGACAACACCGAGCGCTGGAGCTGATCAAGGCCGTGTCTTAAAATCCACGACATCCTTACTCTTCGCGGAAAGCCTAGCCAGGGTTTTAGGAAAGGTTTGACTGTTTTTGCTTTTTTTTTATTTTGGCAATGTGGGTATGAGTCCTGCCATTTTAGTGTGGAGAAACTAGACTCGTATAAAGACGAACCAGATGACGGTTATCCACGGATAAGATTTTCATTCAGAGCTATTCAGATTAGTGCAAATTATTGGGTCACAGCATGCTCGCTGTGTGCTTTGGCTTGGTTTCACATTGGTCATAATGAAATGAACCAAAAGGAATTATTGTCAACAGCAAAATTGCTGGGTGGTGTGTAGAGCTTGAACACAATACTTCACGATTTTCAGTTGGTAAAAAAAGATGGTAATGGAGAACGATTAAACAAACCTTTACAAGATGGTTATATTCATTCCAGAGTTTAATAGAAAAACAAATAAACAAACAAACAAACAAAAGACAAATATATATGTAGTGTAGTGGTTAGCACTGTTGCCTTGCACCTCCAGGGTCGGTGTTCGATTCCCACCATGGGGTCGTTGCATGTTCTTCTAGTGTTTGGTGGGTTTCCTCAGGGTACTCTAGTTTCCTCCGACAGTCCAAAGACAAGCAGGTTAGGCCAACTGGTTTTCCCATTGCCTGTAGTGTGTGAATGTTGACTGGAGGTCCTACCATGGGAATAAATACAGTGGTCACCATTGACCTCCATACGTCATATATACTGTATATACAGTATAGACACACAAATAGGAACCTTGGCCAAAAAGAGAAAATAATTTGTTTGTACATAAATATTTTCTACTGCTCATAAGTAAAAGTCCAGTTTGACTTGAACACCTCTTGTATAATAAAATCACAAAAAAAAACTAAATTTTAATTCACAATTATACATGAAGTTTAAAGATTTTTCTTTGTCTGAAGTTAATTTTTTTTTTCATAACAGAACATGCAAAATGTTTTATATATCCATTTTCATGTTTCTAATCATGTCTTTTGTGCTGAAAAGAACAGGATATAATATACCATATATTGTACAATCCTGGAGTCTGTATATATTTCCATTAGAACATTAAATTGAAACTGTAGTAAATGCTAAAAGGCTAAAAATGCATTGGGTTTTATGGGTTAAATAGATTGGCTTGTTTATCATACAGGTTCTTATGAATTAGTCGTTCCTACATTAGCGCATTAAAGCGTGTCGATATAAACCTGTGATTTGCTGCAAAACCCTTTGTCAACTGTGAAACCTGGTAGTAGTGGCTCTCCTGCTTTACATTCACATTCGTCTTGTCACAGCAGCAAGGTCGAAGCTCCCGCCAATCCCCGCCATCCTTCATGAGTCACTAAGAGTCAAATGCCACAGAGTTATACAGCTTTGCCCTCCAAAATACTTTTTTACAAAAAATAAAAAATAAAAATCACACAAATTTGCATGAACCATCCATCAGTGTGTGGAAGTCACCGGACCATCTGTATGATCTGTAGTGATCCTGTAACATCTCTAGGCTCTGTAAAGTACATGAATCTAATTCGTGTGGGACATTTTGCTCATGGTGAGAAAACGATAGATTTTTCTAGATTGTTCAACAGATAAATAATAATAATAAACTAAATAATAAGCATTAAACATTAGAGAGAATAAAGAAATCTTTCATATGCCTATTATTATTATTATGTATTATTATTATTATTATTATTATTATTTTAATACTGTATGTTTGCATTAGAGGAGGCAAAATGTTGCCATTCCTCTATAATTCTACAGGTGGTGTGCTCTAAAATATTCACAGCATCCTGTGTTATTCATGTGGTTAAGGCATTGGATTAGTGATCAGAAGGTCCTAGGTTCAAACCCCACCACCAAGTGGTAACTGTTGAGCTCTTGATCAAGGGCATTGAACCATCAACTAATGAGATTTGTATATATATAGAGAGAGATAGATATATATATATATATATATATATGTATTTTTTTTTTTTTTGTGTGCAAGATTTAGTGAAGATAGCACCAATGTGTCCCAAGAAAGTTTTAGCAAGGTAGCAAGAAGAAAAGGGAGCCGCTTCCACTATTGTTTTTAAAGCAGCCCGTTCCAATAGGAATCATAAATTAAGTTAAGGTGAGATTTAATGTCTTTTTATTTAATATTTTACTTCATTTACAAGGTCTTTCCTATATGCTAATTGGCTTTCTTATATGCAAAAATATTATTATAGTGTTGGTAATTGGCAATATATTAGTAATATTTTTGGGTGGATGGAACAGATTAGCTGCATTTACATTATTTCTAACTAAAATATAACTAAAGGTTAATGTAACTAAAAATGTAAAAAAAAATTATAAAGAGAAAAATTTACATTTGGGCATTTTGTCGACGCTCTTATTTCTTCTTACATTGGCAGAGAATTTTTCTTCTTTCAACAACAACAACAAAATAAAACAGATTATCTGCATTTACATTATTTCCTATGGGAAAATGCGTTTCGCATATCTACTATATATATATATATATATATATATATATATATATATATATATATATATATATATGATGTATTATGAAATCATGATACAGGTAAAATCGCAGTACAAATCATATCGGCACCTTGGTATCGTGATATTGTATCGGGTCGTCCCTGGTGATTTCCGTCCCTGTTAAACACCTGCAGGAGTGATGTTTTACTCGGCGCACTTTATTTCCAACATCAATGGCGGGAAAATGTTGTCCTTTGAATCGATGCCAGGGTACCTTCATGCTGTTCAAAAAGTCAATTTATGCTAACGGTACTGGAGGTTATAACTCTGCGTTCTGTTTTAACCTCAGAAAGGAACCATTTTGTGTGTGATGAAAGCCTGCTGTCCTTCTTCAGTCCTCTACTGGCAGTGCGAACCCATTTTACACATCAAAGGTGAATCCTTAGCACTGCTAAAGAATTCTGGTGACAGGATGAGCGTATGTGTGTGTGTATACTGTATGTGTGTGTGTGTGTGTGTGTGTGTGTGTGCGACCCAGTAAACAATCTGCTGTGTGTTTGGCCCCAGTCCAGATGTACCGCTGAGATGTACATAAGGCCGCAGCTGTTTCTAAATCCTGGAACGTTTCAATTAATCTGTCCTCACACACTCACACACTTCTTAGACCTTGGAAGCATCAGGTTCATATTCGCATCGCGGTTTCCTGCTATCATGGTTATGAAACTGTATATTATGGATACGCTGGGATTGTGTAGCTTTAGATAAATGGTAGATGGTGGAGGCTATACATCAAATGTAACAGAGCATCCATGTTTGCGTTTGCGTATTGTGTGTGTACGTGTGCGTTCCCATCGCTTTCTATAAGACAAGGCCATCTGTGCAGCAGAGTGTTTAGGAAGAGCTCATCTGAGACGTGTCATCAGCACATGTCTCTCTCTCTCTCTCTCTCTCAATCATTATACACAGATCCAGTGAGCCGTCTACGGATGGCTTTAACATAGAGCAGCATGCGTCTGTCCCTGAGCAGGGGATTTTATTCTTACCAGATAAGTGTGGGAAATTTATTTCAGTGTATTAAAGAGCAAAGACGAGTTACAAATGGTATTATTATTATTATTATTATCATTATTATGTTATTATATTATATTTCATTATAACACCAAGCTCTTGATTTAGCCATTCATATCTCTTCTTTAAGTGCTACTTAATGTGTTTCACACCTTAAATAAAACATTTTACATGCAGACACACAAACCAAAAAACTTGACCCTAGAGGTGCGAGGCCACGGTGCTAATCAATAGACCTCCACGTCACCTATTATTTATACTCTGCACATCCAAATGGCATCTTAGCAAGTGAAATATTTTTGAATCTCGCCAAACATATCTCTAAATTATCATACCTATCTACATACGTTTGCAACAAAACAAATATAAGATTATTAAGCTTATTTTTAGTAAACGTAACAAAAACTTTTTTGTAAAGAGAAAAATTTACATTTTCATTTAGGCATTTGACAGACGCTCTTATCCAAAGGGACTGTCAACTTTCTTATCAAGTTGGCAGAGGATTTGCGAGTTTTAAGAATTTCCTGTTCTAAAACTAGCAAAACTTTACAATTTAGTAAAATTTGAGTAGAAATAAGCTTGTTGTTAACCTTCTGATCGTCACACAACCTGGCACAGGTTTTTATGTCGGATGTCCTTCCTCATGCACCCCTTCCATTTTATCCGGGCTGCATTTAGGACCAGCACTGCATCCAGTAGCTGGTGTTTGAGAACTGAATGGGATTCAAACATTCCACATACTGTAGGAGACGATAAATCTACCATTGTGCCACCAATTGCCCTTGATTGGAGATTAATAATCTTATATTTGGTTTGTTGTAATTTTATTTGAAGAAAGTCCCAATAAATTTAACTAAATTCAAGATAATTTTTACAGTAAAATTAATTATTTAAATAAATACTATAGAAATCACATCCCATTTGTAACACTACAGGATTAAAGTAAACTGTATAACTCAGACAGAGTCTGTACTACATCCCCAACGGTGCGCGAGCGAGCAGTTCGAAAAGATGCGGTCGGCTGGCGTCACGTGGTTCGGAGGAAACACGTGATAGTCTTCGGCCCTCCCGGCTGAGTGGTAGTAGTAGCCTTAATGTGGGAGCCCCCTAGTGACGGGGAGGAATTGGACGCGACTAAATTAGGGAGAAAATCGGGAAAAAAAAAAAAAAAGAAATCAGATAACATTTATGGTTTAAATTTTTTAACAGAATGGCACATTACAGTAGAACCTCGGATTGCGAGTAACGTGGTTTATGAGTGTTCCGCAAAGCGATCAAAGATTTTTAATAAATTTTTAGTCGGAAACCGAGCAAGTATTAGTTCACGAGCGCCGAGTATCATTTATCACGTATGCGACTCTTATTTTGACACAGAGCGGCAAGTGATCACAACTGAGCCAATGATTTTACTCTCTCTTGTGCTGCGGGAATTATGGGTAATCGTCTTCCCTGCTGCGTCCCCTGTGTCAAAATAAGAGTCCCTTGCTGATCTTAGAGCTCGTCTCTTATAATCAACGTCTCCCTCTCTCTTCTGTTTTCGCGCACGTAATTTGACACTGTGCCTCACACACACCGACACACACACCCACACACACACACACACACACACACACACACACACACTTTTTTACTCACACACACTTACTTTGTGTGTGCGTGTGCGCGTAATTTGACACTGTGCCTCACACACACACACACACACACACACACACACACACAGACAGATCTCCCCGGTGTTTTATTTACACAGAAAACTCTGCTCCGTCGTGATTCTTTTCAAAGGTAAGGTGCTGGTTCATTTGTTATTTTTCATTTTTTACTTTACAGCAGTGATTCCGTCAGTCTGCTCACGCGAGTATCATTAGAGAGATTTCTTTTTTTTTTCCTGTTAAAACAGTGTTTGCATAGTGTATGTTAGTTGTGAAACTTAAAAAGCGAGGTGTGAGAGGGAGAAGGAGTTTTACTGTTTAAGACGAGGCGAGGGGCTAATGCCACACACACACACACACACACACACACACACACACACACACACACACTCACACACACACACAAACAAACATCAAAGATGGCGCCGGTGAGGACGGCTGCCGTCACGACTGCTCCGACCGACTTTACTTTGTTTTCGTCTTTTTATTTAATTTCAAGCAACTTTAATCCGGCCAATTCATCACAATTGAGTGCATTAGGTATGATAGAGATACTCTTATTTCTATTGGTCTACAATGTACTCACAATTCGACGTTTTTGACTCCGGATCCGAGCTGGCCGAGTGAGATCCTTAGGGAAAACAAAGGACGCGACGCGAAGCGGCGGCCCCGAGGAAAACGAGCCGGCGTCAGGAACAGGCTGAGAGCGCGTGCACACCGCACTCCTCTGCCTAGTATCCTGCTCGCCAACGTCCAGTCACTGGAGAACAAGCTCGATGACCTCAGGGCCAGGATAAAGTTCCAGAGAGACATTCGGGACTGCAATCTTCTCTGCTTCACCGAGACATGGCTGAACCCAGCGGTGCCGGACCACGCCATCCAGCCGGCCGAGTTCTTCTCGGTTCACCGCATGGACAGGACAAGGGACTCGGGGAAGACAAGGGGAGGCGGCGTGTGTTTAATGGTGAACAGCGGCTGGTGCAACAGGGCGAGCGTTGTTCCTCTCGCACGCTCCTGCACACCCAACCTGGAACTATTGACCATCAAGTGTCGTCCTTTTTATCTTCCTCGGGAGTTTACATCGGTCATAATCAGCGCCGTTTATATTCCGCCACAAGCGGACACGGACACTGCCTTATGCGAGCTGCATGAGGCACTCTCACAGCACCAGACACAACACCGGGACGCTGCGCTTATTGTGGCGGGGGACTTTAACAGTGCCAACCTCAAACGCGCAGCGCCGAACTTTCATCAGCACATCACATGCCCAACCAGGGGTGAAAGGACACTGGACCATTGTTATACAACAGTCAAGGACGGCTACAAGGCACAATCTCGTCCACCGTTTGGGAAATCCGACCATGCCGCCATCTTCCTCATGCCAAAATATAAACAAAGGCTTAAACAGGAACTTCCGGTTCAGAGGGAGGTCGCGCGCTGGACGGACCAATCGGTGGCCGCGCTTCAGGACGCACTCGATGACGCAGACTGGGACATGTTCCGGAACAGCTCCGATGACGTCAGCATGTTTACGGAAGCGGTCGTGGGATTCGTCGGGAAACTAGCGGATGATACCGTGCAGAAAACGACCATCAGAACGTTTCCCAATCAGAAGTCGTGGGTGGATAAAACCATCCGCGACGCTCTGAGATCTCGCGCCGCTGCCTACAACGCGGGACTTGCATCGGGGGACATGAACCAGTACAAGGCTGCGTCCTATAACGTCCGGAAGGCGGTTAAAGAGGCGAAGCAGCGCTACGGAAGGAAACTAGAGTCACAACTCCAACAGAGTGACTCTAGGAGCCTGTGGCAGGGACTAAGGACAATAACGGACTATAAAACACCAACATCCGGTATGACGAACGCGGACATGACTCTGGCAGACGAGCTGAACACCTTTTATGCTCGCTTCGAGGCTGCAGCTAAAGACGCTAGCGTTGCTAATGCTAGCGGTGCTAACGGCTGCAGAGAGGAAGTCACTGCCAGCACCGGAAACGCGTTCATCATCTCCGAGCATGACGTGAGGAGAGCCTTCAGGAGAGTGAACACCAGGAAAGCAGCAGGACCAGACGGCATCTCAGGTCGAGTCCTCAGAGCCTGCGCAGACCAGCTTGCACCTGTGTTCACAGAGATATTCAACCTCTCCTTATCTCAGTCGGTGATCCCCACATGCTTCAAAGAGTCCATCATTGTTCCTGTTCCGAAGAAACCACATCCTGCTTCCCTCAATGACTATCGACCTGTAGCCCTCACCTCAGTGGTGATGAAATGCTTTGAACGGCTGGTCAGAGACTTCATCATCTCTTCACTACCCGACACTCTGGACCCACTACAGTTTGCATACCGCCCGAACCGCTCCACAGATGATGCCATCTCTCATCTCCTCCACACAACACTCACTCACCTAGACACTAGAAGGGGGAATTATGTTAAAATGCTTTTCATCGACTACAGCTCAGCATTTAACACCATAATTCCCTCCACACTCACCACCAAGCTGGAGCATCTGGGACTCAGCTCATCTCTGTGTCAGTGGATCTCTAATTTCCTAACTGGGAGACCACAGGCTGTAAGGATGGGTGGACACGTCTCAGCCTCTCTCACTCTCAGCACTGGAGCCCCACAGGGCTGTGTTCTGAGCCCCCTGCTGTACTCTCTGTACACACATGACTGTGCGGCCACTACCAGCTCCACCACCATCATCAAGTTTGCTGACGACACCGTCGTGGTGGGCCTGATCTCTGACAACGACGAGACGGCCTACTTGAAGGAGATTGGAAATCTGGAGAACTGGTGCCAGAGGAACAACCTTCTTCTAAATGTCAGTAAAACAAAGGAGCTGATAGTGGACTTCAGCACTAAGCAGGAGAGGAACTACCAGACCCCCGTCATCAACGAGAGCCCAGTGGAGAGAGTGGACTGCTTCAAGTACCTCGGTGTTCACATCACGCAGGACCTATCATGGTCCTGTCACATCAACACCGTGGTGAAAAAGGCCCGACAGCGTCTCTACCACCTCAGACGCCTGAGAGACTTTAGACTGCCCTCCAAGGTGCTCAGGAACTTTTACTCCTGCACCATAGAGAGCATCCTGACGGGAAACATCGCATCCTGGTTCGGGAACAGCACCATGCAGGACAGACGAGCCTTACAGAGGGTGGTGCGATCAGCTGAGCGCATCATCCGAACTGAGCTCCCTGACCTGCACTCTGTCTACAGCAAGCGGTGCTGGACCAAGGCCAGGAAGATCATGAAGGACCTCAGCCACCCCAGCAATGGACTGTTCTCTCTGCTGCGGTCTGGGAAGCGCTTCCGCTCCCTCAAGGCCAATACAGAGAGACTGAGAAGGAGCTTCTACCCGCAGGCGATACGGTCTCTCAATCAAACCAATACACTGGACTAAACACCTTTGCATTTTCTTGCACACTCAGAACGGACAATTATGTCAATGCACATTGCACATATATGCACATATGCACATTTTGCACACTTCAAGGACTTCTTTTCACACCCCCCTCATCTCATTAAAAAACTTTTTTCACAGACTATAGTCGTAATATATTACATCACATCCCATTTCTGACAAGAGCACATTCTTTCATACTTCAGATTTTATGTATATATATATATTTTGTAACTTTGTTGGAATCTGTTTTATAGGTTCCTTTTGTAAAAATATTTAAGGTCACGGAGCGGTCGTATAAGCATTTCACTGCATATCGTACTGTGTATGACTGTGTATGTGACAAATAAAATTTGAATTTGAATTTGAATTTGAATTTGAAATACACGGCGCCTGTGGGCACAAAAGGAAATGCTTAACTGTCTGGATTTATTTTTACTTTTTTTTTATGTTAAGTGCAGGTTAATCTGTTTTATTTTTACTTTATATGTTGTATTAATTATTTTTATTTATTTATTGTTTTGGATTGTACAAATGAATAATTTGTGTTTTCATTATTTCTTATGGCAAAATTTGATTTAATTTGGTATTTTGGTATACGAGCCTGCTTCCGGAACGAATTATGCTCCTAATCCAAGGTTCCACTGTATATATTTTATCCATCTATAGTCATATTTCATGTTTGACTATTTGAAAAAAAAAAACAGTTTTTTTTTGTGTGTGTTACTCACTTTGGTGTTTTGTTATTAAAAAAAATAAGTTCATTAATACTTTGAATTCTAAAGTTTTATATTTTTTCAAACAAGTAAATTCTAACTACTGAAGGGACTTGGGTTGAAACAAAATTATTTTGAGGAAAAAGAGAAATTTCACTAAATCACCAGTAATTTAAAAAATTGAGAAAAGAATATTTACCTACAAAAATAAAATAAAAAAATGGAGGAAAAAAATTACAACATTAAAAAAAAAATTGTGAAATCTTTGTAAATTTTTTGCATGTTTTCACAAACAAAAATGCCATTTTCTTCCCCCTCCAATATTTTTTCCCACCCATTTCCCTTTGTTCGTACTAACCTAAAAAACATGTTTTTTTCCCACCCATGTTCAGTACTAAACTTTCTTAGTGCCTAAAAAAAAACGAGGATTTCACATAGGTAGAAGTACTGTAGAATCATTTTTATTTGTCGTTTTTGTGTGCAATGTCATTAATTTGCATTTAATCAACCAACAGGAAGTAAGCCTAGCCTTTAGCGCGCTACCCAATATCCACTACTCGTACTCTTTCCCCACTGCTGAGTTCAGAAGTGTGTCGTTGGGGCTGTTGGGCTTCTGATTCCCTGGAGAGAGAAAGGTTGAGTAGAGAAGGACAGACAGTGCTCAGGGGATTTTACTCTTGTCAGATAAAGTGAGAGAGAGAGAGAGAGAGAGGCAGGGAAGGAGGGAGGGATGGAGGGTGGTGAGAACAAGATGGGATTTTAGTATCATTCAGCATGCAGCCAAGTGATTGGCACCTGGCACCTTTCTTCTCCTCTTGTCATTCTTTTTAAGTTAGTGTCAAACCGGGTGTGCAGGTGGTGTGGGTGTGATGAGCTGGAAGGCAGAGTGGTGGTTTCATGGTTGCTTTAATGACCCTGCTGTCTCTCAAAAAAATGAGACTGAGGGCTGATGAGACACAAGATGAACCGAAGAAACGGAGCATGAGAAGGAGGAGGACAGGAGCGGTGAGTAGGAGATGGAAAAAAGAAAGAAAGAAAGGAAGAAAGAAAGAAGGATGACAACCAGAAGTAGAAGAGATGAGAATGTGGTAGATAAGGAGCAGATAAGGTAGGCGAGGTGAAGGAGTTTTCATTCAAAGAACAAAATACAGAAGACAGGGAAAGAGTGCCGTTGTGTAACGTAAGTCAGAACGAGTAAAAAAAAACAACAAAAACGCTCTGATGCTGTAGGAGTTTCAATTAATAAGCAAATAAATTAATCTAATTCCAGCTTCATTACCCCCAGAATTATGATTAAGTTTCACCAACATTTCTGACGAAGAAGGAATAAAATGTGCTGGAAAAAATGGGAATGATTATGGGCTATTACGCCCCAGGGGTTGCAGATTCCAGCACATTTTGTCCTCAGATGACATTGCATACGATTACTTCATTCTGATCAGACTTCAAAGTCTTTAAGGATCATTGAATTCCTCGTATGATCCTTGAACCTTTTTCTTCGTTTTTTGTGTTGCGAGGGTCATTTGGACTAAGTAAGGAATAAAACACTCCACTTATTTTACATACTTAAGTCAATTTGAAGGTGACTGCTTTTTTTTTTTTTTTTTCCTCACATGTACATGTAAACTGAGAACTTTTACTTGAATAATAGTTGCCGTAGGGAATCTCTGCATGTTCGAAACTCTGTCGAGTTTTGAGAATTTAGCAGCCCTGTGGTGTAACAGAGCTCAGATTAGACCTGGTCCACAAATTTAATTAGACACGCAGTGATATTCAGTATAACAGCACTGGTTTACAGTTTGTAGCAAAAAGATTCACAGCGTTCGCTGAGTAAAATCCCAATTCCAGTAACAGACTGTCACACCGAAGCTGTGTCTAAACTTCTTATAAGCCATCAGTGAGTCATTCAGTTCATCTCTCCATCCAGCTGTGAATATTATTATTATTATTATTATTATTATTATTATTATTATTATTGGTGGAGAAAATATGTTATTTATTTGGGCATATTGTGTCTGGAGTGTCATTTTCTCAACATTACGGATCACAGAACTCAAGGCTCAGATCGTAATGTGGTTTTTGGTCATGAATAGTTTTTAGATCACCAGTTGCAGTTAAAATTATTCAACCCCCATTGTAATTTTTTTATTTTTTTTTGTAATATACCGTATAACAAGTGATTTCTCCAAATTCAACACAAATGGCTCCTTTTAATAATAATTACTGCAGTCTCATAATTACTCTACCTCCTGAATAAAATCCCTCATTAGAGCACAAATTTGGTAAATCTGGTGTTGCCTCAGGTGTGTTGATTTAGAACGAAGCAAATACCTGGACTTTCTAGAGATTTGTTGATGGAGACGTTTGAGTGCAGGTCAGAAATGGCTGAGTCAAGAGGGTTGTCCATAAATTAAGAGGAGAGCTCATTGCCTGCACAAACAAGTACAGGGATATATAAAAAAAAAATAAAAAATCAAAGGTACTAAATATGGGGTTTGTTCAGTTGTGTCCAACTCTTTGTGACCTCATGGACCATGGCACTCAAGGTTTTCTTGACAAGAATACTGGAGTGGGTTGCCATTTCCTTCTCCGAAGCACCATCTACAGGCAATTTGGAAACACCAATTAGGTCCTTGGGGGAAACCAACCAAGCAACCATGGGGTGAACATGAAAACTCAATGCACACAGATCCGACACAGGAATCGAACCCAGGTTCTTGAAGAGCAAGGTGACCGTGCTAGCCACTAAGCAACCATGCCATAGAGGGCAATTGTAGTACCTCATCTGCATGCCTTTGGACTGTGGGATGAAACCAGAGTACCTCAAGGGGAACCTGCCAAGCACATGCAAACTTCACGCACACAGACCCATGGCAGGAATTGAGCCCACGACACTGGAGGTGCGAGGAGACGGTGCTAACCTGTTTCTTAAAACATTTTAAGAAGTTATATATAGATTTAGCACTGTCGCCTTGCACCTCTAGGGTCCGGGTTCGATTCCCGGCAACGATCGATTTCCCGTCAGTGTGCATAGAGTTTGCATGTTCTCACCGTGCTTGGTGGGTTTCCTCCAGGTACTCTGGTTTCCTCCCACATTCCAAAGACATGTAGGTTAGGTTAATTGGCATTGACCGTAGTGTGTGAACGAGTGTGTGTGTGCCCTGCTAAGGATTGGCGCCCTGTCCAGGGTGTGCCCCGCCTTGTCCCCTAGGTCTCCTGGGATGGGCTCCAGGCCCCCCATTACCCTGAGTGCAGGATTAAGCGGTATAGATGATGAGTGAGAGAGGGAGTATGTAGGTTTGTCTAGATTCAAGAAGATTTCACTTGCTAGGATACTAAGATTTTTTTTTGCAGTTTAACAATTAATAGGAGCCGACATTGTGGTATTTTGTCCTCCAGTTATCATGTCAGATATAGTCTTTTCCTTTTTCTAGCATTCCACTCATAATTTAGTGGCTAGCTCTGAGGAATATTCTTGGGTCTTGGAAAGCAGGTCAGCATATTTTGGTTTCAAACCCCACGTGGCATATGAGCGAGATGCACTTCCTCTAGACTCCGACAGGCTTGTCCACGGCATGGGGAAAAGTGAACTCCCTTTACAGGAAAATAGGGTGGGAGGAAAAAAAAAAAAACTTTTATTAACAAGACAAATGGAGCGTCATTTTCTCTCTCAGTGCTTTCGACAGCACGTGCCTCTCTTGTGATTTCAGTAATAAAGCAAATCAGCAAATCCCCAGCGTCTAAAAGCTCTGCCACAGCACAGGGCTCTGACAACACTGCCAACCTGAAAGATCATCAATCACATTCTGATTTTGTAAATGCATTCCGGTTGTTGGTGCTTTGTTTATTTTTTGTATCCACAATGTAAATTAATACTTAGTAGCCAGTGGTGTCAGATAATATCGCAAATGCTTAACTCTGTGTAAGTGAGCGTTCAAGCGGATAGCGCACTTTGTCATATGATAAGTGTGTTTATGATTTTTATTGTCAATTGCATTGCAAAGAGTTCGGCATGGCTAGGAAGCAGAGCTTAGAGCACCATAGCTGTGCTTGGCTGATTTGATCGAAGGTGCTAGCAAGAGACTATATTCATGTATTCATGATCAGCCTTATTGCAAATGTAAGCTTGTCTTCTCGGTGGTTTTCCTTCAAGAAAAAAGGTCGCGGTTGGTGGTTGAACAAGACGAATGAACTTGGAGGAAAAAGGTGAGAGTAATAAGGAGACAAACCAGTGTATGGGATGCATGAATATAAATGAGGTCAACATGGATCTAAAGTAGTCTGTCAGGGGAAACGTCACGAATAAAAGTTGTTAAGCATCCTTCGTATAGACCTGATCTCGCTCCACCAGAGTTCCACAGTCAACAGAGACAATATTACATCTTTAATGGTTTCTATTACCGAGTTCTTACCGGCTTCACCTGAGTTTTGGCAGACATTGTGACAGGGGGTAGGCCTAGGGGTAGCTCAGTGTTTAAGGCAGCACCAGCATCATCAAGTTGCCACTGTTGGGCCCTTGAGTGAGGCCCTTAATCCTTTAACTGCTGAGATTCATAAAGAGTGGTTTTAACCATTGTGAAGTGCTTATTCTGCCAGGAATTACCAACTTCACATTGGGTTATCTAATGTTTTCTGATAAATCCAGGCTTCTGTGTTATGATTGGTTATAAGAATTCAGTCTCTACTGTGATTGGTTTGATGCTTTGTTACATGTGAAATGGGGAGCCAATCAGTGCTCCTTTCTTAGCCAGAGAACTAGTGAGTGAAAGTAAAGACAAGTGGAAGAGGGTTGCTCTCGCAGTGTTTGCTGATCAGGAACGGAAGCAAACATGCAGAGGAAAAATACATTTGTTCCAACACGAGAGAAACGATCAGATCAAGTGTTTGCATGGGTGATATTTACCTATTAAATGGATTATCAGAGTTAAATATTCATTCTAATCAGACTGATTGATTGACTGGTTAATAGGGAATATTCGAGTCCATGTAAACATGCCTAGTGACATAAAGTAGGTGCACACATTACTTGTTGTGGATGGACTTTTCTAATGAAATAAGATCTAGCTTCCAGAACTGTCAATAGTAAAACCACAGGCATTTGGCTGATGTTGTTGGTCGGAGCAGAGGCCGAGTCTGGCAGCTTTGAACAGATATAAGACAGAATTTGATCTTTGAAATAACCTTCCAGTTGAAGCAGATGTACTGAAGAGATTTCCTTTATTACTCCAGATGGTGCGATCCTGGCAAGAGGATGGCGAAACCTTAGCGTCTTCCACACTCAGCTTCTGTGAAAAGTCTCAGAAACGCTGCTGCATGACAGCTTTCCGCTTTCGAATCCTGAGTGCAAGGGCACCCAGAGGTCTGCCATTGCAGAATCCGCAGCGCGCCTACCGTGTGATGTGTATTATGCTGCTGTTATAGTCATTTCTGCTTTGAACAACGAGGCCTCGATGCGGGATGGTGGACGTAATTGCGCGGCGCGTTAAATAGTGCGATTATGAGCCGGTCCGGAAAGCAGTTTATCTCTCCGCGTTGAAGGAGGATGGAATAAACAGGAATAATGAGGCAGAACAGAACAAGGCACTGTAAACATGCTAGTATGATTACTGACACAAGCAATTTGAAGATGGGGCTAAGGTAATTGCTAATGGACTGCCGGCCAGAATGACTGGTCATGCCTGGCATGTGTGAAGCCTCAATTTAAATACTTCCAGTTGCCACATAATTCTACTGTATACGTTTTGCTGCAATGTTTCTTTTTCGTATATTCATACAATACATACGTATACAAGTGGTGTAAAGAAAAAACGCAATGCAAATGGGAAAATCAGTCCAAGTCTACAATACAATTTGAATCAGTTTTGAAGTAAAAAAAAAATATATATATTTTTTTTAAAGTTGCATGATTTCCAGCATAATTTATCGATTACCCACAGTGTTACCCTCCATGCCATGCCATACAGCATTTCTGTAGTTTAAAATCTTTTTTCATTTATCTATAGCTTGAGTTTCTGGACTTTTGATTTTCATGAGCTGGGAGCCGTGATCATAGGAATTAAAAATGGAATATTTCACTTGAATGTACAGTGGAACCTCGGATTGCGAGTAAAGTGGTTTACGAGTGTTCTGCAAACCGAGCAAAGATTTTTAATACATTTTTATTCGGAAACTGAACAAGTATTAGTTTACGAGCGCCGAGTATCATGTATCACGCATACGACTCTTATTTTGACACAGAGCGTCACTCTCTCACCTCCCTCCCCCTTATTTTTATGTATTTATTTTTTGGGACTGTGGAACAAATAATTTAAGTTTTCATTATGGGAAATGGTGATTTGGTTGAAGTGTTTTGGAATCTGAGCCCACATCCAGAATGAATTATGCTCGTAATCCAAGGTTCCACTGTAATGAAAATGTAATTTAATTTGCAAAATAATGATATTCTTCCAGTAATTTTCTTCAAGATCACTGTATGCTACAGATCTTTGTGTATCTTGTCAACTTCATGCAGTACATCAACAAGCAAGCACATAGCATTAAGAAGCAAGCAAATGTCAAACTGACAGCTGGTTGTATAACAAACAGTAGGCTTTATTATATGTATCATCACTGACAATAGTGTCATGCGCTATCGCGGTGCGTCCGTCTCGGCATGGAGACAGCTACGCTTCTGCTTTTCGGCGTATCCTAGTAATAGTTCTCAGCAATGAACAAGGCCATGTAGGTAGCAGGAAACAAAGAGGGATGTTTGCGATCGTATTAATTGGTAGATGAAAATGTTACGGCCACGACGTTGCCATTTTCTCCATCCTCGTGAGGTGAAAGAACAGCTTAAGTGGATGAAAGAGACAAAGACTTAGGCTTGACCTTATCATATGAGGTTGGCATTTTGTATTGTTCTCAACACCGTGGAGTCTCTTCTGGTCTATTCATGCACTTAGTCACTGTCGATCTCCAGCCACGAAGTGTTAAAGCCACTGTTTCTGAATAAGCAGCGAAGAAAAAGAAATCATTTTATCCACCTTTTTAGACCTGCAAAAAATGATGACTGGAAATTTTGAATTATATTCATGATAATTAGCCTTCTTGAGTGAATTGAGTGGGGCGACTCTGTTGTTGGTGAGTTTTACTAGAGTAGCTGGTGTTAAAGATATACTTTTTTATTGGCTTTGATGCTTTAAATATAAGCTCTCCTGCATTAGCAAGTTGTAATTCTTTAAGCAGTTGTATACTTGTAATATGATGTATAATTGTTAATGGCATTCCTGTTAATAACATTTTATTAATGACCATAAAATATTGATAGAAGCTTGAACTGTACAGTGTGAAGTAAAAGGTTTTGAAGATTAACGAAATGGTTTTAAATCAGTAAAATAATGTCTGTGAGTAACTGTTCAGCATAAATCTTATATATATCACAGTTCAAAAACATGCTGAGGCTAAATGGGGTTCCCAAGTTGCATGCGCCCTAAGCCTTCCGTGACTGGATTTAGCGGTATAGACAATGAGTGAGTGTAAATTGCTATTCAACTACAAGGACTACATATACCAGCACTACATGTTGTAAAATAGTTTAACACTGTTCCAAAAGTCTGTGCCTGTGGCAGTTTCACAATTGCTCAATTTTAGCAAATTTTACTTAACCTCCCCATCTCCTTTCATTACATTTTTTTTTCTTAACAAATTCCTCTTCTCAGAAATGTCTCTTCATTTGCTTCTGAAGGAACAGCAGAGCGCATAATGTGGCTTATCTCGCAGCAAGATAGCTAGAATACAGTTCCTCACATCAAAGGGACCTTCTTTATCCTGCCCACACGCTTCTGGCAACTGACAGTGGATATTAAACACTATATGTGAATTCTTACACTCCCGGACATGAAGGGAAAGGTGAGGGACACGGATTCACAGTGTATTGGCTTTCTCCGCTTGTCATGTTCTGAGCCGGGTGTTTTGATGAGGGCAGAGTGACGTTAATCCTAAACGTTTAAAGACAAGGTGTCCTCGGGTCTGTCCTTCTGAGGGAAGCTGTAAGCCCTGTACGTCCCACGCTATCATTTATTTATTATTTTTGTGATTTAATTACTCTTATTGTACCCCTTACAATGAAACAACTAGGAAGGTTATGTAGTTGAAAGAAGGGAGAAGTCTGGTAGAGCTTACAGTATCTGTTACTACCCAAGGAATTTCTGACAAACCCAAAATGACACCATTACCTTTTTTCCTCACCTAAAATCTAACTCCTAATCTAATGAAACTAATTTACTGCAATCTATTTTAACTCCTCATCCTACTACTACAGCAACGACTATTACAGCCAATGGCAAAAGTTTTAAGAATGACACAAATATCAATTTTCACAAAGTCTGCTGCTTTAGTGTTTTTACAGTAGATCCTTTTGTTAGATGTTACTATGAAACACTGAAATATAATAACAATCATTCCACAAGTGCCAACGACTTTTATTGACCATTACATGAAGTTATTGCAAGGAGCCAATATTTGTAGTCTTGGCCTTTCTTTTTCAAAACCTCTGCAAATCCCCTGGCATGCTGTCGATCAACTTCTGGACCACATCTTGACTGATGCCAAGATGATTCTTACAAATCAATGCTTAGATTGTCAGAATTTGTGGGGTTCTGCCTGTAAATCTGCCTCTTGAGGATTGACACCAAGTTATGTATGGGATCACTGTCTGTGGAGTTTCCTGTCCATGGATGCAAAATTTTGATGTTTTGTTCACCGAGCCACTTAGCTATTCCTTTTGCCTTATGGCAGGGTGCTCCATCATGCTGGAAAAGCCATTGTTTATCACTAAATTGTTCTCGGATGGATGGGAGAAGTTGTACTGTACCATGCCATAAGGCAAAAAGTGATAGCTAAGTGGCTCTAGGAACAAAACAAGGAAATTTGGGGTCCATGGCCAGGGCCCATCTAAAAACACTGAAGCAGCAGACTTTGTAAACCTTCATTTTTGTGTCATTAATAATACCACCACCACTTTAACTTGTTATAAGTAAATCAGTATGCACCAATTATTGTTATACTATAGCTAATATTCTCTTTCGAGGTGGTATCAAAACATTTTGAGACTAGTTTTGTAACATGCTAACAGATGGCAACACAGGAAGCACAAACCTTCATAAGTCAGTGTGCCAAAAGACATCGTACTGTGTACACAGGAACCTGTGCAGCTGGTGCTATTCTGACTATGTGCGTTTCCATATCTGCTATTTCATCACGGACAGCAAGGTAAACTGGGCAAAAATCTGCCACAGAGATGTTTGATATGACACGGCTTGTTCAAGGTGTTTTGAGTAGAAGAACATCACTGGAAGATGGTAAGGAAGACCTTCAACACACTCAACCCGCGAAAATTTTGACACCATTTGGCAAGATGCATTTTTTTGTTAATAGACTAATCCATTGTACGAAATAGTTTTTTCTTTTTTTTATGTTGAAAAGACACTTTCATGAAACGGGAAGAGAAATAATGCTTGTTGTTGATATAGTGGTAGGTGATAGGTGGAGTTCTAAAGGTAAAATTTCGTCTTGTGAAGCGCATTTTCCCATAAGAAATAATGTAAATGCACATAATCTGTGCAGCCATCCAAAAATATTTCCAATATTATAAATTTCCATCAATGTAATCATATTTTCATATAACAACAATCAAAACATTTAGAAAAGATATGTAAATTAAGTAAAATATGAAATGAATAAACTTTAAACAACTTCCTCTTGGCACTGGCTGCTTTAAAAACAAAGCTGAAAGTGTCTCTGTTTTCTTCTTGCTACCGTCCTTGGTAACGTTCGTTGGACCCATGGTGCTGTCTTGACTAATTCTTGCACAAAAAAAAACACAAAAAAGAACAGCATTTAATAATAATATATTTATATTAGTACATCAGTAATACTACATTTAGTCATATTAAAAGACAAAGTCTATAATGTTACAGCCTTGCTAGCTTCATCATGCCTCCATGAAAAATAATTTCTCTCTCTCTCTCTCTCTCTCTCTATTAAACTTATTATTCATTAATATTGAGTTTTTTTAATTCTATTTTGAAGAATCAAACTGCTTTTAAATCAATATCATATATAAATGCTAACACTAGCTAGCATCCTCGCATTGCAGTAGCATGCTAATCACAGAGGCTAATTCAAACAAACACCAGTATTACCTGTGTCTATATTAGGAACAAACCCTTACTTGACAATGCAAAAGGGGATCTGTGAGAAAAAAGAAGAAGAAGAAGAAGAAGAGTGATGGCTTTTACTTCAGACATGATACCTCAGTAACAGGATAATTATGTTTTGGCCCTGGGTAATTACCATTTTGCTTCTGTGTCCTTCATTTCAAATTATGTTGTTTTGATATGGCACCCTGATTAAAATTCATTAAAAAAAAAAAGGCATTAAATATGCTGTTAACATACATATGAAAGGAAGTTAATGGTTTGACACTAATTACAGGATGATCCCTGCCGAGGACGATTTTAATTATATGGGCTCGAATCCGATTAGAGCTGCCTCTCCGACTTGTGGTTTAGGAAGTTAAGAGACATGCAGCATATACATGACAGGCCAGACATTTGAACACTACACAGACTTTGTGACATTTAACTAGACACATGTAGACTGAGAGAATGGTTAGTTTAACTATAGCCATAATGTACAATTAGCTAATTCTAACATTGCATACATCTTGGTAAGAAGCAGTATAATGTGCTTTGTGGATACATTTTTTTTCCTGTATTGGTGTGTTACATCCTAAACATTTTAATTTTATTTGAGATTTTATGCAAATCACAAAATAGTTAAGTATGTCACAATATATGAAATGTTCAAAACCTAAATCCGTAATTCTATAAATTGATGACGTACACCGTATGGTCGATTATTTGTGGAAACGTACAGTAAGTATGACCTGGTCACCCTCTTCTCAAACTGTTGCCACAAAGTTGGAAGCAGTTTTACAGGATGTCTTTGCATGCTGAAGAATGAATAAAATATTTATGCATTGGAACTAAAGAGCCAAAAGTCTTCATCACTTCCCCTATCCAGAACGCTATCCAGCTCCATGAAGACACGGTTTGGTAAGTTTGGCATAGGAGAACTACAGTGTCCCAACAGAGACCTGACCTCAACCTTACTGAGCACATCTTTGGGATGAACGGCATTACTGACAGCACCCCAGGCCTCCTCATGCAGCATGAGTACCTGACCTCGCTGATGCTCTTTTGGCTGAATGAGCACAACTCCCCACAGCCACACACCAAAATCTAGTTTAAAGCCTTCCTAGAAGAGTGGATGAGATAAAATCTGGAAGGAGATGTTCCAAAAGATTGTACTGTTATGATAGTCAGGTGTTCACGCAGTTTTGGCTATCAATATAAAGTTACGCTAATTGTGGGAAATTACTTTTAGGTAATTACTTTTAAACACTTTACATATGTCAGGACATGTGATGGAGATTCCCTAGTTTTTTTTTTTTTGTTTTTTTTTTACAAGAAGAATGCAAAGAGAATGCGACATATGAGGGGCATTCAAGTCACTCTGGGACTTTCTCAATTTCTTGTGAATGACGGGTAAATGTAAAACATTTGAACGATGCAAACGTTCTATATAAGACCATCCATCTATGAAAGACGATCCTGGCCGTGATGGCTTGAAGCCCACTGCGATCGTTCCTGTGAACATTCAGAAAGTGGAACGCCCGAACCTTAAAGATTGTTGGATAACTAGCTGCATTTTACGGGAGAGACGCATCTGGCATTCATTGTCCTGACCTCGCTTAAAGCCATTTTCACATGTTTGGGCCATTAAAGGAATCCCTGGGAGGCCAGCGTTTCAGACATGAAGCAGGAAGTCATGGCTCCGGCGTGCTGTGAAAACGTTCTACCTTGATGGTATCCAAGCACTAGTGAAACATTGGGATAAGTGCATTGGTGTACCAGTGGATCATATAGCGAGAAATAAAGGGAATGTTTTACTCTTACTGTATAACTAACTGTGTTCTGTTCTTCTGCACAATCTAAAGTTCAGTTTGACTTGAACACCGCTCTTATTTAAAGCTAGTGTATGCTCGGTATTTATTTATTTAATAAATTCATATATTTTTCTTTTTTTAGCTGGGCGTTAAGGATCTAATGGGGTGAATACATACTGTATGTTTAGCACTGTATTTTCTGCACATCTGATCTAGCTCAGTTCCCCGATAGCATACGCTGATCACTCTTCCATAGTAATTGCTAATCGCATTAGGCGGGTTAGATTTGTGGCACGTGAGCATTTGGAGGGTGCACAGTTGGAATGAAAAGAGGTCTCTCTCTGCCCGAGGACATGGAATGGGTGCCAGACATTAAAAACATTTGCAGATGGAAAGCAAAGGGAGGAAACATAATGTTGATTATACAAATAGGAGTAACTTAAATGAACTAAACCATATGACTAGATTATGGTAAATGTACTGATACTCTAAGGCTAGAAATCCCTTTTCCAATAATAATAATAATAATAATACAAAATAAGACTTTCTTAACTGTTTCCTGCTGGGGGAGATTCATGAATAAACTGCTTCATGGCTTCAACAAATCACACAAAATTTTTTGTTTACATTTAAACAATAAAACAATGGAGTTTCTTCTTACGGTTAAAAGGGCGTCATGGCTGCAACCAGTTTGAGAATCCTTGCTGCAAAGAGGAAAATATTGAGTCATGTGGTGTTAAACAGTATAAATAAGGGTGGTACGGTGGAATTAGTGGTTATCACTGTGCCCTCACATCTCCAGGGTCTGTGCACGTGGAGGTGCATGTTCTCTCGGGGATTGATGGGTTTCCTCCGGTACTCTGGTTTCTCCCACAGTCCAAAAACATGCAGATTAGGTTAACTGGCGTTTGCAGTTTGTCCGAGTGCATTTCTAAACCGGAGACTCACTCAACATTTCTTTAATACGGTCCAGAAAACAAAAACGCCATCATTGACTATACCGAGTTTTATCATTTGAGTGTCGGCAATCCATCCCTGTGTAATGAGCTCCTGTTACCATAGGAACATTATTGTAAATTCTAACTAACCAGAATTCCAAAGTGTTGTGGTACAAGTCTCAGCTAACGTGATACTTGCCGTAGATGCTGAGCTCAAGATCAGAAAAAATCAGAGTCCCCCCCCCCCGCCCCCGTCTCGTTAAACAGTGTTTCTATTTCTGACCCACGGTGTTGATTCTCAACTGACTGGCTAATGTCATACCTTAAATACGAGACCTCAGGCCCAGTCTGTGTGATTTTGTTCAATAAAACCCGTGTTCAAATCCCATTCTTTGAGAAAATTACAGTATAATTTAATTTAACCCTGTTCTGGCTGGGCCTCTTCTTTTCAACCCAAATTCTATGTAGTGTGGTGAATTTCTTAACCAAAGAATATCAAGCTCTGGATTTTCCATATATACACTTGCTCTGAAAGACTTGATCGGAAACTGAACAACAGATGAACGGAGAATATGGTGTTTAATAATGCATTCTCAATTTCCTTTATCGAGTACAGGGAGACAAATAAAGTGTAGTGAGTTAATAAAGCACGGAATAAAGAGGAAATACATCAAACAGAATGGAAAATTACACAGCCCTACGTTCCTCGTTGTAGCTCTGAGTCATTATGACCTTTGCGATTCGAAATATAAGGGAGACGTTGATTTGCGCGAGTCCCTCAGGGTGCTCCGTTCCCAGAGAGCAAAGCTGATTAAAGAGCGGCGTAGCCCGGGAACGAGAGGCTACAACTGTTCCGCATGACGGTGGTTAAAATGGCAACAAAATGCTACGAACGTCAGATAGAGAGAGAGAGAGAGAGAGAGAGAGAGAGAGAGAGAGAGAGAGAGACGTATGCGGAGCATGGCGGGAAAAAAAAATGTTAATGAACAGGCATGCAGTAACGTAGCGCGTAGCCTTCAGAGCTGAGCTGTTCGTCAAAGTGAATAGCTTTGCTCTGTGGTGTGCTGGATAGCTCTTGACTTCGGGGCTTGTAATAAAGGTTTAATGATGTGCATCTATTTGAGGAGCACTTCTGTCTTTCTAAATCACCCATAATGGTGAGCTAAAAAAAAAAAGTTGAATCAAAATTGTATTTTTTTAAACGAAAAGCTGCGATGACACAGAGGATGAATGACCTGTGAAAAGTTTATTCTCCAGCATTCTCCAGAGATTATTTAGATTACAGTCTGGGAAAACCCAGCACCTGGGCCGTGGCGATCATTTTTGTATAAATGTGAACTACAGTACACAGCGACTCATGTACTGTAGAGTGAGTGAGTGGAACAGGACAGACGCATGTTTGTCTCAGCGCGCAATTCATGTTTTATTAAGCACTCTCACTGATATATTTCTCTGCATTTATTATTTAATATACATATTTAAGATGTATAATCTATGTATAAGCGCATGCGATGGGTTACGAGGTCACTTGAATTGTAGACGCTTCTCTTGATATTTTCACAGAACGCAGGCTGTAGCTTGCTTGGCATCAATTATCCGTCCATTACCTTATTCGCTTATTCTGTAAAAGGTTCCGTGGTGCCTGGAACGTACAGTATTCCAGGAGACTTAAGGACAAAAAACAAGCCGGAACTGTGGATGGGGTCCAACGTCGCACCTGATACAAGCACACAGTATTTGTAAATGCCAGTCTGCATGTCTTTGGACTGTAAAAGGAAACCATAACACCTGAAGGAAATCCACCAAGCACAGAGAGAACTTGCGAAACTCAACACACAGATACAGAACCCATGATCCTAGAGGTACGCAGCCACTGTGGTGCTGATTGTTGCAGAGCATTTTAGCCATTTTTTGTTTTGCTGTTTAAAAAACAAACAAAAAAAACAAACATATACTGTATATTGATCAGGATTTATGCAATATAGTGAACAGGTGTTGGATGATGAAACTGAAACGCCTGGTTTTAGACCACAATAATTCATTAGTATGGTGTAGGGCTTTATTTTGCGGCCAACACAGCATCAATTTGTCTTGGGAATGACAGATACAAGTCCTGCACAGCGGTCAGAGGGATTCTGAGCCATTCTTCTTGCAGAAGAGTGGCCAGGTCACTACGTGATGCTGGTGGAGGAAACACCAAAACACCCTAAAGTGGCTCAATAATATTTAGATCTGGTGACTGTGCAGGCCATGGGAGATGTTCAACTTCACTTTCATGTTCATCAAACCACTCTGTCGCCAGTCTTGCTGTGTGTATTGGTGCATTATCACCCTGATACACGGCACCACCTTCAGGATACAATGTTTGAAGCATTGGGTGCACATGGTCCTCCAGAATGGTTCGGTAGCCCTTGGCAGTGACGCGCCCATCTAGCACAAGTATCGGGCCTACAGTAGGGAATGACATGATATTGCAGCTCAAACCATCACTGATCCACCGCCATGCTTCACTCTGGACATGCAACAGTCTGGGTGGTACGCTTCTTTGGGGCTTCTCCACCCTCCACCAGGTGGACTCATCAGGGAGACAGTACATGTTTCACATTGTCCACAGCCCAAGATTTTTGCTGCTGGCACCATTGAAACAGACGTTTGGCACTGGCACGAGTGACCAAAGGTTTGGCTATAGCAGCCGGGTCTTGTACATTGACCCTGTGGAGCTCCTCCCTTCTTCACCATTGTCCAGCAGCTTCCTATTGGGTTTCGGCCGGGAAGAGATGACCCAGGCCATGGCTCCTGAAGCTGATTGCCATTTTCACATAGCCAGTTTTTTTGCACCTGTATTGTGCACAGGGAGAACTATATTACATGGCATATTTAATCTTAATATATCTTGGGCACGATTTTAGTTTATCTCAGGAGATAAGACATCGGTACTGATGAAAGTGAATTTCTGTGTTAAATTGTCATGTTTCTCATATCGATCATATCTCATACTTGATATATTTAATTAGATGCAAATTACAGCAGTTGCACTGAGGTGCATTAAGTGTTACAGAGGAACTTTTAAGGGTTATTTATTTTTTCCAATGATAATTATGTCTACTGTAGGCGTCTGTAGTGGTGACGGTTGCACAAAAAACGGGACAATCAACCATGGCAGCGATGTCTGCTGTGTATAATTGTCATGGTATTTAATTAGAATATTCTTACACCGAGAACAGTGTAATCTCTGATTGTATTCTCACGGGGTTAAAGCAATAAAACATAAATAACAAAAACAAAGAAAATGAACAATATGGGTTTGATTAACTGGTCGGCGTTTATTTTTATCCGCTTCGTACGTCGTCATCGGCGACGACTCCGAGTTCAGTTTGCTCGCATCGCGTGTTCCCCGGCCTTGTTTGTTTCATTTGGAATGCACCGAAGGGTCCAGGCCTCCCTAAACAACTACACTTGCTGTTGACAAAGAGGATTAGCTTGTGTTTTGACATGGTTATTATTTGCTTAGTATTGATCCGCCCTTAATGTGTTGCTCTCCGCTCTCCTGCACGGACTAAATAAGTAGTCTCAAAGGCATGGCAAGGAGTTTCACCCTCCCACAAGCAGCGGGCAGTTTCGTAAGTGAAACTCGATGAAGGTCCAGCCTGCTTTTAAACCAAGGCGCACGAACAGGCGCACATGCGAAGTGTTGTCAAGAAGAAATGAATGTCCTATTTAAAATTCAGCCATGAGAAACATTAAGTCCTGTTTGCTTACGTGAGGTCAAAGCGGCATGCAGGATTTCCTTAAGTAGCAAAAGTAGAGATATGGAACTTCATAGACTTGTATGACATTGTCACCAAGGAACATACACTATACAGTATATCTATCTATCTATCTATCTATCTATCTATCTATCTATCTATCTATATGATTATAATCGTATTATAATCGTATTATATGCAATTATTACAACATAAGGTCTACAATTATTTAGCCTATTTCTGGACATTTGTATTAAATCTGTAAGTGTCATTTCTGGTTCTTGTAATTTACTTGAGCATTTATTTTTTTGTTTGTTTGTTTGTTTTAGAAATATATATATATATATATATACACATTTACACACATTTATATAGAACAAGAAATTAATTTTTTCTTAAAAATTGGAGAGAAAATTTCTTAGAATATATGTAGACATATAGGTTATAAATATATAATGTATTTATTTTTCCTTACAATATTAGAAGAAACATTAGCTTGCTAAGATTTTGTAATTTTTCACAGTCTAACCTACAGTATGAGAAGTTAAACTAGGACATGTAATTGCGCTGAACAGCAGAACATGAGAGTTATGGGAGTAAAACTCCCTTTATTTCTCTATATACCCCCCCTACCCCCCCCCCTCGCCCCCCGCACCCCAGGTGCACTGATGCACTTATCCCAGTGCTTCACTAATGCTTGGATACCACCAAGGTAGAAGGCTTTCTCAGTACCCGGATTCCATAATCGGACTGCCTAGTTCAAGATTGATGGGAGATCCTACAAATGGAAATAACTACAACGCTCACCACTGGCCTGCATGGTCCCTACAGTAGATAGATGGATGGATGAATGATGATAAATGCATGCAAGAAACAAACAAAAAAAAACACAAAGTTATGATGTCATTAGTGGTTACCATGTTAGCACAACCATACTGTATATTTCTTCATCTAAAACAGCAGCTTTGTCTTTGACAGCATGTTGTCTTTGCCTGGAAGCGCAAAAAATATGTTTCATCTATACTGTATGTTTATTGATTCAAGTCAACAAGTGCCGCAAGACATGCATTCTAAGTAAATATTGAGTAAAGCGTAGTCAGTTATTTTCTCAGTACAGGAGACGCCTGGGTCAAACACGTACATAGACAGAAATGTATTGTATTCCTTTAAAAGCTCAAAGATCACAGTATAATACTGTTGAGTAATCACTTCACCAAGTCACTGTGGGAATCATCAAATTAATGCATTTAAAGATTTTTTTTTTTTTTCCTCCCGGCATTAAGGCTTAACCTCTGGTTCCTATGTGAATCATCTGGCCTACGATTACGCATAAATATCATGTATACAATATTTTCAACGCTTTCCGTCTCCCAAAGGATTTTCTTCCACATTGGATGACTAATGTTTTGTGTTTTTTAAAATAAAAAGGTAGGCTGGATTGTGTATGCCCCAGAGGTTTGTCTGCTGCTTAAGGTGAAGATTCGCTGGGCTGAGATGAGGATATCAGATGCAGAATTCCATCAGTCACTTAGACAAGCGTCCTTTCCACATGCGCTTCACCTTGGCTTGCCGAGTGAGCGATGGCCGCCTCCGAGCTCTTGTGATTGTGGTTTTTCTGAGGGTTACTTACCAGCAGATCTCTGACTGATGGGTATTCTCACTCTGGAAGACATACGATCACACCGTGACCTTAGCCTAGAATGAGCCTCGAGTAGAGCGGAAAGTTCTAATCTAACCTCCGTGTTGAAACCAGAAATGATTGCGGAGAGAAGTTTGGGGTAAGTATATTGCGGTATTGATGCATGCGTATCAGAGGAGGAGAGCCCGTTAGATTACACCGTAGCTGAATTCAGGCAAGCGGCTACAACAACTCAAAGCAAAATGACTTCTTGCAAATATCAAGTTGTGTAAAAAAAATAAAAATAAAAAATCAGGTTGGATCAGGTTGTTGTGTGCTTAAATACCATAGTGAAGTAGAGGCTCATTAATTAATTTTTCAGTCAGAGACCAGGTGTCAGATGTACTAAGCCTTGAAACAGATGTGAAAGACAGAAGGAAAAATTCACCTTGAAAATGTGGAAGAAAAAAGTAGTCTTTTATTGTGAAACCCAGAGAGACTCATATACTTCCAGGTCATTTAAACTGCAGTTAACAGCACGATTAAAGTCCCATCTGCATCCTTAACCGTTAATCAGATGAAGAACCACATTTGGTAGTGTGTGATATTTGTTATAGTGGCTTAGTGGTTAGCACTGTAGTCTTGCATCACCAGTTCCGGGGTTCGAGTAACTCATCTGATCTATTGTATGTGCATGTTCTCCCCGTGCTTGGTGGGTTTCCTCAGGGGACTTCGGTTTCCTCCCAGAGTCCAAAAACATGCAGATTAAGCTCATTGGCGTTTTCAAATTCCCCGTAGCGAGGGAATGTTGACCGGAGGTCCTAATACAGTTGGGTACAATGGTCCCCATACAAAAGTAGAAATGAGGCTAAATATAATGGTCACCTTTGGGATCCATGGACCCTAGTTGGACTGCAGACGTTCAGTGGTTGGATGGATATTTGTTACAAGTGCCAGTATCAGTAACGCAAGAAAAAAAAAAAAAAAAAATATATACACACATATATATATATATATATATATATATATATATATATATATATATATATATAATGTTGAATGTTCATATGTTAAAAATAATAACATAAATATATATAACATAAATAATAACATAAAAATTGCAAAAATTTTCGGGGGAAAAATTACAAAATTTTACAAAAATAATCAAACAAACAAACAAATAAATCTTGGAAAAATTATTTACAAATTTTTTTTTTTGAATTTTAAGTATTTGAGCCAATAATCTGAATCCTTATAACCAATCATAATGCAGGTTTTGTAACCGTTGCTAACTGTCTGTCTCACAAAAAAAAGTTTGTTATATGTATTTTTTTTTTGTCTCTTGTTATGTCTATTGCTTTTTATTCCTCGCATGTCCCTTAAGGGGCTCAATACAGATGATGCCACATTGGACTTTATCTTTGAAAGCATTACATTATGTGTGGGTGAGATACCGGCACAGGAATGTAAGAAATAAATAGACACCCCTAGTTTGGTAATAAAATGCATTATTAATACGTGGTGGACTTTCATAGTGGGTGTACAATTTATTTATTTATTTTTCTAAGATTCCTAGCTATTGAACCTTATCCTGAACTATCAGTAAAGAGTAATGAAATCATGCTCTTATCTGATTATACCTAGATATGCTAGTACACAATATGACCCAGTGGTAGTTTTCTTACCTGCAACGTGCCTGGCCTGTGTTTGATTCCCACCCAATTATACACACACATAACCCTTCTGATTACCTGAGAAGAAAGTAAATCTGTCCTTTATTCGCTGCCTGGCCTAAACAAGTCACCATTTCAGAAAAGTCAAATGATTGAGCTGCATCAAGCAAAGATAACAACTAAAGAAATCTGACATTCCTGAAACTGGGTTTAGAACTTATTAAATCATTATCCAAGGAGAGTGTAAGGAGAGAAAACTTTGCAGAAGAAATGTGGTCAGGGAAAGAAAATCATGAACTTGGTGAAGCTGCATGGTTAAAACTCAGCAGTAAAACCTATAGACATGTTTAAGAGTGAAATTAGGAGCATTTCCATACACACACACACACATTGTGTTGAGAATTCACAACTTGTCAGTGAGACTAATCAGAAAAAAAGGCTTCATATTGGTAGGAAGCATAAACATGGGACTTTGGAGTGATAGAAATATCCATACAATCCTTAAATAAGTAGAAACAGTAGCGCTGCAGAAATGGCACCCCCTTCTAGTAAAATGGCCATCAGAGGGTGATACAGTCTGCGTCAGGCTGCTTTGTGGAGAGGGGATGGCTCATATCGAAAGGACGGCGGAGAACATATCCGTCAGATGGTACGGGCACGTGGTTTGGCTGCCCTGTGGTTCTCGACCTGGGAGTCCCTGATGGATCTGGTTGCCATGCTTTGGGAGGACAGATGGTGTGCGTTGAGGTGCATGTGAATATGTGTGTATGGACGCTAAACAAGGAAATTTAATATTTTGTGACCCAGCTCTGCCTGACCCAGCTTTGAGCTTTTGTATCCACTCATGTTTTTGTCTACTTAACCTATTTATATCATTCTAAATGGAAACTGAAATGAACTGAGAGAGCAGAATACCTACTGTTTGTTCTAGGTAATTAGATCTTTGGGCAGAAGTTGGGTGCCAATACATCACTGGGTACATGCACGTACTGTATACACACATATTGCGCAAATTGGGAACACCGAATGGTCTAATTTGGAGACCTGTGGGAGGAAACAGGAGTAACCGGTGGAAACCCACCAAGCACGGGGAGAACATGCAAACTCCATGCACAAGGGGGCGGGAATCGAACCTACCTGGGAATCGAACCTCGACTCTGGAGGTGCAAGGCATCCACCGTGCATGATTCAAACACTTTGTTATAGTGAATTTAAAACTTGTCCATTTAAAGACTTTTAGACCCTCAAAAGTTCAAAAGAAAGAAAGTGATAACAGGAACCAACTCCACAACATTAATAGCAATTAAAGGACAAGAAATCCAGTGTGTTGTTCAAAATATAAATTAATACATTAATAAATCTTCATCCGAATAGCAAACTGTGATGCTGCAGCATATCGGAACACCGTGTTACGAATTATTTTCCTATAACCGCTTGCATTGTTGTATTTTATTCCTTACTTAAAACATTGATAGTATACCACAGACAGACACAACAATGTGTTTTTCAGTCCACTAAAAAACATTACTGGATCTGCCAGCAGCTCTCAGTCTCCATCACTGTCTCACGTCCCGGTACCCAACCTGAACGAGCTGTCATGAAACACACACGCACATCCTTATCCCCAGCCTAACGCGAACACACTCCTATCACATACCTGAATGAACTGTCATTGCAGCCAGCCAGCCTCAGGCCCGCGGAGCGATCACAGCAGACTATCACCCACACTCACAATCGTGTCCTGTCTACCTGAACGACCTGTCAATGCGCTTACACACTTCAGCCCAACATTTTAGGCCTCCAGCGGAGCAGAGAAGTGGTGCCGGTGCATCTACAGTCTGTCACCCAAAGGCCGTTCATCAGTCACGTGCTCACTATTGATCCTCATCCTGGAACTGAGCTGAGAGGACACCTGTCACGGGGAAGAGTGAGTGGGGTTGAAAGTAGCGATGAGGAAAAATATAATCAATACTGAAGTGCGTCAGAACCAGGCTTTCACGTACGCCATTGACATCGCTATGCATCGACTTTTATATCGAAAGTAGCAAATATTACTGATAATAAGTGAACAGTATACAGTAGGCTCAGGCTGTGAGAGTCATACTGATAGGTCAGAAGCAGACACCTTAAATTAGTACATGTTTGAAATATTAACGTCGCTCTTGTTGTTCCAGATGGTAAGCTTAATGTAAATTTCCTTCAGTTTGAAAATCCATAATATTCCCCGCCTTTATAGAACAATAGAATGAATGAATGAATGAATGAATGAATCCTATACGTGGGGAGGGGGGATCATGCGTAGGGTATCGGCACTAAACCGGGCCTACAGTATGTGATCTCAAAACATTGAGGATGCAAAATGGGTCATCCGTAACAATGCATTAAACATCCCCCGGGAAGTGGATAATAATTTGAGTGACATCATGTTCGTGAGACATCACAATCCGTGACATCATGTTCATGATATCATAGTGTGATGCTTTTTTCCCAGCACCTGGCGCTTTTTGGAGGTCTAAACATAAAATTCCCCCTTTCCTAAAATTAGGTCATAATGATATTCGATAGCCATTTAAATGCATGTGGCGCAGGGTGCTTGGGCCCGCTCATCGTTGCTTGCAACTATTATTATTATTATTATTATTATTATTATTATTATAAAAATGTATCTCAGAAAAATATCTAAATTACTTGTTTTCATAAAGAATTTGTTGAGAACAATAAGAGCATATGAAATTTCTTATACAGTGGAACCTTGGATTACGAGCATAATTCGTTCCGGAAGCGGACTCGTATTCCAAAACACTCGTAAACCAAATAAAACTCTCCCATAAGAAATAATGAAAACTCAAATAATTCATTCCACAGTCCAAAAAAATGAATACAGAAAAATAATTAATACAATATATAAAGTAAAAATAAAACAAATTAACTTGCATTTTACCTTTAAAAAAGTGAAAATAAATCCCAGATAAGTATTTCCGTTTGTGCGTGCAGGCGCCGTGTATTTGTGTGTGTGTGTGTGTGTGTGGAATTTGCCTCTTCCCTCACCTCGTCTTACACAGTAAAACTCCTCCCCCCTCCCCCCACCTCGCTTTTTAAGTTTCACAACAAACACACACACAACGGAAACACGAAAAACTGAAAATACGTACACGTGAGTGCACACTAACGGAATCAATGCTGTAAAGTAAAAAAAAAACAAAAAAACAAATGAACCAGCACCTTAGAAAAGAATCGCGACAGAGAAGAGTTTCTGTGTAGAGCAGAGTGTGTGTCTGTGTGAAGCCGGGGGGGGGGGGTTTAAGGCGAGAGAGGGTGTGTGTCGGTGTGTCGGTGTCAAAAAACTTGGCACTTGTAAACCAAGACATGCTCGTTTTTCAAGTCAAAATGTATCAAAAATCTTTGCTCGTCTTGCGGAACATTCGTAAACCGAGTTACTTGCGATCCGAGGTTCCACTGTAATTTAAAAGTGCAAAGTTTTAGAACAAAAAGTTTTTTCTCTTAAAGAACGTTGATGCAAACTTTTAAAAAATCGATATTTATTTATGTCTTTATTTATTGCCTTCAATACATAAATATCATACAAATTCTGTGTTTTTCAATGACATAATTGCTCTTGTGAAAGCACTAATGGAAATACATTAAGCCTAGTGCTTTTGGTAATGAAAAAAAAAAAGTTTTAAAAGCAAAATATCATCATACTGGAAAAAAAAAGCATTATGTAGTTTTTGAAAATTAACAACGAGAGAACAGTTGCATTGTAGCACTTTAAATTGTGAGCTGCTGAGAGCGTGCGAGAGAGAGAGAGAGAGAGAGAGGTAAGATTGAAAGGCTGTCTTTTTTAGAAATCTCATTAAAGACACTTCATTTTATAAGCAGGCTGCATTACTTGACTAATCCAAACGAAACTGCGTAAACTGCATCCATTCATCACGGAGAGAGTAAACCTGCTCTGTGCAGTAATTTAGCGCCACTAGAATCTCATCAGTTTCTGGAGAGGATGGGTTTGTGTGCCCTCGTTTTCACGTTTTGCTGAAATGGGGCTTCGGAAAGATGCAGAAGGGTCTGTATTTACACGTAGCTGGTGTAAGCTGTGTGTCAGGAACATGTGTGTGCCAGCATGTAGCAGGGAACCGGAGTCGAGTCCGCGGCTGCCGTACTTTTCCTCTTCGGCGCGGAGCTTTCTCTGTCAGAAAGCATGTCGTGTTTCCCCGTTCCCCCAGAGACAGGGAGAGACAGACAGAGAGGGAGAGTGTGTCGCATTAGCTTCAGAGTGAGTTAACGATGGTCCAGTGTCAGAGCAGCACACCTGCCTGAGGCCACACTCCATACACACACACACACACACACACACACACACACACACATACACACATACATGTAAAACACCAAGTCTTCACAAATTCTCTTTTTTTATGTTACCTGTGTCATACAGTTATGTTCAAAAGTTTATACACCCTATTTTCTCCTCTTAACTTTATGTATAAAAACATAATTAAAAGCATCTGATCGTAACAGGTCTTAGTATTAGGCACATACTTTTTTGGGTTTTTGGACATTCACTTATGCACAGCTCTCTTTCAGTTGTAAGGCATTTCAGTGTCTGGACTTTGACTCGGCCATTCCAAAACCTTGATTATTTTATATTTCAGCCAATCAGATGTAGATTTACTGGTGTGCTACGGCTCATTGCGCTGGTAGTTCAGTACCAAGTCGACTTACTGACGTCTTGGTACTCAGGTCTTTTCGGCAAACCTGGCGTTGGGTCGTTAAGGCCAAACAATTCCACTTTGGTCTCATGTCCATAAGAAGATGCAGTTTAGATGCAGTTTAGATGCAGTTTTGTAAACCTCAGTCATGCGTCTATGTTCTTTTAGAAACAAGACAGAAACCCTTCCAAATAAACATGTACTTGTTCAGTCTTCTTCTAATTGTGCTAATGGGTTCTTTGTATTTCTGTCAGCAACACACGGCCTGACCTCGGGGGGAATGTGCTGGGACGTCCACTCCTGAGAACTGTCTTTCATGCTTTTCACTTGTGAATAACCTTTAGCACTGTAGAACACTGCACTCCAAATTGTTTCGAAACGGTTTTATAACCCTTTCCAAATTGAAATGTAGCAACACTTGCTTCTCTAAGACCATTGCTTATATCTTTCCCTCTTGTTAACAAACACTAGAATGCTCCAGACCAGAAAAAAGAAAAAAAAGTTATTTATTTTTCGTCTGAGGTCTGAGCTCAATACTAAGACCTGCTCCTAGAAAATTTTATTATGTTTTTACGCCCCCCAAATGCTTTGCATTTCGCATATTTGGGATTCATTTATATATATATATATATATGCACTTATTTTTAAATATATTCAGGTGTATGTCTAATAGAGCTGTCAATCATCATCGACAATCTAACGTCCATATGTCATGTCGGTATCAGTTATCGTTTGTAATGACTATATATACATGCAAACTCTGATAAGTGTGCAGTGATCTGAACTTCAGTCATGAAGGAGAAGACTCCAAAAAAACACTTTTTAAGGCAAATCAGGATAAAACTTAAATATTTCATAAATGACCTAAATCAGTTCAGCGGCCTAAATACACCTCTGTGAGAGGACACCCAGCTTGCTCAGTCACTCTGTCAGACAGCACAAATTGCACTGAGACGGAGAAGGTGGGGAGAAAAATAGGTCAGAAAAAGATGTGATAACAGAATGTAAAGTATGGAAATACCTGGCTAAACATAGTTTATCAGTTTTATGGCGTTGTGGTTAGCGCTATGGCCTTGCACCTCCAGGGTCCAGGTTTGATTCCCGCCTCGGGGTCTGTGTGCATGGAGTTTACATGTTCTCCTTGTACTTGATGGGTTTCCTCCGGGTTCTTTGGTTTTCTCCCACCGTCCAAAGACATGCTAATACGGCAAATTCATTGTTTACCGGAGGTCCTACCATGGTTGTGAAATGGGAATAAATCCAATGGCCTCCACGGTCCCTAGTTGGACTAAAAAGGTTCCTTGATGGATGGATGGACATCACTATATTGTGAATCTGCCAGTCCACTGTCGTTGAAAGTGTTGTGAAGAACATTTGGACTTTCCCATTATGCACCCTTGTCTGGTCTCGTCATCAGGGAATGTTCATGTTGATATAGAATCAAATGAACTGTTTTACCTCTAACTGGTACAAAGCTGGCGGCACGGTGGTGTAGTGGTTAGCACTGTCGCCTTGCACCGCCAGGGTCCGGGTTCGATCCTCAGCCAGGCTCGTTTCCCATCTCTGTGTGCATGGAGTTTGCATGTTCTCCCCATGCTTGGTGGGTTTCCTCCGGGTACTCCGGTCCAAAGACATGTAGGTTAGGCTAATTGGCGTTCCCAAATTGCCCGTAGTGAGTGTATGTGTGTATCTGTGCCCTGTGATGGATTGGCACCCTGCCATGTGCCCTAAGTCTCCTGGGATAGGCTCCAGGCCCCCCGTGACCCTGAATACAGGATTAAGCGGTATAGATGATGAAAGAGTGGTACAAAGCCCTGGCATAAAGTAAAGGCGGCATAAAACATGCCAAATGGAGGTGAAGCTCCTGACCTGGGAAGGTTTCTTTAAATGAGTGCAACCAGTACACATGCTCACTCAGGGCATGCATGTTAACTAGGGTGTGACATGGCGAGAGTGGTGTTTTTAAGCTAGCAAAAAACCGGGCTCATCTGGTTTGAGGGAATCAGGTGCAGCAGGGTGCGTGCCACACACTCACACCACTACACGCAGTGCCTCGGAGGAGGGTTGCCGCAAATAGATGTAATGCTCGAAATCAAGAAGAGAGAGAGTGAGCGAGTGAGTGAGAGAGAGAGAGAGAGAGAGAGAGAAACAAAAACTATATCAAAATGTAGTGTGGTCCAGAAAAAGACATCATCGATCAAAATATGTTTCTCTGACAGAAGCAGGAAGTGGAACAGAAAACGGGGTCCATTTGTTATGGGGACTGCATTTCGCTGATAAATGGGAATATTTTCTCATCCTTTTACAGTATCATACTCTTGCAGCTCCTCCATTTATGCAACGCTGGTTGGAGCGAGTCCATCTTCCATACTCCAGATTTACCGCATTCAGTTACACGGCGCGGAACCTCGAGCAACGTCAGAAACATTTCTCGAAAATTAATTCATAAATTCATGAGACTTATTACTTTCTCCTCCCTTCCTGTAGCTTACTTACTGTGACCGTGGGCAGCAGAGGAAACGTATGTACTGCCCGCACTTGTTCAACCTCTCGCATACTTAGAGTTATGTACTCCACTTACTCGTATTTTATGTATTTTCATTCGAAGGTCTGTACGAAACCGCTGGGAAAAGTAGAGCTTCTTGCGGCGGGAGATTCTAATTACCTCGGCCGAATTTTAACGAACATCCGTTATTAGATCACACGGGTCATATATCACACCCGAGCATGTGTAGCCAGTTGCACATTTCACGGTTCAGCTGCGAGCTGGTGAAATCCCCGAGCTGAGAGGACACAGATTTTTATCGCCACTCCGTGTGTTTTTCCTCCGCTCGCAGTAGATGTTAGTAAGAGCTGATTGTGCATGGGGGATTGCAGTCATGCTGAAATGACAGAATGCAATACGACGAAAACAATTGTTTTAAAATGCCGCCCGGTGTGAGGAGGGAACCGGCGGACTGTCAGGTTCGGCCTCTGCTACATTATGTCATCAATTGAAATACAGGTTCTTGGAATAAAGGTCTCCGTCTCCTATCAATCATGATATGTTTTCAGTCTTCGATATTGACGTCCTGAAAATAAAAACTTATTAGAGATGTCGTGCTAGGGCCTCCGAGTGGCGCAGTGGTTAAGGCGCTCGCCCTATCATCCGGAGATCGCTAGTTCCGAATCCCGGGTGGTGCTGTAACCTCTCGCAGCCGGAGGTCTAGAGAGAGCTGATTGGCCGAGCTCTCTCAGAGGGGAGGGATGAGAGGTACTTAGTGCTCTCACATTAATCACGGCTCTACAGCCAGTCAGGGGCGTCTGTGAGCTCGCGCAGCGGAGGGAGCGGATAGCGCTGTCCTCCGAGTGTGTTACACCGCCCCCAACGGTGCGCGAGCGAGCAGTTCGAAAAGATGCGGTCGGCTGGCGTCACGTGGTTCGGAGGAAACACGTGATAGTCTTCGGCCCTCCCGGCTGAGTGGTAGTAGTAGCCTTAATGTGGGAGCCCCCTAGTGACGGGGAGGAATTGGACACGACTAAATTAGGGAGAAAATCGGGGAAAAATCCCAAAAAAATGTCGTGCTAACGCAAGTGATTAATTTAAACTGAGGAAACTCTCGGGCGTTAATGTCCGAATCTGAAGATTCGGGTTCGAGCCCCGCCATCGCTAGGTTACTACTGTACATCCCATCCTACCCACTCACTGCATGCATTTGAGACATTTAAATTTAACATAAGTTAATGTTGGAGATATTAAAAAAAAAACTGTATAATATGTTTTCTCTACCCAGCTTGTCATGCATTACTTTATTCCAACACTGTATGCTTATATTACAAGTAAATCTAAGCATTTTATGATTAAAAATTGTGATTAATCGTGATTAACCGTAATTAACTAGATTCAAAATTGTAATCGATTGACAGCCCTAAGACTTATGTGCCACATGGACTTAAAAAACACACTCAAAAGCACATTTGAAAAAAAAATGTACGTCATCTGTTGAATTTTGGAATCAAGTAAAATATTTTAAAAAGTGCGCAGAATGAAGGTGTGAGTTTGTGTTTATTAAGTATATTTCAACTGCACACTCATAAACAGGTATAAAAAAATTTGCGGCGCCGTCTGTTGAATTTTAAGATGAACTAATACATTTTTCAAAGCGTTTACCGTTTAAATTTCTAAGTAGCATATCTTCTCTTCCTGTGGGCCAGTTGCGATGAAACAAAGCCTATATGTTACCTCAAGCTCGGCCAAATACACCTGTGAAAACTCCATTCAAATTTGGCCAATAGTTATTATGTGATGCGTGCACAAACAAACAGACAGACAACAATTCCAAAAAACATTTTGTGATTTATTTTATCACTCATCCCTGATCCCTCCAAATATTTTTTTCACATTATTTTTAATGCACAGACTACACTACTAATACCTGAAAGCTCATATCCATCATAGCAAGACTAGCCAATCACAGATGTACGCGAGCTCACAAAATCTACTGCTACTGTGAGCAGCAGGTTGAAACAATCTCAATACCAGATTGATGTCCTAAGTTGGACTCCAGCCGCTGAATGGGAGCACTGCATGCTTACCACTGGACCACTCGGGTGCATCTGTTGATCTTAGGAAGCGTCCATCCATGAGAGCGCGCACTACAAAAACCTGCTAGACAACAGCTATATACCGGAATGTTACATTGAATATTGGTAAAATGCTTCCATCAAAAATCTGTTCTGTAAATCCAGAGAAGATACAGTTTGCAAACACTACATTACAGTATAGTCACTTGGGAGGTTAAAAGCAAATGGACACTCGGTGCCTCTTCCACATGATGAGCTTATCTCGAAGTCATCAGTGCACCCCTGACAAGGTGACGGACCATCACAGGGTACAAGAACACAAACACACACACAAACATGCAGGCAATTTGGAAACGCCAATAAACCTACACCTCAGGAGGAAACTGGAATATCCGGAGTAGAACCTGCAGTCTCCACACACACAAAGACCGGAGGCAGGCTTCAAACCCCTAACCCTGGACAAGTGAGGTTAACAGCCATAACTACTAATCTACCTTGATTCCTTTCCACAAATTAGATGATTTTTTTTTTAGACTGCCATCTAATTGGCTATGTTCCGAGCTTTTGGCAGGTGGGGGAACCCTAAAGTGCAGTGCAGCGGTGAAGCAGGGAAAATGACACCTCAAAATAACTCGAATGCTCTTCGGGTTTTGAGACAGAAGCGTGTGAGATGTACTTTTTCACTCGTGTGCCTTTTGATAGCAAATTTAATACCATATGTCACGTTCTGATTTGTTGAGAGAGTATCTCGATAGTATGAGCCTCAATGAAAACCAGACCACAACAAGCAAAAGGTTCATTTAACAGTTTTCTTAACATTAGCATTAACGAAAGATCATGGAGCATTGATCTCTGTAATTGTTGGTATGAAAGGTACCTGAACCTGGATGGTTCTGGCCCACTTTAACCCCTGATTACGCCCCTTTATATCAGGCACTAAACATGTACCGTATAAGCAGTGAAAGCAATAAGCTTATATGGTAATAAGTACCGAAAAAAAGAAAAAGAAAAAGCACAAAAAAAAGGTTCCTTTCCTAGAAAGATGCTGGTAAATCAATAGGATTTGTTAAACTGGCATTAGGTAATGTTTTGGGGATTTTGGAGATTCGTTTTGTAGAGAAGTAGTAGTGCTATTATTATTATTATATTATTATAATTATTATAAGAAGTAGTAGATATAATATTATTATTACCTTTATTATTATTTATTGTTAGTATTATTATTATTATTAGTAGTAGTAGTAGCAGTTTATTATTATTATTATTATTATTATTATTATTATTATTATTATTATCTATTATTTATTCTTATTATTATGAGTAGTAGTAATGTTGTTATTATTACAATAATAATAATAATAATAATAATAATAATAATAATAATATTAATAATAATAATAATAAGTCGTAGTAGTAGTTATTATTAGTGTTGATGCACCGAGTTTTGCTTCTGCGTGACGTATGTTTGTAGTGTGTGTGTGTGTGTGTGTGTTTGTGTGTGTGTGTGTATTACTCATTGAGCTTGTTAAAAAAATGTATTCATTATTTGCGGTCAGTTGCTGAAAGTCTCCCAGCACTTTCCTCACACTCAGCTTCTTCGCGAGCTCTACGTTCGGATGTGTCCAGCTTTGTACTGTAGCAGCTGCCAAATGAATAAATGGAAACTAATTGGACAGAGTGGGTTTTTCCCCCAGCATTGGCCAGTAACTGTTTTTACTGTGCAAACGACAGATGGCAAATCACTAAATATACATCAAACAGTAACGTAACGTAAAAGTGACAGATACGAATATATGTGTATTTATCAGGAGTAGATAAAAATAACAACGTGAGGCATCGTAAGCACCAGTGGCGCAAAATCTCGCTATGTAAATTAGTTATTGGAGGACCCACACTGGTTTGGATGGTCAGGAACAGTCGTGGATCCACCAAGATGCCATGAACTGGAAGCTGCTGGAAAACCATTGTCACTGAAGTGTCTCTGAAGTGGGTTTTATATTTCCATGGACTGAAAGGTTGGCATCTAGGAAAGAACCCCCTGTTCCAAAACCCACACTTTCCAGCTTAGAAAGGTCATTTCTGACCACATGGACAATGAAGAAGCCATCTAGAGGAATGTTATTAGTTATTGGAGGACCCACACTGTCAGTGTGTGTGTGTGTGTGTGTGTGTGTGTGGAGGAGTAAAGGAGGAGTATACCAGCTGTTAAGCATGATGGTAGATAGTAGCATCATGCTTTGGTGGCTGGATTGATATCACAAGGAAGGCCTCAGAATTCTTCAGCATAACAGCAAATCATGAGCTAGACGATTGAACGTTGAGTGTCCCGACAGGACAATGAGTACAAACTCACATCAAAGCAGGTTGTAGAATGGACTGTGATTAAAATGGCCCATGCCAGGACACCAATTATTTTTGATTAAATACTGTTTTTGCCAAATGTGGTAGTCAAATATCCAACCAGAATTCTGCCAGAAACTTGTTGATGGTTATCAAAATGATCTACTGTAGGTGAAACTTGAGTTGACCGATGGTCCTACCATGGTTGTAAAATGGGAATAAATGCAATGGTAATCACTATTGGCCTCCACAGTCCCTAGCTGGACTACAGAGGTATCTAGACGGATGGAAGTGTGTATCTGCTGTATATTTTTGCCGCTGTGCTGATTTCAGAAAACAGCCCAAATAAATTAAACAAATTATTTTCTTCTAGTAAAGATGTAAGTTGAACAATCTGCCCTAGAAAAATAATCCGTCAAAACAATTACTGAAAGAAGGATGTTGCCATCATAATCCTGTTCATGATGAGTCTGTGTAAACTACACTACAACAATCTGGAGTGAAGGGTGCTCATGGGTGACTTTCAAGTGAACGAAAATTGATAGGACTATCTAAAATTCCCCCACAAGCAAGAAGCAAGAGATAAAGAGTCTGTTAAATGAAGAATCTTTAATGCAGTGCCCTCTGAGCTGCTGTTGTAATATGCTGACACAAATGTAAAAAGTGCCATTTAACATATCCTTTGGTCCAGCATACTGAAGTGCAGTGTACATTGTTCATATTATTGTATTTAAATCGGTGCAGGTTAAGCCGCAGCATAGATCCTGATACAGATCGTAATAAGGATTTATTAAGTGTATAGATATAGGATATAATATTAGTAAGACGAGATGGGAGTCTGTAACCATCGCATGGTTACTGATTATGGGTTTAAGTGAACCAATTGATGATTGATTAATAATCAGTTTAACCGCATAGCACAATGATTTTTGCACTCATTGTGTTTCTTGAAAATCAATCCCACCACTATTCAATATTACTACTCCCAGAGGACATTGTACAGTACATACATAGAGGCGGTGGGTAATACGGTGCATTTCCATTATTGTACTTAAATACATATTTCACGTATCTGCACTTTACTTGATACTTTTTTTTTTTTTTTACTTTTACTCCGCTCAAAAGTACAGCAAATATCTGTACCTTTACTTAACTGCATTTTTGCATGGTGGTGCATTACCTATCGACAGGGTTTGTGTAGTATTCGAAGTGGGATTTTTGCCATCTGATGACTATTACTGTAAGTGTAATTGTGTGACTTGTTGACTATTTCGTCTGCCATGTGAAAGGCGCGGGTTCGATTCCCAGCCAGTGCCCAAACCCCAGCCACTGGATGCAGTGCAGGTCCCAAGCCCTGACAGAAATAGGAGGGTTGCGTCAGGAAGGGCATCGGGCATAAAACCTGTGCCAAACTTCTGTGTAATTCCCCGTGGCGACATTCGCCTTGCATGGAGTTTGCATGTTCTCCCCGTGCTTGGTGGGTTTCCGCCGGGTACTGCGGTTTCCTCCCACAGTCCAAAGATATGCAGATTAGGCTAACTGCCGATCCCAAATTGCCCGTCATGTATGAATGTGTGTGTGAGTGAGTATATGTGTGTGTGCCCTGCGATGGATTGACACCCTGTCCTAAGCCTCTTGGGATTGGCTCCAGGCCCCCGTGACCCTGAATACAGGATAAAACGGTATAGAAGATGAGTGAGTGAGTGCAATTTGCCTTGGCATGCTGTCAATCAACTTCTGGCCCACACCTTGATTGATGGCAGCCCATTATTGCATAATTGATACCTAGAGTTTGCCAGAATTTGTGGATTTTTAATTGTCCCCCTGCCTTTTGAGGATGGACCACAAGTTTCCAAAGGGAGTTTCCTGGCCATGTCTTGTTCAGCAAGCCACTTATCACTTAGCCAGTTATCACTTTTGCCTCATGGCAAGAAGCTCCATCTTTTCTGAGAAAAGGCATTGTTCGTCACCAAATTCTTCCTGAATGGTTGAGAGAAGTTGCCCGCAGTGGATGTTTTTGTACCATTCCTTATTCATGGTTGTGTTCTTAGGTAAAATTGTAAGTTAGCCCACTCCCCTTAGCTGAGAACAACAACATGCATGAATGGTGTCATGATGCGTTAATGTTTGCATGCCACAGGACTGAGGGTAGCGCTCACCTTCATACATTTTAAGGATGAGCAGCAAAGAAGCCATTTCTCTCCAGGAAAAACATTAGGGACAGACTGATATTCTACAAAAGGTACAGGGACTGCTGAGGACTGGGGTAAAGTTATTTTCTCTGATCAATCCCCTTTCTGATTGACTGGGGCATCGAGAAAAAAGCTTGTCCAGGGAAGAAAAGGCGAGTACCACCATCAGTCCTGTGTCAAGTTTCGGAATAAATTCATGCGAAATCATTTGTACTAAATCATTCTGCCATTATCAGGAATTTAAATAAATTCGATGTGTGTGCATATCTTTTGCATGTCATGGTTGGTTGATGGTATGTGCAAAAATAATAATGTAACTGTCTGCAAATATAATATTAGCCCTGCACACCGTCTGACTAGCTAAGGCTGGTTTGTTCAGACTTGGCAAAAAGGATGAACAAGTTTTGTTTGCAACGTTCGTGCTAACACTTCCTGGCTCCCTTCTCGTCATCCGCTTAGATTCAGGATTTCACTACAGCCTAAGTGTGGACTCTTCCAGCTGTTTGCTGCGCTCAAAACAGGAACTGCAATGCGTCAGGCTTTGTCTTTTCCTTTCAAAAAGACAAACACATGGATTCTATCAGTATTCAGCAGTCACGCGTGGTGCGTCAAGGTAAATGTAGAATTTTAAATAGTCGACACGGTGGGGCGAATAATAAACGTGTGTGCACTTGATACTGGTACGGTAAACAGAGAGAATGAACAATTTTAAAGAACAAAAACACATAATCCGTAGCAGCTGGGCTGATTTGGGAGCACTAAAGAGCTTCCTGTATGCCACACTTTGTGTGTGTGTGTGTGTAGGCGAGTGACCTGACCCCGCTCAGCTAATCCACAATGTTCCCCTCACATCGCTCCCTTTGATAATTAACATTTCATCTGGGAACCAAAAGGATTATCTCACTGACAGCGAGCACAATTAGGCACTATTAACGTCAATCTGTCAGGATGCTGGCTTTCTCTTTTGGATTATTTTTTATGGTAATCTTTTTTTTTTTTCATCTTTTTTCTTTCTTGTTTTGATATTTTCATCAAAAATAAAGATATTCAGTGTCACAGATAAAAAGAGTGTTAATTCATTCATTCATTCATTCATCTTCAATAAGTGCACTGACTCCAGAGCCTGTCAGAGCCTGGAATACACACATTCACGCACTGACAATTAAGAGTAGTCGATTTACTACACGTTGTCATATTTTGGAGTTAAAACATAAACATTTCTGAGCGTCTTGGATTTGGGAACCTTTTTTTTTTTTTTTTTTCAAAAGTAATATTTTGAGTAATCCATGATTTTCTCTCTCTTTACTAAAGCTTTATTTCCAGCTGAAGGGAAGCAGTTCGATAGTGTGATGCTGCCGCCACCATGCTTCATCAAGATTATGGTGTTCTTTTAGTTTAGGGGCCAAACATACTATATTAGGACTGTGCCAAAAGTAAATCAGCATCAGTTGTTTTAGTAACTGACATAGGTTGTCTAAATTGAAGATGTTGGTATAGTACCCCTTCCACTGTCACCAAGATACTACTCATCATAGTCTCAATCAAAAGCCATGCATACGTGCCACTCTCTCGAAAGTCCCCTTTGTCGCCGTTGATGGTCTTCTACCAGGTTACAGAATGTTTAACGATTTTTACAGATGACATCATTAACGAGAGCAACGGATGGAAAAGATGGAAGGATCCATAAAGTTAAAGAAGTGGAAGCCCCCCACTGTATGGTTTGTATTCAGAGTGGATTTGGGAGTTCAACGCTGAGGCAAATGCTTCGCTTGTGATGTAAAATATGTTGTGTGGTCCCTCTGGAAAGAAGAAGAGTCATGATACCTGTGCAATTTACTGACCTAGATCAATTCGCCAAAATGTTATAGCCACTTTTAGATTACTTCAATACACCCGCACATGTTTACGAATTATGAAGGAAAGGTCCTACCTTGGGCTGCGTGGTGGTGTAGTGGTTAGCACTATTGCCTTGCACCACCGAGATCTGGGTTCGATTCCTCTCTCTGTGTGCATGGAGTTTGCATGTTCCCTCCGGGTATTCTTGGTTTTCTCCCACAGTCCAAAGACATGCAGATTAGGCTAATTGGTGTTCCCAAATTGTCTCTAGTGTGTGAGTGTGTGTGTCTGCCCTGCGATGGATTGGCACCCTGTCCAGTTACATAATGCAATCGAATTGAATTGATCTAGGTCAAGTTGGCTTCCACTTCTTTAACTTTCTTCCTCCTTTCTTCTTTTGCATCCATTGCGCTCGTGAATGATGTCATCTGTAAACATGTTAAACATTTTGCAACATGGTAGAAGACAATCAACCGCGACAAAGGAGACTCGCGAGTGTCGGATTCAACATTGGCACAAACGCACGGCTTGTGATGGAGACTGTGTTGAGTAGTACCTTTGTACAGAGGAAGGGGACCTATACCAACCTGTGCAATTTGAACAACCTTTTTCAGTTACTAAAAAAGTGATCCTGACTTTTGATTTAGTTTTGGCCCTGTCCCCGCCTCATGCCCTAAGTTTCCTGGGATAGGCTCCAGGTCCTGCTCGACCCCAAATACAGGATAAAGCGGTATAGGTTATAGGGTTAGGGGTAGCTCAGTGGTTAAGGCATTGGACTACGGTTCGGAAGGTCCCAGGTTCAAGTCCCACTACCACCAATTTGTCCCTGTTGGGCACTTGAGCAAGGACCTTAACCCCAACTGCTCAGATGTATAATGAGATAAAAATGTAAGTCGCTCTGGTCGATAAGGGCCTAGATGTATAGGTGATGAGTGAGTGAGAGATGTCCTACCTTTGTCTCATCATACTGTAACACATTTTACTATATGGTTGGAGATGATTAGATGTATGTATTTGGTGAAATATACAGTAGGTAGGCTTAGATCTAGTGCATTGGTGGCTCAGTGGTAAGTTTCTTGCCCGCCATGATTCCTTGTCAATGTCTAAACCCGAGTTACCGAATACTGTGTTGTCACTAAGCCCGGATAAAATGACCAACGCTTGCAAGGTATTTCTGCAGATGTTTTTGCTCGACATCTCCTGGCAGCTTCTGTGATGAATTTTCTTGCTTTTTTTTTTTTTTTGTCTATTTTGGGACTTCCTGCCCATAATGTCAATGCTGTGCCCCAATGTGATTGGCCATATTAAGAGCGGTGTGCAGACTTTAATATCGCCTGTACACAACGCCCTTACCTTCAATCACGTTGCTTTGAGCTGCACGATGTTCAAGAGGTCTTTATCAAGCTGCTAAAGCAATGTGAAGTGTGTTATTGAGCACGTAAAATATGACGCTTGATGCAGTTACACAGCAGACTGTTTTTAATAAATAATAGAGAAAACATCTAGTGCCTAATGTAATTAAATCCGCAACTGTAAAGCAAAGGAAGGCTCAGGGGAAAGAAGATGTATGGATTATGCAACAAATCAATCTCTCTCTCTCTCTCCAGCTTATATTCAGCTGTGCTTAATGACTATTCTTCTGCATAAATATGGTTATTAAACATGCCCCATGATTCATATTGTTTTTAACTGGTAATTGGCCAGAACCTTTAATGCACAGCTTCCAGCATTATCACTTAACTCAGCACATTTTGGCGGATCAATACGTTTCTAAGCAGCAGCTATAGAGGAGCGAGTCGGCAGAATGATAAGGATGTTAAAGGAAGACACAGACATTATCCTGCACCGAGACTTTATTGACGATAGCGATATTCTCGTGCTCGCACACCCAGTCCACTTTCAGACAGCAGTCGCCTCAAGTGTTAAAAGGGGCGAGTCTGAAGGATGGCAGTATGTCCAGTGTCAGCGACTCAAATCGCTGATCTGTCACAGGTGTTTGGACAGAGCTGCTTATGATGCTCCCGGAAGCTTCTGCCAGCTTCATTTTTTTGAATGCAGACTGAGATTAGCGAGAACCAGCGAGATAGAGCCAGAGAGCCGATGAAAGCCTGGGCTTAATCCGCACACCGGAGACTGCATTAATGCTTAGTAATATCACTAACCTGGAACTGGGGAACGCACCTGAATACCTGAGCGTGCTGTAAACAAGTTTGTGTGGAAGAGGCCAGCCTCGATTCAGGAGAAAAGTGTTCGAGTGCCAACATTCTTGTATGAAATATACCCACTGATTAAATCCACACAACTAATATCCAGCTCAGTTTTTATAGCCTGTGACCCTCACCTGAAAAAATTGGAAGGAAACCGAATATTACTTGTTTAGCCACTTAAAAAAAAAAAAAAAAAAAGAATCAATGTAAAAAAAAAAACATTTAATAACTATTTTCTCTCATAGAAGAGATAGGTGGCACAATTCTTGGCACCCCTATTGGCTGACAGGCACTCTACCCTGCAGAAACTCATTTTAGGGAGATCCCTCTGGACACGATCCATCAGAAATGAAAGAAAAAGTCAGCTCTTTTGACCTTCTGCTTGCCACTTTTTACTGAAAAGAACCGTGAAATACCTCAGTTGCCTTTCCTGTGATTGGATAGAAGGGAGACGGACATGTCCATATGCCACATTGGACATTCCCCACCTTGGAGATATTTCCGTAATGTTTGTGGAAGTTACTCATCTGGTCAGGTTGCCAGCTCGATGCCCGATTTGTATCTGAGCGCTTGGGGTGAAGAGCGTTGCTCAAGGGTCGAAATGTGGCTCGGACCTTAACCACTCGAGCTACCCCTGATCCTCCATGTGATTGACCTCGCTAATGTTTTGTGCGACACGGTGGTGTAGTAGTTTGCACTATTGCATAGCACCTCCAGGGGTTCGATTCCCGTCTCTGTGTGCATGGAGTTTGCATGTTCTTCCCATGCTTCCTCCCACACTCCAAAGACTAATGTGTGATTGAGTGTACTGTATGTGCTCTGCCATGGATTGGCACACTGTCCAGAGTGTACCTCATCTCGTGTCCTAAGTCTTCTGGGATTCAGGCTCCCGCGACCCTGAACACAGAATAAAATGGTATGGATGTGACTATATTATATGTCTTTTACAAGCCACGGTGGGCAACAGAAAAATCACTGTTGTAGCCAGTATAGAGAGAGATAGCAACTGCCCTTACTTTTTTTTACTGCTATTGTAGGCTGGAGTACACTCTAAATGTACTTTTGGGTGAAGTGCATTTTGTGTTTTCGCTTTTTTATGATTCTATCATGGCACTCTAGGACACACACCTGGACTGATGGGGAGAGAAAGAGAAAGAGAGGTTGAATATAAAGCTTCACCCACTAAGAAAAGTGATCGGTTCACTAAGAGCAAAGACAGATGAAACAGTATGCTCTCTCTCTCTCTCTCTGTAAGAAATAATTTCCAGGAGATTGTATATGATTCATGGTTTTTAGGAAGCTGGTATCAATACTGTATGTGGGTAGAGAGGTGGGCTATCTGTTGATATAGCCATTATTATTAATAGTATTAATATTATATTTCTGGTGGGTGTTTGTGGTGGCAACTAGCTGAGCAAGTCAACTTCAACCTTATCCTTTGGTCTCCAGTGGGTCTTTGTTATGTACTGAAATCTCCTTCAAGCAGGATGTGCTTGAACTGGAAGCTCAGTTCGGAGCCAACCAGCAATTGCAATGGAATATATATATATATATATTCAAATAGAAATACCAGATCACAATTATTCAACATAGGAAAAACCAGATAAAGACCTTCCCAGATAACGTTTTCCAGGTAGAAGCTCCAGCATTCTGAATTTGAATGCTTGCAGCTTTAAATGGTCTACATTAAGGACTGAACCAAACTTTTTTCCAACTATATTAATCATTACAGAAAGGGACTCTGTTGCGTGTCACACTCATTAATAAATGTGTGGGTGCCAATAAACCAGTGTCTTGCACCAAATCGTCCATTATTGAAATTCGAAAGGTGTTTGTGCCCTGTCTAATGTGAGTATAAGTTTTCATAATAAGAATTATCGACTTTGGGCAATGCCAGTGTTATGATGTCCTCATTAAGGAGTAAATATGTTTTGGCAAATGTGTCCACACCGAGGCCCTGGGCTATCCATTTTGGGGGTCAAGACTTGCCAATGTTGTAATCCCTCTAGCCTCATGTCAGCATGACCAACTAAATCTGTCCTCCGCTTACACGTACTCCTTATCCTATTTACCCTGAACCGTTCTGGTTTATAACTGCACCCTCCGGAGGGGAACAAGGCCGAGTCTGGCCAAGAGAATGGCGCAGACACCCTGGAGGCTGCCGCGAGGCATCGCTAATGGGCTTAAACCACTCGGCTAATCTGTCAACAAGTCGCAATTTTTTGCTCATTGAGTATCCTGTTTTTGGGGCTGGTGAGCATGCTGCAAGCTGTTCAGTGCAATGGGGCGTAGTTGATATATTTAAAGGAAGAGTATTTGCCATTTTTTCCTTGTGCCTCTTAGAGAAATAAGAGGCAGCCAAGCATCGGGCACTATCACCACTTATACAATACAATATTTCCTTGCATTTAAATGAACTTAATGATTCATTCCAGCTCTCCACATCACAACACCTACGGTAGAACCTGCACATTACATTCCTCACTGAAGACCACATTTAATATAAAATGTCATCAAGATCAAGTCCATTTCTCAAGACATCACTACATACAGCACTATGAGACTATTTAATGCCATGGATGATTTAGTACTTTATAGACAGTGCAAAAGCAATGACATAGGTTCCTGACAGGGAACTGAAAAAGATCCTGCCACACCAAGAGTGCAGTATAATTATAAATGAGTCGTATAATTGAACAATCTTTTCCCTTCACAGCAAAGATCTCACAAAGGTCGCTGCCGAGCTGTCACTCCCCCCCCCCATACTGTTTGAATGACTTACTTTAAACACGGCAATAAATAAGACACATTTGCATTCATATTCCAGAAGCGCAGCCGGAAAATGACGGGAATTAAAATGGAAGTAACCCCAACCTTTTGCAAATAGGTGGGCAAATTACCCCATAAAAGCACACCTCGGACGATCCTCTGCGCATCCGTAATGCACATCTGGCGCATCTTTTTGATCCGGTTGTCACGATGGGCTCTCGTGGTAAATTAATTAAAAATTGTGATTATTAGGGCAGCCATTAGTGACCTCTGGAGAAAGCTCCTTTAGTTTTAGGGTTAGACATTTGCTGCTTTGATGGGCAAAATGGCAAGGAGGCTGTTGGAGTAGAAGTAGAATGACGCAAATGGCAGCCAGGCCATATGTCAAACAAAAGTACAGCAGAGACATTTAGAAAGAAACTCCCTGCTAATGCTTGCTCCTAGGAAGATCACAGTTTGAAAACCTTTTTTATTTTTTTTTTCCTTTTTTTATAAATTAGATTTTTTTTAAAGAGCAAACATGCATCAATAAACTGGACCCTATGGTTTAAGAAACACAGTATGCAATTATTATTTAAATATTCTCAAGTCTACGGAAATAAATCCAGAGCCACAATATGTTAAACGTTAATTAATACATATGTTACAGTGATATTTAAGCGCTAGCTATGAATGGTAGCGGCCAAAACATAGAACAGATCTGGGCATTAAGAACGCATGTTTCCAGTAAAGGGATCTTGCGCACTTCCGCGGCAACTCGCGGGAAGTTGTGAAAATGCCGTCCATTACCTGTAGGGGGCAGTCGTGTTTCAATCTGAAGTATTGTGTGTCTACTGAAGCCAAAGATGTGTGCTGCTGATTTTATTTTTTTCTGTTAAACATATAATACAGAAAACGTGTGTGCCAAGGAACTTAAAGAACCTAACCATAACCCTAACCCTACTTCTGAAGTTTATGCAACATGGAAGTGACTAATTATGCTTTCCTAAAAAAATCACTTCAACTTCAGCAGTTTTGAAGAGATGATTTTATATGTGCCCCAACAATAGTCCATTTTTCAACATTATACTGTCTCGCTTCAAACAATAATCATTTAAAATTCAAATAATTCATATTCCTTTGAGTATTGACACTAAAATGTATGTAATTTTTTTTTTGCTTAAGTTAAACCATTTCGTGTAGAATTGAGGATTTTTTCCCCAAAAAAATCTGTAGTGTATATAACCCATGTCAAATTCCTGTTGCGATATCTTAACAATTTAGCATTTTTGAATAATACACTTTTAGGGTTTTGTCTTTTTTATGTAAAATCTAAATTGGTCAAGTTTCATCTGAATGACAGTTAAGATCAGTGAAAGATCGAATTCAAAAATGTGACATGAATTCAAAATGAGACATTTTCAGCACCAATACCATGTCTTGGCTACATGGTTAAGATTAAATAACACTGTATTTATATACATAATATTATAATATTTATATATTTTTTGTGCTTCAATGAGCATCTTTAACTCATGAAAAAAGAGCAAATGCCATGATAGCCAACGTTTGCTTCAACATTGTTGTTCTTCCAGCTGCTTCCATTAGGGGTCGCTACAGCAGATCGCAGATTGGGCGCAGACTTTACACCGGTTTCCTTCCTTCCTACGAATACTTATCAATTACAGTCTTTCGGAAGACTTATCGCCATGGAAGCCTTGCTTTTTTACCACGATCATAAAAATCGAACATAAAGAGAGTAACAAAGATACAGCGGACACTTTTAACCATCAACAGTATAATAAATTTTGTGACTCCTGCTACTGTACAACAGGATAAATACGTGTCTTTCTATTTTGGGTGTTAAGCTCGACACACCAGTGCTCAATCCTGCCTGACAAAGAACCGAAAAAAAAAAAAAATTCTTCATTATAATTCTGTTATTATTTTCTGTGCCAACAGGATTTCTAAGCACAGGAGATCAGGCTGCCAAAGGGAATTATGGCCTGTTGGACCAGATTCAAGCATTGCGGTGGATCAAAGACAACATCCAGGCTTTCAAAGGAGATCCAAAAAGGGTGACGATATTTGGATCAGGAGCTGGAGCATCATGTGTTAGCTTGCTGACCCTGTCCCATTATTCAGAAGGTATGTAACATTAAATTACTACTTATCAAGAAACATTCTCATGGCAATTTATTATCAAATCTCTAAGGAAGTGTTGTTGTTTTTTTTTCTTTTTAAATTGTAATTGAGATTTAGGGAGCCTTTACGTCAGTCGAATAGCTTTATCCAAACCTCAAGAACTCAGAAATAAGCAGACCTATAAATAAAGTCAACTTGATATTCATGTGTTGTGTCAGTGATGCTCTAGGGGCCACAAAAAAGAACCAAAATATGGCTGTACAAATTTAAATAACAAGTCTAATATTTGAACAGTTAGATTATGTTGCTTAAATAGAACGGTACACACGCGGATCATGTAAGTTATTTTACCATTAAATCAGTCTCTGGGTGCAAAACCCTAAAACAGAACCATTTGCACATTTTAAAGCCTGAAGGATCTCCGTTCATTCTAAGAACATGCTAGTAAGATCACAAACATCACTCTCACTAAATGGGCTGTCAATCTTGTCTATTTTAATACAACAGGCAGTCGAGTTTAATGCAACAATCTGTGCCAATGCAATGGTTTAATTGACATTTTACCCTTTTATCAGAATAAGAAATTCACTGGAACATCTTAACCCTAACCTCAACCCTAACCATTAACCCTAACCCATATTCTACACCAACTCTAACCCTACACTGCGAAAGTTTATATCTTAGCAATTCTCATAGTAAATCTTGAATCTATCCATAATAAACCTATCTATAATTTCTGAAGAATAAGATTGCAACAAACCAAACATAAGCTTGTTTCTAGTCAAACGGCACAAAAATCGCAAGCCAAAAAGGCTTGTTGTATTGGCAGGGCCTTTTTCTAGGCTTTATGAATTTATTTCGTCACCATCTTCTATGCCACTTATCATACAGGACCGCGAGGGCCTGGAGCCTATACTAGGAGACTTTGGGCAAAAGGTGGGGGTACACGCTGGACATGGTGCCACTCGGTCGAAGGGCACTTACACGATCGTTCACACATTACGGGCTGTTTGGGAACACCAATTAGTCTAATCTACACGTCTTTGGGAACTGTGGGAAGAAAACCCGAGTACCTGGAGGAAACCACACAAGCATGGGGGGGAACATATAAACTCCAGTGGGAATCGAACACAGACCCTTGAGGTGCAAGGCGGCAGTGATAACCACTCCTGGGATAGGCTCCAGGTAACCCTCTACACCGAATAAAGCGGTATCAAACCTGGCAGGGAATTAAATCTGGACCGTGGAGGTGCAAGGCGACAGTGCTAACCACTAAGCCATGTTACACAAGGCGTCATACACAGTATATTTAATTGTTTCACCACAATCAAAGCATAAACAGCGAAGCCCGTGAAGGCAGGATCATCAAGTCGAAGGCAGGATCAATGACGGTAGAGCGAGTGAGCAACCAACCGATTGCAGGAAGCAGCATGCTGAAGAGGGCCGGACCTGAAACATTAAGGGCAAGACACACACCCCGTCCCACCACCATCAGATCAGAGACACATACAAAGCACATACTCAATGTCGTAGGAGCCGCTAGTAACATTGGACTAGAAACAAGCTTAATATTTGTTTAGTTGTAATCTTATTCTAAGAACTCGATTCAAGAATATTTCACTTGCTAAGATATTTGTTGCAGTGTAACCGAACCCTCGTCTAAACTTTCTGGCCACCAATTGACAGACTCGTGAACCAGTGTATTGTGGTCACTATTAAAAAAAACACATGCGATTCATTAGGTCTGGGTGTGAGAATACAATGATGTTTTTTTATTACAGAACTCTAATTGCTTAGCCCCCATTCTTTAAAGTATGAAATTAATGAGTGACCACTGCCTAAACCTTCAGCCCGCCACATGAACTATTACTAATCTAATATTCACACTTGTTTTAGCAATTATAATGGATGAATAATACGCCACCACAAACTAAGGATTCTCCCTCCAGAATAACGGTGCTATTTTTGGTTGGCCTTGGAGTAACCTTGTTGTGTACTTAGATGCTAAAATATCATTTTAAAGCTGTTTAACTGCTTGGACCTTTGATAGCACTTTTCAGACATTGGATATTTTCCACTCTTGAAAGCACTCTGGAAAGTGTTTTTTTTTATTTATTTATTTTTTTTTATTTAATATGCCATTAAAATCTATTTGAATGCAATGGCTAAAAAGCAACCCACTGATGCTCAACATCAACCTACAGTACAAAGCTTACCTTCCGGTGATAAAAACAGCCCAGATCGAAGTGAAATCTCATAATGGATCAAATAACCTCTGGCAACAGCTTCTCTTCCCCAGAACCTGCAATTCAATCTGGACCGAGGATGTGACACACTTGATTAAAATAATGCGGACGAGATGAACAGTACTCCCGTGCATTCTCGTCTGAAAGGGTCAGCTATGAGATATGAATATATTTTGAATAATATTGTATCATTCGAACTGTAAAAAGCACTTAGTAGCACATTATTTCTACTCTAGCCACTGATGGTTAGAGATCTTTGAGAGATGTGGATGGAGTAGTAGTGCTATCTCATCGATATTATTTTCACTATAGCAGTGTCCGATCAACTCATATTTTTTGGTGTTCAAATGTTCTAAGAGGCCTTAGAAACCAAAAAGAATAATGAAATAATTGTCTGACACGCTTTTGTCTAGCACTGACAGATGGAAATTAATGTAAAAATTGTGAAATGGTTCACATGGAATCTGGTTGAGATGAGAGATATGGTAAGGTTAAGCCATGGGGTACTGATTAAAAGGTCATAGGTTTAAACCCCAGCACCACCCTGCTACTTCTGCCGGGTCATCGAGCCAGGCCCAAATTGTAAACCCCAAATGTACTGTAAGTCGCTCTGGATAAAGGTGTCTGCCAAATGCTGTGAATGGATTTGGATCCGACAGGGATGCAACAAAAAGTCACATGAACATGAGGTCTTTCTTAATATATGGGTGTGAACGAGGAGTGATGCATGAAGCTTGGGTGACAAACCCATGTACAGATCCGGCTATTAAGAACGCACGTTTCTTGAAAAGGAATCTTGCGCGCTTTCGCGGCAGCTCGCGGGAAGCTGTGAAAATGCCGTTCATTACCTGTAGTGTCTAACAGTGCTACGTGGTTAGCACTCTTGCCTTGCACCTCCAGGGTCTGGGTTTGATTCCCACCTCGGGTCTATGTGCATGGAGTTTGCATGTTCTCTCCATGCTTGTTGGGGCACCACCACAGTCCAAAGACAATGTAGGCTAGGTTTACCAGCATTCCTAAATTGCTCGTAGTGCTTGTGTGCCTTGCGATGCATTGTTTACCCTGCCTCATGCCTTAGTCTCCTGGGATAGGCTCCCCCCAACCCATCCCCCCCCCCCACCTACTTGCGACCCTGTATACAAGTTATAAAGTGGTATAGACGATGAGTGAGTGAGTAAACAGACAGCTGTTTGGTGAAAGACACAGCTTTCACCTACATTTCAGAGAATATGGATCAGATTGAGGGCTTTTACTTTCCTTCTGTGTCACTGAGCCATCAGCTCCAAGCATCAAGTTATGTTTTCTTCTCGGGCAGAATCTGCAGCATGAATCCACCGACACGCATGGCTGATTTTACAGAGGTCCAATACAAAGGTTTATGTGTTTTTGTCAGCATTCGCGTCAGACACTCAGTATCCACAAGACTGTGTAAATGGAGAATGAAAGCCGTTATGAGGATGATAACTGTGCTCGGTCCCTCCTCATATTGCCCTGATTGAATCTCTAGACTAAGACGATATAAATAGAAAGTATGGGCAAAACATCACACACACACACACACACACACACAACCACATGCACAGAAGCAATTCCTGGTGTGCTGTGGCCTATTTACAAAGTGACAATACAGAGAAAGTAATTTTTACCCCCCCACACCAAAAAAAAAAAAAAAAGAAAAAATTTTCTTGATAGCAACATGAAACATTCTCATATATTACAATCTAGTTGCGCTACGTGTGTTCTTTGGGACGTATAATCATGTAAGCCCTGTGAGGATTTCAAGTTACATGGTTCAGAGAACGCCTCAGAAGAAGATCATTTGACAAATATAACGTTATGACGTTCTTGCAAGAAATCCCACAGAGCTCTGGATCTGGAGGAAATGAAGCCTGATTCAGTAGACAATTGCAAATACTAATAAAATGTGGATATTTTGGCTTCATCTTCCAACAGACTGGCTTAGAAATTAAACAGTGAAGATAATAATAAGTGCTAAAGTGTTCAAGAGCAGAATATCAACTTTAATTAAAGATTTGCATCTCTATTGGTAGAGCCTCACGGGAATCATATCTCATCATTGGGTGATGCCTTTAGTCAAGTGCAAATATCTTTACAAAAGAATCAAATCAAGTCCAATTAAATCCACCTCTCTGGAGTACTAACCAGAGATGACAAAACTGGTCACTGTAATTGGCAATTGGTATCTTCTCGTGCCTTTTCTTCCCTTTGTCCTAGTTTATTCTCTGCACATTACCATCGAGTTTTAGCATTGATCGGAAAACTTACACTGGTGGTTCAGCTTTTAGCAAAGTGGTCTAAGTGCACTAATGGCTGCTTATTTCTTCCTCTTTGTAGATCTGTTTCAGAAAGCCATCATCCAAAGTGGCACGGCTCTATCCAGCTGGGCCGTCAATTACCAGCCGGCCAAGTACACGCGCTTACTTGCTGAAAAAGTAGGCTGCAACATGCTGGATACTATAGAACTGGTGGAATGTTTGCAAAATAAGAACTATAAGGAGCTGATCGAGCAATATATCACCCAGGCCAAGTACCACATTGCATTCGGGCCTGTTATAGACGGCGATGTCATCCCAGATGACCCGCAGATCCTCATGGAGCAGGGCGAATTCCTGAACTACGACATAATGTTGGGCGTCAACCAGGGCGAAGGTTTCAAGTTCGTGGATGGGATTGTAGATAGCGAGGATGGCGTGTCGGCCAATGACTTTGATTTCGCAGTATCGGATTTTGTCGACCACCTGTACGGTTATCCGGAGGGGAAGGATACGCTCCGAGAGACTATCAAGTTCATGTACACTGATTGGGCCGATAAGGAGAATCCAGAAACCAGACGCAAGACCTTGGTTGCATTATTTACAGATCACCAGTGGGTGGCGCCTGCTGTAGCTACGGCCGATCTTCACGCGCAGTACGGATCACCGACGTACTTTTATGCTTTCTATCACCATTGCCAGAGCGAGATGAAGCCGAGCTGGGCCGACTCGGCACATGGAGACGAGGTGCCTTACGTGTTTGGGATCCCTATGATTGGCCCGACTGATCTGTTCAACTGCAACTTTTCCAAGAATGACGTTATGCTCAGCGCAGTGGTGATGACTTACTGGACGAATTTTGCTAAGACAGGGTAAGTCAAGTATTTCCATAAGCTTATACTGTCTTTTCCTCCATTGAATTCGGTATCGGTTTAATACCCAACAAGAGAAAGAAGAAATCTTGCGATTGGGGCCCTGAAATTCCCCAGTGATTGGAAATGTCATTGATGCACACAAGAGGTTATAGTGTAGAGCAAGGACGCCAATATTAGCTCAGAGGTAGAGCTAATATTAATTTTATTTCTCTACTGTGTTTTATTTAATAGAAAGGCAGAGGAAAGGTTACTAAGGTGTCTTTGAGCCCAGAGAGATAGCATTTACTGCTTGAAACAATAAAGTAGTCCAACTAATGGTGGTAATCATGTTGTCAGACAGAAACGTTTAGAATAATTTTGAGAGTGCCAAAATACCCTTTCCAAGAACTTGCGTACAAGTCAAAAACAAATAGCATTTGGATAAAAACTAGAATATCGCTTAAGCGGGGGAACATCACACTTCCGTCTGTTTTTCACTTTCACCAAATTGTAGAGTTCCTTTTCTTTCAGTTGATTTCATTTCAGAGAATGCTACCTTGCCACATCGGCCATCCATTTGAAGATAAATGGCTTAGCTCCCAAACTATTTCCCCACTCGTGCGCTTAAAAACTTTTTTTTTTCCCGACTGAAAGACCCTGGAGAAAAGGAGAACTAATCCTAGGTCTTCTGAACTATCCGAGCCTTGGGTTTCAGAGCCCACTTTGAGGAAACAAGGTTCCATCTATCACTCTAAAGGGTTCTTAGTCTTGTTCCTCTGGGGGACCATTAAAAGTTTTACGTAGAATCCGATAATAGAAAGTTTTCCTTTTCAACTGAAATGATGAAATGAAAACATCTGTATCAACCGTCAGAACATCCAACTGCTTTGATAAAGTACAAAAGATCAAACACTTTGACCTTTTATGTACTTTAGGTAAACTAGCCGAGTTGAAATTAGTTGAAACTGCTGAGGCCATGTTTAAATGTATACAGATATTTATAAACGTCTGCAGTGCTAGAAAGAGGAGAGAGCAGCTGTCTGTCAAAACCCACATTCAAACCCAATCACGGAAGCACTTTCAGCAAGAAAACACATCTGATCATGTTACGTCATCTTAAACACGTCTTTATATCATTAGCAGTTGTCATAACGAATTGCCTCTGTACCATTTCGGTCACTGTTATCCAGAACTACAAACCAAACGAGCTTCTAATAAAGGCTGAGTCTCAAATCCCTCTTTAACCAGTGATCGAGGACACTACTTGGTGTGTGGAACAAGGGATTCTAACCTCCATCTTATATAATACTCTAACTTTCCATGTTGTACTGTATGGGGTTCGACCCTAGATATTCGAAAGTAGAATTAGTGGAAATATAAAGTAAATCTCATAAGTTTCTCAAAATTGTCCACATTCTTCATGGTCGCCAGCTCAACCCTAGCTCAGCCAGTCATGGAATGATGTGTTGGAGAGGCAAAATACAAATCAGAAACGCTTGATAATAAATGCAATGTGCAGAACTGATGTATAAAAGCAATATCACACTCAAGGTTGCGCTGGTGTACTGAATATTAGCACAGCTGTGATATCTTCTGCGCCCGGGTTGCGCCCTCGTCCCTGATATTCAGTACAACACACTATGTTTATCTGAGAAAAAATTTAATTCATGGCCTTTCATTCAATTTCATAAATTATATTCCTACGTTTCATTTTGAAATGATCACTAGTCTTTTATCACTAGTCTACGATTTTTTTTTTGCAATTGTTAAATAAAAATACAACTGTATGGCTTTAAAGGTCATAGAACTGTTTTGCTGCTGTTCGGCAATATCATGTCTATACTTACATCTGATAAAAATATCAAATATTATACAATAGGTTTTCCAGCTCTCGTGGGTTAACATTCTTATTGTATAAAATAGTAAAAAAAAAAAAAAGCAAGTACTAAAAGTAAAGTAAAAGCCTTTAGAAAGGTTTAAGTTGAGGTTCAGTGTTACACTTACACTTGCATTTACACGACTCAACCTAAGCTGCATTAACCTACATAATATAAAGCTGGTATGAAAACATATTACTGAATCCATAATATATTTCATTGGAGCGAAATGAAATCAGCCTGTTATATTCCTGAAATATGTTTACACAATGGTGCAAATAATGTGTTCCCTATATTAAAGGGGAAAAAGCCTTGCACAGTAATTCATGTATGATAAATTGTAACAATGGGATTTCTGCCATTAAGGAAATATACATCTTTTTCAACTAGAATGAACCGTGACTATGCTGGATGTTGCCTCGAGCCACGTTCAATGCAAAAAGATTTTTTCTTTTTTTTTGTCCTCATCTAAAAAAGCGAGTCATCACATTGAATGCTGGATGTTATTTGCCTCAGGCTAAAAGAGAGAGAGAAAGAGAAAGATAAAGCCAAGCTGTTTTATTGGAGGTTGTTTATAACCATGAAATTTCTATTTTTATTTCATACATGCCCAGACACTTTAAATATGCACAAGAAAAATCAGTGTGTGTTCAAATGATATACTGTATGTGACTTGACTATTTAAAGATTAGCTGCTTTAAAAGAAATTGGCATTCGGCCAAAATATAGCCCATGTCTAAAATTCATATACAGCAATAGCAAAAAGCCCTATGACATACAGTACAGAATCAAGACATATACAGTATAGATGAGGGAGAGAGACGCCAGTTAGTTCTCACCCAGTAATCTTATTGCACGGGGTCATTCCACGGGTGCTGATATAGAGCATAACAGCACCGGGATGGTTAATTATATATACCAACTATATGTAAAATACTGTAACTATATGTACATACTGTATGTAAAAGTAGGTCAGTACAATCCCCAGTACTAGAAAGAGGAGAGAGCATCTGCCTGCCAAAATCCACATTCAAACCCAAAGCCATCTTTCAGCAAGAAAACATATCTGATAGCATTGTCATCTTAAACAACACTTAGTAACTGCTTCTAAGTCGTTCTAAATTTCCTCTGAACGGGCCGTGTTTTTCTGTTCACAGCTAACATGAGCTACAAAGCTAACTATCTTGTAACACAAGGCCGAATCCCAAGTTCCCCCAAACTCCTGATCAGGGGCACTACTTGGGGTATGGAACAAGGGCTTGTACACTCTACATAGTGCACTAGATTTCCATTTCATCCCACTAAATTTCCATAACCTGGCAGTTAGCTGATATTCCAAAGCAGAATAAGTAGAAATAAATAAAATAAAGTAAATCTCATGGGCCGTCCAATCTCAAGGAAAGAATATAAAACTACTTTCACCAACTGTCGGACGCCAACTGTCGATCACCAGCAAAAGAATCATCTTTTTGCCTACGTTTATTTCAGTTGTACAGATTTACACACACATGCCTCTCTTTTCACAAAATGTAATTGATCCATTCCGCGATTCAGTTCTATCAGTGAGAAATATAAATCTGCCATTGTGTTTTTATACAAATTTTCCATTATGCAAGAAACTAAACATGACAGCACATGCTGCTATAGAACAATAATCATTGTCAGGGTGGCATCATGTGGCCCAACATGAATAAGAGTGACTTTTACCACAACACAATGAAAATTATTATCTTTTATTCTCATAGCCAATGATTCCAATGTATGCTTTATTAAAGAATGATGCATTTTACCGTACGTTGGATCCATTTACAGTTACAATTACCATTGTCTCTTATTGCTATATTGTTTCCTTGAATCCTTTCTCAGGTTCCAGGTTTTATAGGGTACGAAACATTGGGTAAAACAATAGCATATAAGAACAAGCACATTAGTATACACCAGGGATAGTACGCAAGTTCAGTTCTAGAGATCAGCAGTCCTGCAGAAGAAAAAAAAAAAACTCACCTGCCTGTAGCCTTAGTAATCCTGAAGACCTTGATTAGTTTCTTCATGTGTGTTTGATTAGGGTTGGGTTGCGGCTCTCTAGGACCGAACTTGGTATGCACCAAGGGGCATCCTCTGGATCTGAGAAACTAGTCTAAAGCGGATGTGCCAAAAAACGCACTTCCTCAAATGACCCCTTGGAGCTGGCACCAAAAGCGAGTCTATCCCTATGGACCCCTAAGTTAAAATGTGCAGCTTTACAACAGAAAAGCTGATTTTGCTCTCCATAGCTAGATTTCCCATTCATGACACCTAGACAGGGGTGAATTTGTATTCAAATTAATATTAAGCCATAAAATTATGCACAATTAGAGGCATAGCCCATTTGAGTGACTGCAGGTGTCAAACCGCTAACTGTCTGCTATGCTAACTGGCTAACAGGAATCGACGTGGTTCAACTCATTTCAAGAAATCTTGGAGTTGACACGTGACAACACCTACGTTCAAAAAAATGCAAAGTAATGTTAGCATATAAATTAGCGTTAGCAACCTTGGTATTGTAGCTTTTAGCTAGCATGTGATAACCGCGGTATGTAGTCGCTCGCGTTCCAACCAACAGCGAGGCGCCGTTCATTTATCCTGTTTGTCTATAAATGGATTAACCAGTGTTTAGATGGAGTCAGCTCCTGTCAAGATGGTGACAACCAGTTGAGCTTCAAAGCCAAACTGCTCTTCAGAAAACCTACTGCATGGATGACGTCACAGAGGGTCTGTCCAGTTCTATGGTATAATCCTGTGGGTTCTGTTGTTAAAGCTGCTGTTGTGTAAAATGAACCGGCCAATCAGATTCACAAATTCAACAGCGCTGTAGAAATGTAAAACTTGCAGAACAACATGTTCATATTGCCACATAAAACATTTATTTCCATGATTGTTCTCTGGCGCCCCTGCTGCAGATAGATTTCCGGCCTGTTTTTTTTTTTTTTTAATGAAAACCCCAGATTACAGCTGAATCAGTGCTTGCTGCTCATTACGTGTGAGCGATTTAGAAGCACCCTGACCCACAACGGCCCTGACATTTATCAAGCATGTTAGAAATGATCAGAACAAAACGATGCAGTGTGTGCGACGTACGAGTGCGGTTACGGAGGTCGGTGATGAGCAACAGCCAATGAATGAGGAAAAAAAAAAAAAAAAAAAACCCTACACTTCCAAATCCTTGTATCCAAACAGGACTATTTATACGGAAATGTAGTGAAGACTAAAAGACGGGGAGGGGGAGGGGGCTGACTAAAGTAAGACATCTTGTGATTTGTGTCTTTTCTTCCAGTGGAAGATTTACCCATGCAAAAGAAAATGTCAAATTAATGTATAAAAATATAAGAAATCTTGTTTCCCCCCCCCCCCCCTTGCCCCTTTTTTATTGTTTAATGCTGCTTGTACTCCCATGTATAATGATTGATACACCAGTAGAAAGAGAAAGAATGTCAAGAGAGCAACCACAATATGTCATCAAGGAATAATTTGTAGCAGGTCATTGGTCATAAGGAACCGTGATAGTTCACTTAAAAAGCTTGGGAAGTCTAAGATAAGCAAGATTTCTCACTGAACTCAGATTTAAACCATTTAAACCATAAATACAAAAGCTTGCGCAGCTTCCTGAACCCCACAGACACCTGGGATTAGGAATTAAACACCTCTTTAAAAACCTCTCCAAGTAAAAGAGCTAATACTGTCATTTGTGCAACATGCATAGCTATGAACGATCTATATAGCCATACAGTAGAGCGATTGTCATCCTCCTGCTTCCCTTTTCTTGTTTCTGTATCTCCGAGTCTGTGGAGAGGGTTTAGACCGATCGAGACATTTTTTGCTCACCTATCGAGTGTGTAACAGCTCGGCCAACACTGCTTACACAGTAAATGATCTTTTTTTTTTTTTTTAAATAACACAATCCCATGCTTTTTGTCTAAGACAATTTTCTGCCCGTTATCTATTAGATTTCATTGTACAGTCAGTACTCATTTTGTTCTCATGAACCAAAAGTCAAATACTTCTACACAGGAAGCAGCAGTGCTTCTCCTTACTAATTGAAACTTCCTTAAACGTGGTGGATTTTAATTGATTTTCAGGTGTCTTGCAGACTACAATCCCATGATGCTCATCCTGCAACCTGGTCGTATGACCTCCAATGACCTTCAGTCACGCTGGTACCTCCGTTCGCAGTGGCCTGATTACTAATGACGTACACTTGTTTGCAATCATGCTGCTCCTTATAAATAACCCGACCTCGCAGTTGTGTGTGTGTGTGTGTGTGTGTGTGTGTTTGTTTGTTTTTTCAAGTAAAACGGCTCTTCGGGAATTCTGAAAGCTGTGTACTGTGCACTTGCTGCAGGTCTTTTATAACATGCCACTATACTGTAGCAGCATTAAATCAGAACCAACTGCAGTAGTTTTTGAGAACAGTACGGAAAAGATTTCTACTGGAGTTTTATTCATCAGAAGGTGCCTTTGGCAGCTGTATTAAATAATCACAGCAGTGTCACCGTGTAGGCCTCCTCTGATTAGCTTTCGCATCCAAAGACTTGTTGTGATGAAACTATAGATCACATTTCCAACACGTTATATGATCCTGCTACAGATTGTTCTTTATTGATTTGCATAGTCATTATTTTATTTCATTTGATTTCATTCGATGCACTGAATGCCTGAAGGTTCAGGTTGAAGTCGACCATCACCTGCGTGCTGTTTTGAACTTTCCATCTCGTATACAGTATAGTACTCTTAAGCTATCCTCCTCAGTTCGGCATATTAAATGATATCTATGTATTTTAAATGAAAGAAATGGGATAGAGGTTTGACTGTGACGGACTGCAAAGTGCCTAAAGATACCAGTAAACCAATCGAACAATCTTAGCAGCAACCTAATTTCCCCTCTCGTCTCATTCAGCATCATCATCATCATCATCACCGGCCATCTTCATCTGTTTCTCACTAGTTCATGCCTTACTGTAAGTTATTGTAGATGTTTTTTGTTTTTTTTTTTCATGCTTAAATGATTTATACTGTAGGTCACTGTGTGGCTTAACAAACAAAATATTCCTGTGAAATTGGTCAGGTAAAGTTACTGGATTGAAAATGAGAGACAAAAAAAAAAAGTTCTTCAGGAAGCCTGGAGACCTATTGCTCAAGGCTACCATTAAAATATTCAAGAAAGTCTGGCTCTTTGGAAGCAAAATGTGAAGAAATGAGGGGAGAAACAAAACTTTCGCACAGCACCAGTACTGTATATCCCCTTTGACACTTGCCGTTGGGTGCGGGGGGGTCCGGGGTGTTTTCGGTTCCGAGGGTCATTCCGCATACTACAGTAAACATTTTTTACGAGTCTACATGAGCTTTGTGGTAACAGATTGGAAAAGACCTACTGTATTGTTCTGCTCAGGTGTCCATATATACCATAGCGTAAACTCTTGAATATGGTAACTAACTAAGCAATCCAGAATAAATCAGAATGTGATTTACTGAAGTAGTAATGTTGTTTTTATCTTCCTGTTTGAGAATCAGCCCCACACACACACACACACACACACACAGACACACACACACACAGACACACACACACAGACACACACACACACACACACACACACACACACACACACACAGATCTGTTGAATCCCTGATGTTGAGATTAGTGTTTGGAGGGTGAGCATGACGGAGCATTTCTGTGATAGTTAGCGCGAAGGCTGTATACGTTTTAACCCACGTGAAGCAGCCGGTGTATCTACACACCTCCCGATTCAATTTAGTGTCATGATAGCCTGCGTTATTATTTCCTTCCTGCCTTGAAATCATTTTACACCACGGTGCGGCCGAATCTTTGATTCCGACTGACTGGCCGGAAGGTGTTATTTTTGTATTATATTTCAACAGCCGCTCTGACCATAAGTGCTCCAAGGCAAACCAATTACCTCATTCAAAAAACTTTATTGTTGTTACTATAGGAATTAATTTCACTGGGCCCTGTATACTAAATGCTAAACATAAAATAAAATAAAAATATGCCTTTGTTTCGGTTGGGGAATTTTTCATCAAGCTAATTTTTTTTTTTTTTTCCCCGATTTTCTCCCTAATTTAATTGTGTCCAATTCCTCCCCGTCACTAGGGGGCTCCCACATTAAGGCTACTACTACCACTCACCCGGGAGGGCCGAAGACTATCGCGTGTTTCCTCCGAACCACGTGACGCCAGCCGACCGCATCTTTTCGAACTGCTCGCTCGCGCACCGTTGGGGGCGGCGTAACACACTCGGAGGACAGCGCTATCCGCTCCCTCCGCTGCGCGAGCTCACAGACGCCCCTGACTGGCTGTAGAGCCGTGATTAATGTGTGAGCACTAAGTACCTCTCATCCCTCCCCTCTGAGAGAAATCGGCCAATCAGCTCTCTCTAGACCTCCGGCTGCGAGAGGTTACAGCACCACCCGGGATTCGAACTAGCGATCTCCGGATGATAGGGCGAGCGCTTTAACCACTGCGCCACTCGGAGGCCCAAGCTAATTGTTTTTTGTTTGTTTTTGTTTTTGTTTTGTTTGTTTTTTCCCGCTGGATGGCTTAGTGGTTGCTGTCTGTGTGCATAAAGTTTGCATGTTCTCCCCGTGCTTGGTGGGTTTCCTCTGGGTACTCCGGTTCCCTCCCACAGTCCAAAGACATGCAGATTAGGCTAATTGCCATTCCCAAGTTGCCCATAGTGGGTGTGCCCTGTGATGGATTGGCACCAAAGTGTCCAAAGTACCCTGGGATAGGCTCCAGGCCCCCCTGCAGCCCTGTATACAGGATAAAGCGGTATAGATGATGAGCGAGTGAGTGAGTCTCTGGTGTTGGTTCTTTCTACAAGTGTAAGCTTGACAACCAGGTCAAGTCTTTTGAATGAAGGCCTTTGCAGATTCTTTTTGCAGAAAGGGATTTTGCATTCATCCTGGAGAACATTTGGCTTGTAGTAATGTATTTCCTTTGGAGCAGTCAGTTATCAATTTCACTGAATGTTATTTATACATTTCGAAAACTCCTATTAAATTTGAATTGTTGGATTTTTAACATGTCTCTCGCTCGTTCTATTAATTAAAAAATAGCCCAGTGAGGAAGAGGGTTTACATAAAAGCTGGGTCAAATTGCAGAATAAATTTCCGCGAATCCACTTTGCGAATGTGCAAAATTCTTACTTTAACTAGTAAATATAACGGATTACTACTGTCAGTTTTTCCGATACCACTTCACCAAGTGATGAAGCGATCGCCATTCATGAATTGAATCATCCGACCACATTTCTTCCTCAAAGTTGACATTTTAATAAATATTGTGTCGAAGGCTTCTTAACCCAGTTCCAGGAATTTCAAGTCTCCTTAGTTGTTTTCTTTGCTTGACGCAGCCCAATAATTCGACTTTTTGTGAAATGAGGATTTATTTATTTATTTATTTATTTTGCTAGGCAGTGTGTATGCAGTATGGATTTGCTTACTGTCAGCCATTTTATCGGCACCATAGCTTCAGAAGGAAGGCTTCAATTTGTTAGGGAGCATAAAGATTGGCCTTTGGAGCGATGGAAGAAGATCATGTGGTCTGATGAGTCCCTCTTCCAGATTGAAGGGTAAGAAGGGACGTGCATTGAGCCATCAGGTATAGTGGCCACTGTACAACCTCTGGAGGCAGTGTTTTGATCTGGGGTTGCTTCAGTGGGTCAGTTCTGGGCTCAGCAACGTTATGAGGCAATAAAAGGAATTCAGCTGTTTTAATTTAAATGTACTGAATGAAAAGGTTATCAGCACTAGGGAGTGTTCCCTCTCCTTATGGCATGGGCATGTTACAGGACTCTAATTGTGAAAGAGTGGTTCTTGGAGCGTGAATAAAAAAAAATAAAAAAAAATTCACATAATTGCATACGCAAAGTTGTTTAAATGTCATCTGAAATAATAATAAAAAAAAAAAGTTAAAAGATTGGAGGATAAATTGTCCTTATGAAAATGTGTCATTTAATATGCTTTACTAATTAAAATAAAATTACGCCACTGTGGTTTTAATATTCATTTATACATCTATTAATTTAATTCCAGTAAGCCGCTCTTTCTGGTGGTTAATTATACGTTCGTTTATTTGTTTACTTATTTGCCACAGTTTCATCTTTTTTTCATCAGCCGGCTTATTCTTCCAGAGCGTCCTACTGCCAGCATTTTTTGTGCGTGCGTGCGTGTGTGTGTGTGTGTGTGTGTGTGTGTGTGTGTGTTCAAGCACCTATTTTGCATGCAGCTCCATGTATCTCCTCTCCATCTCCAGTGTCTATTTAAAGGTCTCACTCTCTCTTTCTCTGTCTCTTCTCCATATCTTCTCTCTCCTCTCGTGTAATAATATTGCAACACAGCATCAGCGCAGAGCCACTAGCGATTCCATACCAGGCCAGACACACACACACACACACACACACACACACACACACACACACACACACACACACACACACACACACACACACACAAGAACATTTGGGTGAATCACAATTGCTAAGCTAGTTCATCATCCCTCTAATGACGACGTCAGGTGAATCACTTACTTGTGTGGTAGAACAGTGGTACGCGGATTATCTGCATTCTAGCAGAGGTTTGCCGCCTTTGTACGAAGTTAACATTCCTATCGTGTTCCAGTGAGTAACTCCGGGGTTTATTTTTGGGAATGCAGAACAGCTGGTGACTCATGTGCTGTACCTACATACTGCTAATGGGTATGCAGAATTTCATTTGTTTTTATTTTATGGAGTCTCTCCCTTATCGTATATTTTTCAAGGAAGGAAGCTGGAGGTAGAGGAAGATGAGAAAAAGGAGAAAGAAATGAAAAGGGAAGAGAGGAAATTAAATGAAAGACAGGATGAGAAGGGGAAGGAAAAGGTAAGGAAATGAAAAGAAAGGAAAGAAAAAGGATGTGATTGTGTGTTTTGCATGATACTCCTAATAAACCAAGTTTCTGGTGTTCTTGATTTTTTTTTAAACATTTTTTAATAAAATTTATTATTATAATTATTTTTGGGCAATGCATTTTTTTTTTTTTTTTTTCAAATAGACAATGGAAGTTCTGTTTTATGGGAAACGCTGTAGCCATCAGCATTTTCCTTTCTAAGCCCTCTAGCTCCAGCCAACCCGTGCCAAAATCACTGAATATCCCTTTAACAGTTTTGAAAGAAATCAATTCTGCTCATTTACAAAATGCCTTGGCAGCCACACAAACCGAAAAAAAGAAAGAAAAAAAGAAAGAAAAAAAGAAAAAACGTACAGCAGAAAAATGATCAATAAGCAACTTTGAGGGAGAACAAGTCAGAAAATCTCCCAAGATCCTGGCAGCAATACCCCGAGTCTGATGCGATGCCCTCACTTCTAAGGTTAATCATAAAATCGCGATCTCTATAGTGTAGAAGTCTCTGGAATTAGCCTTTGGTTACTACTACTACAACTTTTGCGGGATCGAAATTAGAAATCATGTTCGATTAAGCTCACACTCAAGCAAGCTTGTAAGTATGAATTTGTCATTGTGAAAGTATTGTGTCCATGTTGGAAGCATTATATTAGGCCACCATTGGTACTGTATTACCCAACAGGAACCAACCAATTGTTGTACGTTAAAATGATCAAGATTTTGTTTTTGACCCGATGTTGCGATACAGTTTGAATAACATTTGAATAATTGAAAATGACTCTACTATAATATGGTGCTTGTGGAGCCCATTGTACAGTATGGTATTGCATCAACCGTTTGCTCTCCTGTGGTCTAGTGGTAATCATGCAGAGCTTCACTTCACTGAAGTCTAACTTTGAAAAAGCAAAGGAATCCCAACATCGTCCCTACGTCTGTAGTGTTGCCAAATTAATATCACCACAATGGTTTGACAACCAAAGATTCCTGCTGGGTTGGTTGATTTCGAGTTAAGATTACAGTGGTACCTCGGCATGCGAATTCAATCCATTCCCATAGGAAATAACATAAACGCAGATTCTCTGTTCCAGCCACCCAAAAATATTACCAACATTACTAAGTTCCAAGACTAATAATCATATTTTTGCATATAAAAGCAAGCAAAACATTTGGATCCGACATGTAAATATGAAATAAATAGACAATAAACCTCACTGAACCTTAATTTATGATTCATCTTGGCACCGGCTGCTTTTACAACCAATCCAAAAGTGGTTCTTCTTGCTACCATCTTTTCTAACATTCTTGGGACCCCCTGGTGTCATGTCTTCACTAAATCTTGCACAAAATGCAACAACAACAACAACAAAAAAAAAAAAACACAAAAATATATGTAAACTTTCTTCGCTTGGCTTAGAACGGCTACTGGATGCACGGAACTTAGCCGGGATTCGGTTCAGCCCAGTTCATTTGCTCATACAGTACTTATCACATTCAAGTTTCGCTCTGGAGGTGAAAATGCGCACAAGTCATTCGTATGCCAAGGTATCACTGTACACTGATAAAGGTGACGTCAGGTGAACGTTGACTATGTGCTGTTGGGATAAAGTTTATGAACTGCCGCAACACAATACTGCAATTTACAGTTATTTTTATCTCTCAAGTGAAATGGCTCAGTGTAAGGCTCATGCTGCTAACTGTAGTTTTTGTGCCACCTGCCTGTGAAACCTCGGTGACATGTAAGGATCCTATCGGTCGTTTTGCGCCGTTTTGGCGTCGCTATGTTCTCTGAAACCAATTTGGCCAAACCTGAGCCTTTCTTAAGAAGCGTAGATGTGCATTTTCTAATAACGTCCCCATGCAGCATTAAACAAAATGCACGTTTAGTGGGCAGGGGACATGTCTTCTTTGGAAGACTTGTATCTTTTTTTTTCTCTATTTTTCTTGGACTTGGATCTTTCTGCAACTAAGCCAACATCATCAGCGGATCCCACATGAGAGCATTGAGTCTACTAACTACTGCTAACTACTGGTTCAGCAGGGAACCTGCCACTGAGGATAGTAAATGTACATGCACTGCTTTGTCAAGCAATAAGTACCTCAAAGTCATGTCTCCAAGTCAGAAAATCCCTGACAACTGTAATTTAACAAATCATTCAAGCTGAAAGCCAGAAAAAGCACCCGGTGAACATTCAGGATTCGTTCTGTGAAACTGGACAATGTATGGTTTGGATGTTGTGTGAACACTACAGTATGTTACAGTACAGTGGTGTAGATGCTTAGCAAAACTGTATAGGATACCGCAGTGTCTGAGTCGGAAATGCACAATTGCTTCGTATAACAGAGACACGAGATACAGACCATGTGTGTGGGAACATCCGATTCTCCAACTCTGTCCACTGATGTGCATGCGGTCAAACGTTGTTAAAACTCATGTTAAGCGACATACACCGATCAGCCACGACATGACCACCATTGCCAGGTGAACTGAATAACAGTGATTATAAATTATATGGCAAAATGCCAATTAAATTGAGTATCCATGCATCTACCTCAGAATCCACAGCACCCAAAAGTTCCACTGCTAACATCCTGGTGCCATATCCCGCAGCACACCCGCAGAGATCCTGCGCAGCCACGTCACAAGGCGCCAGAACTGCCCCAATGGAACCCTAGGGGAACCCCAAACCTTGGGTGGTTAAATGTTTTGATTGATCAGTTTAAATACAATAGGTAAATGTTGGACATTTCTCTTGTTTGGAGGTCGTATTTTGCGGTATAGTTTAGGGGAGCAATGTTGTCCCGATGTTGTTTTATGGGTGCAACCAGTCAAAGGTTTGGACACACTTTCGAATTCCATGGTTGTTCCTAATTTTTATTTCTTTTACATTGTAAATTAATACTGAAGGTATCCAGTAGTCCAATAGTATATCAGTTGATTATTGAGATGTGTCTGCTACTTATGACCTTTAAAGCCTTTATAACAGCACTAATCTTAGATGTTGTTTTGTTAATTGGTGATTTCTGAGGCTGGTGACTCTAAATGAACATCTCCTCTACAGCAGAGGTAAATTTTGGTCTTGCTTTCCTGGTAAGGTCTTTATGGGAACCAGGTTCATCATGGTGCATGGGTTCCTCCTGTGTATAAAACAAACAAACAAACAAACAAACAAACAACAGAAAAACCTTCCCTGGTGTGGCATTATGTAATCATGTATGATTTTTCCCATCATAGAAGAACATCACACTCATTGTGTTTGACATAATATAGATGAGTAATGAACAGAAAAATTAAGAAAATCAGTTTCTGTTGATATCTTTTAATCACTTAATTTGTTCTTTTTATTCTAATATGTTTAGTGCTCTAATTGTTCTAAAGTTCTGTTTTTTTTTTTTTTTTTTTTGCAGAAATAAACAACATAAATTACATTTGTATGTATATTATATTTATCTTTGAGTATGCTTTTTAAAAATATTAACTATTTTAAAAGTTTTGATTTAAGGGCAGTGGAGGCTGGTTCTCCCCCACATGCTTTCTCAGGCATTAAGTGTTTTTTGTTTTTTTTAATCCATTTGAATATTTTGGTAGGATTACATAGGAACCTGTAATGACTATAGAAAAGGTATGATGACTGATATGCCTGCGCCATGGTCAAATCAAAGTCCTGAGTGCATAATCTATGTAGGAGTGAAGCCATTATAAAAAAAGAAAGAAAAAAAACAAAGCAGTATAATGTTAATGCAGTGAGAGAAAAAGGAAAGTGTTTCCGGACAGCATATCTTTATTTAGAAACCTTTTACACCTCTATGGCTTATTTGCCTAGCCTCGGGAATTAAATGTACAATTGCTAAAGTGGTTGTCTAAAAAAAAACAAAAAAAAAACAAGCGCACACACAGACCAGATGTCCTCTTAACTAGGGCTGTGAAAGCTGTGCCATAGTTATTCCCAAACCCTTGAGGGGTAGTTGCGAAACATTTCTCTGCAAATAAAGATGAAGTCAAGAAAGGCTGAAGTGTATGCAAGTTCATTGGCTTGTACCTTGCTCTTGATGTGTTGAAATTTGTTTAATCAATTCATTCTGACTTTGATCCGTGTGATCTACTAAGATAGTATTACTAAACTCCTGATGATGCCTCTCAAGACTTACCCACTTTTTACCTTTTCTTTTAAACAGAGATCCAAATCAACCGGTACCACAAGACACCAAGTTCATACACACCAAACCCAATCGGTTTGAAGAAGTGGCCTGGTCCAAGTACAACCCCAAAGATCAGCTGTACCTTCACATCGGCCTGAAGCCAAGAGTTCGAGACCACTACCGTGCCACCAAGGTGGCCTTCTGGCTGGAACTTGTGCCTCACCTTCACAACATCAATGAACTTTTCCAATATGTCTCGACCACCACCAAGATTCCACCGCAGGACACTACGCCCTTCCCTTATACCAAACGACTAGGGAAAACCTGGCCGTCTACAACGCGCCATCCGGGAATCCCTTCTTCAAATCCCAAGCAAACCACTGACAAGCACAAAGGCAACGAGCCCCCCGAGGACTCTGCTGTCATGATCGAAACCAAGCGCGACTACTCGACGGAACTGAGCGTGACTATTGCAGTGGGTGCGTCACTGCTTTTCCTGAACATCCTGGCCTTTGCTGCGCTCTACTACAAGAAAGACAAGCGGCGCCACGAGTCTGGTCGTCGGGGTACCAGTCCGCAACGCAACGTCAACTCCAATGCTAACGACGTCTCGCGGATGCAGAGCGACGAGCTCGCCTCATTGCAGATGAAGCAGCAGCAACAGCAACTGGAACAACAGCTTGAAAACGAGCACCGGCACGAATGCGAGTCACTGAGGCTGGCATGCCCACCTGATTACACGCTCACCCTCCGCCGATCTCCCGACGACGTGCCGCTCATGACGGCCAGCACCATCACCATGATTCCCAGCTCGCTTGGTGGCATGCAGCCCTTGCACAATTTTAATGCCTTTGTCGGGACTCAGAACAGCACCAACCTCCCCCATGCTCATTCCACTACCAGGGTATAGCTGCACGCTTTCAGAATACCTTCAGACTACCACCTGCTCGCTGTACTACTCTTAGGAAGTCAGGGTTGGTTTACTCCTGGCGTCGAGCTTAGAACTGAAGTCATGGATGATAAATTGCTCCTCCTGGAGATTGATTCTCAGTGGATAAGATTATTTTGCTATACCTTCTTTAAAGAATATGAGTCCAATATAATCTGTTTGGTGGGGACGAAAGGAATGTTAATAAAGTTCACACTGTACTCAGAGCCAAGTGGAGTGGGAATATTTTACCAAAAGTAATTCCGGACTGTTGTTGGACTAGTTTGATTGCACAGGGGACACTTAGAAGCTAATGATTTAAAAGGCATCGAGGATCTGTTAAAGCTCGGTACTGTTGATCCTATATCAAACGACGAGTTTGGAAGAACACTGTATTTTGAACACACCTACTTTTCCGACACATATTGGACAAGGGAACAGAATTCTAAAATCTCCCAGCCTGAAATGTATTTATGACAAATTTGTAAAGATGAAAATGATGTAAATAGCTGTGAGTTACAAATCCAATACTAAAGAAAGTTACAAATGCTTTTACTGTTGTTTTTGGTTCTAAATATTACTATTAACAAGCTTGTGCTCTTCTTTTTTTTTTTGTTGTTGTTGTTGAAATGACTGTGTATATATATCGATCATAATCATCGTTTTACTTTTAAGAAAAGGGAAAGTTCATGTTCACATTTCACTTGCAATAGTAAAGAAAAAAAAGTAATGATTATTTTAACACATAACCATAAGTGTGCATTTAGTGGCCCTTTACCTTTTCTGCCTAGCAAAAAAAAGTAGATTGTTCAAAACCAGCTTCTTGCATTCATGACAAAAATGGAGGAAAACAGTCTACAGTAGTGATGATAAAAACTGGCTATTACTGTATAAAGAGAATTTAGATTTTTATATATATATATATATATATATATATATATATATATATATATATATATATATATATATATAAATTACATGGCCGTTATGATATTTTACCTGGAATCATAGCACTAGCCTTTTTTTTTTTATTTTTTATTTTTTTATGAATCACATAATGGTGAAACTTTTGATGGTGTTTCTCTAACATCAGTTCCGAGCCATCACAGTCAGACAAAGACCACAAAGTTTCCATCCTAAAAGCATCATAGAATGCAGTGGGATAAATGATCTAAATATGAATTCATACTACTTTCTAGCCAGGTCTCTGTCAGGTTTTCACAGCGTCTATCCGGGTCACTGCTAAATCATTTTAAAAACACGTTAGCAAGTGAAATGTTTTTATCTGTCAACAAACCAAACACAGGATTAGTAAGCTAATTTCTAGTCAAATTTTACTAAAATTGTAAGTGAAACATTTTATCATTTAGTTAGCAGATAATTTCGTTAGAAAGAAGCAAAATTCTCTTCCAATAGAATGAGAAAATTACACTTACAGTTAAAATTGTAAGTAAAATTTTATTAGAAATAAGCATAATATTCTTATATTTGGTTCGTTATCTTATTTAAAAAAATATATAGGTAAATGTAGCAAAATTCAAGATATTTGATAAAAGATTTAATGCTTTTTTTTTTTTCAGTTTCGTTGATTTGGCCAGGGCCATTGAGATTGAATGGGTCGCAGCACGAACCTGAAGAGGTCGTTGACGTAGTAACAACACCGACATCCCAGTGACAACAATACAAACTTTCCCGTCTGCACCATGCTCGTAGTTTGGCGATGAAATCCCTAAGAGGTGTTAGTTATTGTACTAGCTTATACCACGTCCTCCACATCAAAGGGAGACAATACAACTGTACACCCTTACCGGTTTCTACTGCATTCCTGCCAAGTTGTACAATTATTTGAAGACATAGTGGCTCAGTGTGACAGGGGTTTTAGGTTCCATATTGTTCTGTATCAGAGAGCTACTGCTTCGATTCCAGGTGCCATTACAAAACAGCTGAAAACAGCATCTTGTGTCCCCAACAGCTGTAGGTCATTCACACCATCTGCTTCATTCTGTATTTTTATTTCCATACCATGATTTCCGTTAAATGCACCACTGCCTGAAGTGAAAAATGTGGCCAACAATGTACTGTTTAGAATTTTAAAAAGGGCAAAAGAAATAGCCCAGGCAGTGGATTTTGCTCTATTAGTTGGATATGTTTGTAAAGAAGTATATGTTAGATATTTCTACTTGTCATATGCTAGCAATATGTATTGTGCCAGGCTTGTGATATTTTTGGGTTCCAACGCAAGTGAATGAATGTAAATATAAGAAGAAACTATAAATAATATTAAAAATCATTAACCCTAATATTTTAGTTCTGCATCCTGTAAGAAAGCTGCTTGGAAGCGCAAGCGAAGAAAAAAAAAAAAAGAGAGAGAGATAAAGCGAAACGAAATTTATAAAGTTACCTTTGTATATTGAATCTACAGTACGATATTCATCATAGGCCCTTCAGCTGTCAATAATTCAAGGGTGAAGTGTAGGATTCTACATAATAGTTTGTCTTATATTGTTTGCGGTTTTTTGCCTTAAGTGATAGATGATATTTCTGGCTGGACACCTATATAATTTTTTTTCTGCAACGTTTCTAATAAAAATCAATATTTTCTAACGTGCTGTCTGCCTGTGGACTTGGATTGTCAGGGGAGGAAATGTAAACAGCCACAAAATGAGCATCATGAGACCTTTGCTTCCACATATAATATCTGATATAATCACCGCTGGAATAGATTATTATTATTTTTATTTTTTTTTGTCTTGTTGCAATGCATATATTTAAGCCTTGATAATTGATCATGGAGTGTTCACCTTTCTAAGTGGGAGCTGCTAAGTAGGTTTAGTTTAGTAACATTTTAAAGCTTTGTCAGCATCTAATTGACTTATTATTAGAGTAAATTACTGGTGCAGACCATTTTAGAGAAATGAGTGCAGTGCTGCCAACATCGCTAACAGGAAAATCTTAGCAGGCAGAAAGAGAGACTCTCAGAGAATGGGACTTGCTACTATGCTATACAATGCTACAGCTAAGGTTTGTATGTTGGTGTTCTTTTGTGGCCATGTATGGTACCGCGCAAAAGGGTCGCAGAGATGCCTGGCGCCTATCCCAGGAGACTTGGGACACGAGGAGAGGTGCACCCTGGATGGGGTGCCAATCCATCGCAGGGCACACTCAATCTTATTCACACACTACGGGGAGTTTGGAAACACCAACCGCCCTGTTCTGCATGGCTTTGGACTGTGGGTGGAAATCGGAGCATCCGGAGGAAGGAGCCAGGCTTTCTAGTATTTAATACTTGAGCAGTAGCTCCCCAAGCGGATTTTCTTGGATCTCCTCTTATTTTTGGCTTTCATTTTTAGTCCATTTTTAATTCTCATCTACCATGCGGAAGCATGATTCCCAGCCAATGCGCCAACCCTTGCCACTGGATGCAAAATATAAAATGCAAGGGCTGCGTCAGGTAGGTAAAACCTGGGCCAAATTGTTGTGGGAATCAGTTGGTCCTTGTGGTGACCCCTCAACGGGAGCAGCTGAACGATTAACAAAAACATCTGAGTGGTCGGAAGAGACGAGAGAGGAAATGAGGTTGCTGTTGAGGTTATTACATAAACAACCAATTTGTAGGTTGCAGCCTGCAAAGGGCCTCAAGATATGGTCAAGAATCATGTAGATTGTTTAGTTTAATCCACATAATTAAATTGAATATGAAGAAACAAGGGCTGTGCTCACAAGTTTGTATGATATATGACCGGTGAAGCCAGATGTGTAGGATTTAAAGGAATATATGAACAAATGCAGGGTTATAAATATTCAAACATCATCATCATCATCATCATCATCATCATCATCGCCAGCATATTCCCAACTCCCTTTGAGAGCTGCAGTTTGAGTTTATCGAACCCATTCTACCTGGTTTTTAAGGTCTTACTCTGCCATGGTGGCATGGTGCTTTGGGGTTTGTGTCTTTTTGTTGGAACAAACTCTGCTTACAATGGTGAGAACGTTCCCACCTTACTAAGATCGAACCTTCCTCTCTAACCAGTCTTCTCCAGAATCCAGTGCAAAAAGGAATTTTTATTTTATTTTATTTTGTAGTACCTTCAAAGCTTAAACTGGTTGACTAAAGCAAGTGCGTCTCATTTCGGTCTTAATCCCAGTGCACAGATCTGTTGATCTTTATTTTTCTTACTAAACTTGTTAGTGAATTCCGAGTCAAATAAAAAGCGAATACTGCAATATTTAACAAACGAATTTCTTCTGTCTTGGATGATTTCGCTTGCACATGGGACACTACAGAAGGCATCAAGGCTCCCTCAAAGCTTTGTACTGTTCATCCCGTGTCCTTCATCTTTCTTCAGAGAGCAGTACGACGAATACAGTATGTACTGCACTGTATGTGTGTCTCATTTCTAACTGCATCCTGGTACATGTTTCTGTTTATCTTAGAGAATGCTTAGTTGCTTTTCAAAAACAATATAATCATTTCCCAATAGAATGTTAATAATCTCAACTTGGGCTTTTCTTGAGGAGTAGACAAACTCCACTCACAAAGTCTCGGCTTCACGATTTTGATCTTTGCACCAGTTTTATTTCCCTTCATTATGTCAATTATGAGTGAAATTGGAAACACCTGAATGTAAGTGTGTAGTAAAACCGAGTTGTCCCACTCTAGACTGACATCCCGTTAAGGGTCTTTTCCCAGATCACACCCAGTGTTCCCAGGACTTTGCAGGCTTTGCACCGGACATGACCTTGACCAGGATAAAATAGTGACCTGAAGATGAATAAAATTTAAAACAGAACTTGCAATAAGCTGGCAAAAGGTCAAGTGGAAGAGTAGACCTCGACTTGTGAACCATCATCACCCAGAAACTGGGTATTACAGTTGGGTTTTTTTGCCACATCCACCCATACTGTAAAGTCCTGACCTCGTTTCAAGTAATTTCAACATGTTTGGGCCATTGAAGGAGTTCCTGGGAGGCCGGTATTTCTGACATACAGCAGGCAGTCCGATCATGGCTCTGGCATACTGAGAAAGCTGTCTACCTTGGTATCCAAGCAGTAGTGAAAATTCCTGGTCTACATTTATAGACGCCTGCTATTACAAAGGCATCTACTCTAGTACTGTAACTGGCCCTCCTGGTGGTAAGCTAATGAAGCAGAGCCATGCCTATCACTATGAACTGTATCACTGGAGCAGCATACATGAGGGGGTCAAAGAGGATGATTAGTTTGAATAAAACTCTGTGCCAGCAGTTGCCCACAGACACATTGAAATTAAATGTATCTGATGCTGTTTCCCGTAATAGTTGTGCCCGCAAGCTGTGCTGTGTGGGCACAACATCTGCAGTGAGGAATCGGTCTCTTTTTCTTCTTTTGGTTATGATCCTCTGGAAGAAAGACTTTCATAACTGTAGGACTGTTGTGGGCAATTTTATGGAAATGGAACTTTGATTCAGCGAGACATGCTTTTGGTTCTCTTGTTGAGGTCAATGAATTCTTAATCGGAGGGCATCTGCCCGTCATCGGTATAGAAATATCTCTCGATAAACTGGTGCATATCTGAGCCTATCACATTCATATCGAATGCTTTGGTAGCCTGATTGGTTCTGTAGATGGCAGCAGCTAGCGAAGTATTACCAAAGACGTGACCCTTCAGTCAGAACACAATAACAACTTTTATGCTATCGTCGTCCATGAACCTCAAGAGGTTTTTTTTTTTTTTTTGTATTCCACCTGGACCAGGAAACAATGGAGCATTTGCTGACTATCGTTAATAGAAGCAAGCTGCAAGCTATTATCAAGATCCGGGCGTATGAGCAACACACTTGAATTTGAGGGAAAGAGCATCCTAATCTGCTTAGGCCTTTGAGGTTGTTAGACTCCAAAATTGGTATAGTAAGTGCACTCCTCATTCTTTTTTTCTCAGTAGTACTTCATTCTCTAATGAGGTCTCCCATGAGGATCTCAAACCGATATTGCATTTAATATTTGTGAGAAAAAAAAAGAGGGTGTTGCAAGCTGATGTCTGGGCGATCTAAAGGAGCAATGGGCAATGGGCCTTGTCCCTATACCCTTCATTGGCCACAGTCATTAAAAAGACAAGTCTAACCATAAATGAAGCAGATCTACTGTCTGGTTTGAACACTGTACACCCCACACTCACTCACTTATCGTCTATACCACTTTATCCTGGGTCACGGGGGGCCTGGAGCCTATCCCAGGAAACTTGGCGCACGAGACAGGGTACACCCTAAATGTGGGTGGAAATCCATCACAGGGCACACACTCACAAACGTAGCCACTCATTCACTGAGGCAGTGTTATGATCTTGGGTTGCTTCAACTGGTTCTTTCTAGACTCAGCAACATATTCAAATAAAATGAAGTCAGCTGAATGTACAGATTGAGCAAGTTATCACATCAGTGGTGCTTTTTTTTTTTTCACACAGTGGTGGCACGGTGGCTTAGTGGTTAGCACTGTGGCCTTTCACCTCCAGGGTTGATGGTTTGATTCCAGACTCTGGTCTGTGTGCATGGAGTTTGCATGTCCTCTCTGTGCTTGGTGGGTTTCCTCTGGGTACTTCGGTGTCCAAAAAAACATGCAGATTAGTCTAAATGGCGTTCCCGAATTACTCACACTGTGTGAATATGTGTGTGTGTGTGTGTGTGTGTGTGTGTGTGTGCACTGCGATGGTTTGGCCCCCTGTCCAGAATGGTGTTTCCCTGTCCGCCTCGTGCTCGAAGTATAAGTACTCTAAGTGCTCTAGGGCCCTCCTGCTACCCTGTATACAAGTTATGAAGCAGTACTGATGATGATGATGATGATGATGATGATGATGATGATGATTGCATGGGCATCATCATCATCATCGTCTATACCAGAATTGGAATGGAATTGTGAAAGAGTGGTTCTGGGAGGATGAGGAACCATTTTCACATATTACTTGGCCGCTATATTTTTACACCATAATTAAAGCAAAAGGCGGCTGAAGGACCTGGGAAGGCATGTACTGTACCATCTCCAGTGCAAGGTGTGTACTTGCTGTATTTAGGCTCTGACCTTCTGTACTGTCCATAATGTCTAACAAGCTGTCTAGACGTGCACTTCACTGGTCATGAAATGAACAATACCAAGATCTGTTCCTAAGGTGCTACAGTATGTTGGTCTTCATTCCAATGTTAATGCTATTTACACTTTGGGATAATTACATGCTTCACCGGTGGCTAATTTGCTGTTTTAACTAATGCACATAGTAATGTTTGTGTGCAGACTCAAATCAATTAGGAAGCAGCAAGGGGCCCAACTTTCACTCAGCATGAGGTCCAGTAATGGGGTCATATTCTCTGTCCTCCTATCCATCACGAGGTACTGTTTGTTTTATTCATTTAAAAGTTGGTTTGGCACGTATAAGCCTACTTATAATAAACCTTTCTAAATAAATAAATAAATAAATAAATAAATTAAATAATAATAATAATAATATATAATAATAATTATTATTATTATTATTACACAAGAATATGCAACCTACAGCAAACTAATCTTATGCCAACAGTGATGTGCAGAATGTGTATGGACCAATCCTTGAATGTTAAGCAAACTCACAACATTTAACATGCTTCGTTGGAATCATTATAGCTTGTTTTGCACTCGACTTGTTGTTTGCCCCGTCCAGAGTTTGTGGTGTGAGATTGTAGACAACCTGGCAATAATAACCTATTGAGCTATTGATTGCACTTGTGTAAAGATCAAAATTAATTCTGCTTATTAAGTCAGCTTAAGGCAGCTGTGCATTGACAAACAGCATGTTTCCCAGCAGCCAGACAGCTTGCTCTTTATTTAGCTCTTACATATCTGTATTCGCGTCGGATAAAAACAAGTAGACTGAACTAAGGGAAATGAATTGTAAATTCTTTAGGCTGGTCTGCTTTGTGTGTGTGTGTGTGTGTGTGTGTGCGCGCGTGCGCGTGCGCGTGTGCGTGTGTGTGTGTGTGTGACCGAGAGAGAGAGTAAATCAATTTAGTAAAATGTGTTTTATGCTAGGCTGACATCTTTAATTATCTCATGCGCATTGATTTAATTATTTGTCCAAGAAAAGCAGAAAGAACACAAACTAGGAACCATAAACTCTAAACTCTAAAATAAAACCAGGAATTAAGGAAGGAAATTTAATAAGCATGGATGTAAGTCCTAAAATTACACATGGCATCAGACTAATGTCAGACCAGCTCAGTCCACAAAGACTGAAGGCTTGATTACTAGCTTATCAAACTCCTTGATTTCTTGAATTTCTAGCAACTTGGTCCTCTTGTTCTTGGTTTTCGTACAGTAGTATAACCCCTTGATGTTGTGCACATTGTAATACAGATAACGATCACATCTCCGGTATAAACCAGAATACAGTAGTAAGATTTTGTATTTTAAGGGTGTAATGCAGTGACAGTACTAAATATCTGCATCCGCTTTCTTCCCCAAATATCCATAGCTGTATTTATATTAGGTTTGTGTTTAAATCTGAAGTGGTATTGATTTAATTTTACTTTAGATGTAAAAATGCATGACCATTCCTCAACCTCAGCTACATCACATAAGCGTACTGTATATACACGCGTGGACACAATTGTTGGTACCCTTCAGACAATGAAAGAAAAACTCACAATGGTCACAGAAATAACTTTAATCTGACAAAAGTAACAATAAATAAGAATTCTATGAATGTTAACCAATGAAAGTCAGACATTGCTTTTCAACCATGCTTCAACGGAATTATAAAAAAAAAAATGAACTCATGGAACAGGCCTGGACAAAAATGATGGTACCCCTAACATAATAGTTTGTTGCACAACCTTTTGAGGCAATCACTGCAATCAAACGATTCCTGTAACTGTCAATGAGACTTCTGCACCTCTCTGCAGGTATTTTGGCCCCCTCCTCATGAGCAAGCTGCTCCAGTTGTTTCCGGTTTGAAGGGTGCCTTTTCCAGACAGCATGTTTCAGCTCCTTCCAAAGATGCTCAATAGGATTGAGGTCAGGGCTCATAGAAGGCCACTTTAGAATAGTCCAATGTTTTCCTCTTAGCCATTCTTGGGTGTTTTTAGCTGTGTGTTTTGGGTCATTGTCCAGTTGCAAGACCCATGACCTGCGACTGAGACCCAGCTTTCTGACACTGGCCAGCACATTTCTCTCTAGAATCCCTTGATAGTCTTGAGATTTCATTGTACCCTGCACAGATTCAAGACACCCTGTGCCAGATGCAGCAAAGCAGCCCCAGAACATAACAGAGCCTCCTCCATGTTTCACAGTAGGGACAGTGTTCTTTTCTTCATATGTTTCATTTTTCCATCTGTGAACATAGAGCTGATGTTCCTTGGCAAAAAGCTCCATTTTTGTCTCATCTGTCCATAGGACATTCTCCCAGAAGCTTTGTGTCTTGTCAACATGTAGTTTGGGATATTCCAGTCTGGCTTTTTTCTGATTTGTTTTCAACAATGGTGTCCTCCTTGGCCGTCTCCCATGTAGGACACTTTGGCTCAAACAACGCCGGATGGTGCGATCTGACGCTGATGTTCCTTGAGCATGAAGTTCACCTTGGATCTCTTTAGAAGTCTTTCTGGGCTCTTTTGTTACCATTGGGATTATCCGTCTCTTTGATTTGTCATGAATTTTCCTCGTGCGGCCACGTCCAGGGAGGTTGGCTACAGTCCCATGGATCTTAAATTTCTGAATAATATGTGCAGCTGTAGTCACAGGAACATCTAGCTGCTTGGAAATGGTCTTATAGCCTTTACCTTTAACATGCTTGTCTATAATTTTCTTTCGAATCTCCTGAGACAACTCTTTCCTTCGCTTCCTCTGGTCCATGTTGAGTGTGGTACATACCATGTCACCAAACAACACAGTGACGACCTGGAGCCCTATATATAGGCCCACTGACTGATCACAAGATTGTAGACACCTGTGATGCTAATTAGTGGACACACCTTGAATTAACATGTTCCTTTGGTCACATTAGTTTCAGTATTTTCTAGAGGTACCATCATTTTTGTCCAGGCCTGTTCCATGAGTTGATTTCTTTTAATAATTCTGTTGAAGCATGGTTGAAAAGCAATGTCTGACTTTCATTGGTTAACATTCATAGAATTTTTTTGAATTATTACATTTGTCAGATTAAAGTTATTTATGTGACCATTGTGAGTTTTTCTTTCATTGACCGAAGGGTACCAACAATTTTGTCCACGTGTGTATAATTGATCTCATCTAAAAACGTGCTTTAAAAAAAAAAGAAAAAAGAAAAAAAAATTTAATAAGTTATTATTTATTTTTGTGCCTTTCTGGGATATTTTGTGACAAATGTAGATGGTGGCAAAAATTACAAGTTCTGTACTTAAAGTAATGCGAAAAACAAAAACAAACAAACAAACAAAAAAAGGCCAAAATATGGTATTGGTGCTAAAAAGTCTCTCACCGAGGTGAAAAAGCAAATTTTCAGATAGAATCATATATTTCTTATACGGAAACATGCATACACATTTATTTACATTTATTACCAGATAAAAAGAAACACATTTGCTACAGTAAATACAATTTCATGCCCTTTTATGTTTTAGTGTCCGTAACCTTTTTTGAATTCAAATCTTTCAACGATCGTAACTGTCATTCAGATGAAACTTGGCCAGTTTAGATTTCAAATGGAAAAAACACAAACCTGAAAATATTGTATTATTCTATAGTGAAATTCAAAATTATATTGTAACGTTATTGCAACATGGATTTGACATGGTTACAGACACTACAGATGTTTTGAATTTTTTAACTTTTAAGAAAAAAAAATGCTTCTAGAAGCTTACACCAACTTTAATACCAATACTCATAAAGAAATATGAATATTTAGCATTTTAAATGATTTAGTGTTTGAAGCGTATTTTTGGGACACATACTGTATAATATCATCTCTCCAAAACGTTAGCAACTTGAAATGTTTAAATCAAATCAAATCAAATTCAAATTTTATTTGTCACATACACAGTCATACACAGTACGATATGCAGTGAAATGCTTATACGACCGCTCCGTGACCTTAAATAATTTTTACAAAAGGAACCTATAAAACAGATTCCAACAAAGTTACAAAATATATATATATACATAAAATCTGAAGTATGAAAGAATGTGCTCTTGTCAGAAGTGGGATGTGATGTAATATATTGCGACTATAGTCTGTGAAAACTTGAGGTAGTTTTTTAATGAGATGAGGGGGGTGTGAAAAGAAGTCCTTGAAGTGTGCAAAATGTGCATATGTGCATATATATGTGCAATGTGCATTGACATAATTGTCCGTTCTGTGTGTGCAAGAAAATGCAAAGGTGTTTAGTCCAGTGTGTTGGTTTGATTGAGAGACCGTATCGCCTGCGAGAAGAAGCTCCTTCTCAGTCTCTCTGTATTGGCCTTGAGGGAGCGGAAGCGCTTCCCAGACCGCAGCAGAGAGAACAGTCCATTGCTGGGGTGGCTGGGGTCCTTCATGATCTTCCTGGCCTTGGTCCAGCACCGCTTGCTGTAGACAGAGTGCAGGTCAGGAAGCTCAGTTCGGATGATGCGCTCAGCTGATCGCACCACCCTCTGTAGGGCTCGTCTGTCCTGCATGGTGCTGTTCCCGAACCAGGTTGCGATGTTTCCCGTCAGGATGCTCTCTATGGTGCAGGAGTAAAAAGTTCCTGAGCACCTTAGAGGGCAGTCTAAAGTCTCTCAGGCGTCTGAGGTGGTAGAGACGCTGTCGGGCCTTTTTCACCACGGTGTTGATGTGACACGACCATGATGGGTCCTGCGTGATGTGAACACCGAGGTACTTGAAGCAGTCCACTCTCTCCACTGGGCTCTCGTTGATGACGGGGGTCTGGTAGTTCCTCTCCTGCTTAGTGCTGAAGTCCACTATCAGCTCCTTTGTTTACTGACATTTAGAAGAAGGTTGTTCCTCTGGCACCAGTTCTCCAGATTTCCAATCTCCTTCAAGTAGGCCGTCTCGTCGTTGTCAGAGATCAGGCCCACCGCGACGGTGTCGTCAGCAAACTTGATGATGGTGGTGGAGCTGGTAGTGGCCGCACAGTCATGTGTGTACAGAGAGTACAGCAGGGGGCTCAGAACACGGCCCTGTGGGGCTCCAGTGCTGAGAGTGAGAGAGGCTGAGACGTGTCCACCCATCCTTACAGCCTGTGGTCTCCCAGTTAGGAAATTAGAGATCCACTGACATAGAGATGAGCTGAGTCCCAGATGCTCCAGTTTGGTGGTGAGTGTGGAGGGAATTATGGTATTAAATGCTGAGCTGTAGTCGATGAAAAGCATTTTAACATAATTCCCCCTTCTAGTGTCCAGGTGAGTGAGTGTTGTGTGGAGGAGATGAAAGATGGCATCATCTGTGGAGCGGTTCGGGCGTTATGCAAACTGTAGTGGGTCCAGAGTGTCGGGTAGTGAAGAGATGATGAAGTCTCTGACCAGCCGTTCAAAGCATTTCATCACCACTGAGGTGAGGGCTACAGGTCGATAGTCATTGAGGGAAGCAGGATGTGGTTTCTTCGGAACAGGAACAATGATGGACTCTTTGAAGCATGTGGGGATCACCGACTGAGATAAGGAGAGGTTGAATATCTCTGTGAACACAGGTGCAAGCTGGTCTGCCCAGGCTCTGAGGACTCGACCTGAGATGCCGTCTGGTCCTGCTGCTTTCCTGGTGTTCACTCTCCTGAAGGCTCTCCTCACGTCATGCTCGGAGATGATGAACGCGTTTCCGGTGCTGGCAGTGACTTCCTCTCCGCAGCCGTTAGCAACGCTAGCATTAGCAACGCTAGCATTAGCAACGCTAGCGTCTTTAGCTGCAGCCTCGAAGCGAGCATAAAAGGTGTTCAGCTCGTCTGCCAGAGTCATGTCCGCGTTCGTCATACGGGATGTTGGTGTTTTATAGTCCGTTATTGTCCTTAGTCCCTGCCACAGGCTCCTAGAGTCACTCTGTTGGAGTTGTGACTCTAGTTTCCTTCCGTAGCGCTGCTTCGCCTCTTTAACCGCCTTCCGGACGTTATAGGGCGCAGCCTTGTACTGGTCCATGTCCCCCGATGCAAGTCCCGCGTTGTAGGCAGCGGCGCGAGATCTCAGAGCGTCGCGGATGGTTTTATCCACCCACGGCTTCTGATTGGGAAACGTTCTGATGGTCGATTTCTGCACGGTATCATCCGCTAGTTTCCCGACGAATCCCACGACCGCTTCCGTAAACATGCTGACGTCATCGGAGCTGTTCCGGAACATGTCCCAGTCTGCGGCATCGAGTGCGTCCTGAAGCGCGGCCACCGATTGGTCCGTCCAGCGCGCGACCTCCCTCTGAACCGGAAGTTCCTGTTTAAGCCTTTGTTTATATTTTGGCATGAGGAAGATGGCGGCATGGTCGGATTTCCCAAACGGTGGGCGAGATTGTGCCTTGTAGCCGTCCTTGACTGTTGTATAACAATGGTCCAGTGTCCTTTCACCCCTGGTTGGGCATGTGATGTGCTGATGAAAGTTCGGCGCTGCGCGTTTGAGGGTGGCACTGTTAAAGTCCCCCGCCACAATAAGCGCAGCGTCCCGGTGCTGTGTCTGGTGCTGTGTGAGTGCCTCATGCAGCTCGCATAAGGCAGTGTCCGTGTCCGCTTGTGGCTGAATATAAACGGCGCTGATTATGACCGATGTAAACTCCCGAGGAAGATAAAAAGGACGACACTTGATGGTCAATAGTTCCAGGTTGGGTGTGCAGGAGCGTGCGAGAGGAACAACGCTCGCGCTGTTGCACCAGCTGCTGTTCACCATTAAACACACGCCGCCTCCCCTTGTCTTCCCCGAGTTCCTTGTCCTGTCCATGCGGTGAACCGAGAAGAACTCGGCCGGCTGGATGGCGTGGTCCGGCACCGCTGGGTTCAGCCATGTCTCGGTGAAGCAGAGAAGATTGCAGTCCCGAATGTCTCTCTGGAACTTTATCCTGGCCCTGAGGTCATCGAGCTTGTTCTCCAGTGACTGGACGTTGGCGAGCAAGATACTAGGCAGAGGAGTGCGGTGTGCACGGGCTCTCAGCCTGTTCCTGACGCCGGCTCGTTTCCTCGGGGCCGCCGCTTCGCGTCGCGTCCTTTGTTTTCCCTCAGGATCTCACTCGGCCAGCTCGGATCCGGAGTCAAAAACGTCGAATTGTGAGTACATTGTAGACCAATAGAAATAAGAGCATCTCTATCGTACCTAATGCACTCAATTGTGATGAATTGGCCGGATTAAAGTTACTAGAAATTAAATAAAAAGACGAAAACAAAGTAAAGTCGGTCGGAGCAGTCGTGACGGCAGCCGACCTCACCGGCGCCATCTTGTTCAGGGAAGCAAGATGAATCAGTTCCGTATTGCAGAAGTAGATTCTTTTGGCACACATTTTCTGTATTATAACATCGGGAAAATATAACTAAATTCAGCACTAATACTGCTCCATGACAAGCAATGCATTTGCACCGTTGCTGCAACTCTCGAATCCACTTTTAAAATCCCACTTGTCTCAGCTGATGGTCATCCACCGTGCTACAGAATGTTTTATGGAGATGACACCATTGACAAGAGGATTGTGCACAGATGGATGAAGAAAGGGGAAACCAGGATTGCAGCACCTCAGCCAAGTTATGCATTGCTTTCAGGACAGCCATCATAAAAACAACAGTTATTATTTTCACAAAACCCTGACCAGAGAGTTCATAAATATAAAGGAATGATGAATAACCGCAGCGAGAGTTGACTACCTAAGGGATATATATATATATATATATTTAAATCAATTATTTTTTTATATTTTAAAAGTAAAAAAATATTGTAGTGTGTGTGTGTATATATATATATATACAATATTTTTTTACGTGATATCATAAAAATACATTTATATTATAAGCACTGTATATCAAAGATAATATTTACTTAAAGCTGATTCCTCTAAAATAAATAAATAAATAAATAAATAAATAAATAAATAAATAAAATGTATTGTGTCAGTGCATGCACCTCTGAGACTTTTCACTTCAAAGCACGTAGACCCTAGAGCTCGGTAGCGACGCAGGAAGTGCCGACACAGTGATAATGATTTTATTACAATGGGCTGAGTCCAAGAAACTACAGCCATCTATATTTTGGCTGAACCTTTAGTTATTGAATCATGCTACATGACATAAAAAATTGGGAAGAGGCTTCCTAATACACATTTTATAGATTTTTTTATTATGATTATTATTAGTTTAATTGAAAAAAGTCCACTGAACTCATACACTAGACACGAGGGGGGTCACATTACTGTACTTGGAGGGAGACGAAACATTGGCTGATGAACAAACTGGCTGTGATTTATTTACCATAACACCGAATGTATTATTCATTCATTTTATTTTATATACCGCTTATCCTGTACAGTACACATGGTGGTGGGAATCCTGGAACCTATCCCAGGAGACGTTGGACATACGGTTGGCTAAATCTATCACAGGACACACACCGCTTTGGGTAAGTTTGGAGTGTCCGGAGGAAACTCACCAGGCTTATCCCAGGAGACTTGGGGCGCACACACACTCACAGGTTCGTTCACCCACTACGGGCAATTTGGGAATGCCAATTTGTATTATCTGCATGTTGTTGGTCTGTTGGTGGAAACCGGAATACCTGGCGGGAACCCACCAAGCACGGGGAGAACATGCAAACTCCATGCACACAGACCCCGAGCCAAGAATCGAACCCTTGACCCTGGAGGTGTCAAGGGTTCTACGCACCACAAAACCACACCACCTGCATGTGCTATTATTTACATAAGGTTTTACCATATAAACCATTGCAATGTAAATCTTTACACTTTCTGCTTTGAGAATAAAATTCAATAGATAAAATAAATTTTTCCGTGACTTTAAAAACTTGTCCCATGTTAACTGTCCTTTGATATAATGCTTGTCTCCAAATGTCGAGTGCATCATAGAGTGTAGTGACCTACAAAAAAATGTTAAATAAAAAAAAAAAGTTGGTGAGGGAAGAAAAGAGCTCAGAGGCACGTCTTGAATGATCTGAGAGAATATAAGCCTGCATGATTTCTTCTTTACTGCCTGAGAGTACAGAAGCCCTGGGTAGAATGTAAGGAATAAAAGATAATGATGGCGTGTGCTCACTCACTCACGCACTCACTCACTCATCAGCTATACTGCTTTATACTGTATACAGGGTCGAGTGGAGGGGGCGGGGGGTGGGGGGATTGGGACCTATCCCAGTAGAGTTAGGGCACAAGGTGGGGTATATCCTGGACAGGGTGCCAATCAACCACTGGTGCACACACTGATGCTCTCATTCACACAGTATGGGCAATTTGGGAACGCCAAGGCGGGAAGCTAACCACGAAGCCACCATGCTGCAATGGGGAGGGCTGTTCTAGAAAAATAATCAGTGAAGCATCAAACTCCTTGAGTCTCTTTATATCATAGCAATTTAAAGTGATAATTACCTGCACGCCAATTTCTTTGTGACCTTTATTTTTAAAGTAACTTAAGGACTTAAATATGTTCTAGAAATCACTAAATTGCTGACTCTGGCTGGTTTACCAGGTGCTGAGTAAACACTCTGTCAATACTGAAATTGACAGGACGGAGAAACGAATGCTCGAAAGTCTCATTAGCAGTGAGGCACGGCTAGCCTGTTTGTTTTATGATGCACCGATGAATGCATCGACGCTAAACATGCATGTGTTGGGGGGTGGGGTTGGGGGGGGGGGGTAAATAAATACGAGAGTCTGTCATTGTATTTACCTCATTGACTTCTCAACTAAGAGCTGATCAACTCTGGCAATGCAGCCACTGGATCTTTTTAAGAATGGTAAATTACTTTTCTAAATTGTTTTAGTGAAAGCCACTCGCCGTGTGTTGCACGCGTTGCAAAAGAATGTCACAACCCGGTTTGACCTCACTCAGGTTTATTGATTTTGATTTGAAATGATTCCAATCCAAAATGCAGGAGCAATACTTACAGTAAGAAAAAAAAAGAGCTGTTAGTAGATTTTGCATTGTTATAGAAAAGTGGCATGTCTATGATCACAATGATTCAGTAAAAGTTCAGTAAATGTAGGATCTGTATTTTTGTTCACAGCAGTCAAATCATTTCGAATACTTCCCAAATATCCCAAAGAGCACCCCATTTAAAAGAAAAAAAATCTTTATCCTAAAAAAAAAAAAAAAAAAAATCAACTATCTTCGTGTGTTGACTTCTTCATATTCAGGCCCTAGGCTTGATCCCTCCTAATTGGCATGGTATTGTGAAGAGAAGACAGGAGGACGAGGTGGAAGTGTGTGTAATGAAGTGCTGTGAGCAGCCATGAATACTCATGACTTGACTAGAAGTTAATTAACCCAGCTTTAGTATTCCATCACTCTTCTGCCTGCCTGGACTGTCATTCATGCATGAGCTTCTCTAAACAACCATTACCCAGCTTTATTGATCCTTCCATGACAAGCTGGCCTAAAAACCAGGAAGTGGGGGAAAAATAAAAGGGTAAGACTCAATACATGGTATTTGAGAGATTCTCGATTCTGATGGCGGTGATAGATTTTCTAAAACTGAAGCTCTGACATTAGCGATAGATGTAAATCAAATAAATATGATATATATATATATATATATATATATATATATATATATACATACACACACACATGGACAAAATTGTTGGTACCCTTCGATCAATGAAAGAAAAACTCACAATGGTCACATAAATAACTTTAATCTGACAAAAGTAATAATAAATAAGAATTCTATGAATGTTAACCAATGAAAGTCAGACATTGCTTTTCAACCATGCTTCAACAGAATTATTAAAAAAAAATAAACTCATGGAACAGGCCTGGACAAAAATGATGGTACCCCTAGAAAATACTGAAAATAATGTGACCAAAGGGACATGTTAATTCAAGGTGTGTCCACTAATTAGCATCACAGGTGTCTACAATCTTGTAATCAGTCAGTGGGCCTATATATAGGGCTCCAGGTAGTCACTGTGTTGTTTGGTGACATGGTATGTACCACACTCAACATGGACCAGAGGAAGCGAAGGAAAGAGTTGTCTCAGGAGATTCGAAAGAAAATTATAGACAAGCATGTTAAAGGTAAAGGCTATAAGACCATTTCCAAGCAGCTAGATGTTCCTGTGACTACAGTTGCACATATTATTCAGAAATTTAAGATCCATGGGACTGTAGCCAACCTCCCTGGACGTGGCCGCACGAGGAAAATTCATGACAAATCAAAGAGACGGATAATCCGAATGGTAACAAAAGAGCCCAGAAAGACTTCTAAAGAGATCCAAGGTGAACTTCATGCTCAAGGAACATCAGTGTCAGATCGCACCATCCGTCGTTGTTTGAGCCAAAGTGGACTACATGGGAGACGACCAAGGAGGACACCATTGTTGAAAACAAATCATAAAAAAGCCAGACTGGAATATGCCAAACTACATGTTGACAAGCCACAAAGCTTCTGGGAGAATGTCCTATGGACAGATGAGACAAAAATGGAACTTTTTGCCAAGGCACATCAGCTCTATGTTCACAGATGGAAAAATGAAGCATATCAAGAAAAGAACACTGTCCCTACTGTGAAACATGGAGGAGGCTCTGTTATGTTCTGGGGCTGCTTTGCTGCATCTGGCACAGGGTGTCTTGAATCTGTGCAGGGTACAATGAAATCTCAAGACTATCAAGGGATTCTAGAGAGAAATGTGCTGGCCAGTGTCAGAAAGCTGGGTCTCAGTCGCAGGTCATGGGTCTTGCAACAGGACAATGACCCAAAACACACAGCTAAAAACACCCAGGAATGGCTAAGAGGAAAACATTGGACTATTCTAAAGTGGCCTTCTATGAGCCCTGACCTCAATCCTATTGAGCATCTTTGGAAGGAGCTGAAACATGCTGTCTGGAAAAGGCACCCTTCAAACCGGAAACAACTGGAGCAGCTTGCTCATGAGGAGTGGGCCAAAATACCTGCAGAGAGGCGCAGAAGTCTCATTGACAGTTACAGGAATCGTTTGATTGCAGTGATTGCCTCAAAAGGTTGTGCAACAAACTATTACGTTAGGGGTACCATCATTTTTGTCCAGGCCTGTTCCATGAGTTCATTATTTTTTTTTATAATTCCGTTGAAGCATGGTTGAAAAGCAATGTCTGACTTTCATTGGTTAACATTCATAGAATTCTTATTTATTATTACTTTTGTCAGATTAAAGTTATTTCTGTGACCATTGTGAGTTTTTCTTTCATTGACCGAAGGGTACCAACAATTTTGTCCACGTGTGTATACACCCATCAGCCATAGTATTGAATCCATTAACCTTAAAACCACATAGGATTTGGGTTTCCCTATTGGCACCTCCTGAGGCTCTGGAGGTGTGATGTGATGTTCAACAACTGATCTTTTGGGTGCTGTGGCGTGTGGGGTGGCCCCTCCACTAGTTTGCATGTCGCTTTGCATGAGTGCTTGATTGGATCTTGGGCTCTTTGCTTCCTGGGCCTCATGCACAGCAGCATGTGTTGCCCTGAATATTCTGGTGCATTTGTTTCATAGCCAGCGCTGACCTTTTTCAGTGAGTTGTGCTGTATTGGATTTTCTGCAGGATCCCACTAGACAGACTAGCCTTTGTTGCCCTGCAGGCATGGGTGAGCCTTGGGTGTCCACGATCTAGTATATAATTGATAATCAATAGTATTCACATCACCTCTCAGCGATCAAAACATCATGGCTGATCAGTGCATATGTTCATGTTAATGTGCATTTTCTAATACACACGTGGACAAAATTGTTGGTACCCTTCGGTCAATGAAAGAAAAACTCACAATGGTCACATAAATAACTTTAATCTGACAAAAGTAATAATAAATAAGAATTCTATGAATGTTAACCAATGAAAGTCAGACATTGCTTTTCGACCATGCTTCAACGGAATTATAAAAAAATGAACTTATGGAACAGGCCTGGACAAAAATGATGGCACCCCTAGAAAACCCTTAACTCACAACTGCTCTTTATATCTATAATAAGATAAAAATTTAAGTCACTCTGGATAAGAGCGTCTGCCAAATGCCTAGATGATACTGTCACCTTGTAGAGCACCTCCACAGTCGGGGTTTGAATCCCACCTCATGTAAGTGTGCTTGGAGTTTGCATGTCCTCCCCGTGCTTGGTGGGTTTTCTCCGGGTACTCCAGGTTCCTCCCACAGTCCAAAGACATACAGTACAGATTGGACGAATATTAGACTATTGGCACCCCATCCACCCCAAAGTCTCCTGGTATGGGCTCCAGGCTCCCACAAGGCTGTACACAGAATAAGTGGTATAGAAGATGAATTAATGAATGTGTTGTTTATTAATAAATTTGTATATATTTTATATATTCGAGGAATAAAATGCTTCGGGACAAAAAAAAAAAAAAAAAAAACGATAACTTCCTGGTTTACATCACACCGTCTTTTTGTTAATTATTTTCCTATAACAGTCTGACCCATCTGCTTTGTTCTTTACATAATAGACTGGCATTTTAAAGTTCTGTGTTTGGCGAACATTTTAAATACTTGTGAGACACTCTCTCTCTCTCTCTCTCTCTCTCTCTCTCTGTCTCACTCTCTCTTCGTTCTCCCACCCACACTAAACAGGAATTAAGATTCAGGTAAATACCTCCACATCCATGCCAGTTGATTGCCTTCGCTCCCTCTGTGGCAGGACCCTAATAGGTGAATATGAAATCTTCTGAGCCAATATATATGCTGAACAGTTAAGTGAAGAGGAACGTTGATCTGAGTCACCGTGCTTCAGTAATGAATATCGCCTGAAGAGACTCCTTTCTTCTTTCCTCCCGCCCACTTTCCTTCTACTTTTTCTCTCCTACTCATAGAAAAGTTGCAGCATCTTGCCATATAAACATTTGGTTAAGCTCTCTGGAGTGCTGGTAAAGAAAACAATGGTGGACAGAGATGCTGTGTAACGTGTGCAGATAGTAATAAATGGGAGCCCTATAGTCCAGTAATCATTAGACAGAATGACTTTGGCAGGGAAACGTTCCCGCATTTGTAAGCCATCAGTAAGGAGTAGAGGGACATGCGGTGCCAGCGATGCATTCCTCCAGGTGTGCTACATTATGCAAATGCATACAAGGCCGCTCTTGAGTTCTCAAATTTGATTGGTCAGAAGTTCTCGATTTTTTTTTTCTTTTCGTCCTTTTAAAAGCAGTTCTGAGAGAAGTCATGGCTGTATTTCAAATAACAGTTTTACACTAAAGCACTTACTTTAATACCGTACCGGTAACCTTTTGAAAATTGTGTACAGTTGAGTATCTTATGCCTTGTTTAATGCTAAATTGTACTTCTTCTTTTGTCGTCAACCAAATACACTCCCTGTTTAGTAATCGGAGAGTGAATCACAGATCAGGAAATGAAAAAAAGTACATTGAATTAAGATTAAGTTTTATCTTAAGACAACTCCCGGGCGTTAAAATCCACTTATATGGAACGTGAAGATATAATTGTGTTGGTTGTTGGGTTTTCTCCAGGTACTCCAGTTCCCCCCCCACAGTCCTAAGACATGCAGATTAAGCTAAATGGTGTCCCCAAATTCCATGAAGTGGTATAGATGATCTTATCATTCATATAGTACGTAAATTATTCTGTATTGAAATGTTTTTTAGAAGGAGTCTCCGTGTTTACTGCTTTGAAATGGTCACTACTTTGCTGCAATATAAGAAAAATAAAACCCTTCAACCATAGTATTCATGGTGCTACCTTTAACTCAGCATCACCCCACACAATGTTCTTTTTGTTGTTGTTGTTGTTGTTTTTACAAGAGCATGCCTCTCTGGTGTATCCTTCTTGCATAATTTGGCATTAAGCATGGATTGTTGGACAGATTATTGGGTTGTCTTGTGCTTCATTTTCGAGGAGAAAACAACACTTCCCACCTTCTCCACATTTCGGCCACATCCGGATTTGGCCGATATTCTCTATGACTTGTTTAACAAGCACGCTAGATCACTGGGAAACTGTTACAGCCCTACAGAATTCCATGCAAAATGCAAATTCTATACAAAAACCGTTGGGAACATCAAGCAAAACTAAAATAGCAACTCAATAACTCTGCCTGGATTTCACACCCAGACAGTGGGGGAGAAAAAGTAGGCTAACATTGACAAGACCTCAAGGCGCTGGTGCCATCTATAACCTTTTAAGGATTGGCACTGTAATTAAAGCAGCAGTCATTTGGGAATCCCACAAATGTTAATGCTTTTGAACCAAGCAGATGCCATGTGCACTTGGTTCAGTCATATTCCAGAAACCAAAACCAAGCAAAGATTACCTAATGGGAAGTAGTCTCAGCCTTGCCACAGCTGGAGAGTGGCAGGGAAGGTCAACCAGGGGAATAACCGAATTTCCCAGACTGGAATCTAACCTAGGCCAGACATGGGCCTACTGTACTGTAGTGAGAAACAGTGAACCAGGTGGCGCTGGTAGAGCTAACAATTCCCTGAGAAGACCAGATGGAGTAGGTACATGAAAGGGGACTTCAGAATCACTGTGAAGAGAGACCTTTAAGATGAATTCTACTTGGTCACAGGCAGGTGGTAGAGTGATTTGATAAAGGTTGCAGTTTTAAATGAACCTCAAATCAACGAGCAGTTAATTAAATTGCATTAGCATTCCTAAATAATTAACTTGCATAAATTACAGAACTTTTAAGTTCCTGACACACAAATTAAGCAAATCTATTTATGCATACTGACTGGATAACATCGATTGCAGATTAACTGTCACAATACGATATTGTTTCAGTGAGGTATCTATCTATCTCTCTATCTCTCTATCTATCTATCAACTTAAGTAGTCCAACAAGGAACCATGGAGGCCAAGTGGTGACCATTGTATTTATTTAACATTATACCTCCAGTTAACAATCACATGCTGATTCAAACATGCAATTTGGGAATGCCAGTTAGGCTAATCTGCATGCCTTTGAGAGGAAACCAGGGGCCAGAGCAAACCCACAAAGCACAACGAGAACATGCAAACTCTATGCATACAGGCTCCGAGGTGGAAATCAAACCTGGACCAAGAAGGTGCCGAGCGATAGTACTAATCACGAAGACTCTGTGCTGCCGAATGCCATATCGAGTGTTTTATATTGTATGTATTCCAACTCCACTGGGTTCTGATGTTTCTCGCATCAAATACCATTAAGGTTAATTTAAAAAACATACAGTAATTAGCTGCTTTGGTTTTCCTGTAAATGACAACTAGAAGCAGTTTCTTTGAAGCAGTGATCTCACGGTCTTGCTTCCCATCACAGATGACTAAAATATCCCCACGACTCATCTACAACACACTCTGTCTGAGAGCCCATTGATGCCCATTATACTCTAGGCTATAAAATTCCTGGAAGACCTTTGTCCTGGGGCTTTCCTGTCTTGTAAATATGACCCTAATTTTGGCTGCGTGCTATGAAATATTCACACACTGTGGTCATTTCTGTAGCATTTTACATTAGCGTCGGTGTAGCCTCTCATGCAAATTGCCTCTCATAATACACCAGCCTGACTGGACTATTATCCTAATGGACTAGGTAGAACCAGTTGAATGACCCACCACTAGATTGGTCGTAAAAACAGAGGGCAGCTGCAAAATGTAAACGCCACCGGAGAGGACAAATCGGGATGTGTATTTGAAATCATATCAGCTGTGGGCCAATGTGCAGTGTGTAATGGCTATTGATAGACAGTGGTGGCTGAGGATGGGAAACAAGAATGCGTATTATACAATAGACTAAAACAAAAGAAGATCCATTTTCAGTTGAGGCGTATATACACATAAGGGGTCCTGACTCAGTTATGAGTTGCAAGAAGTGATGCAAACGGATACTCATACAATCGTGTAAACATACAGTATGGACCTATAGGGAGCATGGAGGGCATGTGGAAATCCCATCAACGTTCACACACTTTGGGAGACCAGTTAGTCTAATCGTCATGTCTTTGGACTGTGGAAGGAAACTGGAGCACCCGGTGGAAACCCACCAAGCACGGGGAGAACATGCAAACCCCATGCACACAGAGACGGGAATCGAACCTGGACCCTGGAGGTGCAAGGCGACAGCACTAACCACTAAGCCAACGTACTGTAGCGTTTGCAATTTTTGTTTCTTTGTAAATACACTATGAGAGACAATATACTATACTTTATGTTTCTACCTTTTTAGGTAAAACAGAATCCAGACCAAATGTCTGGCCCACTTTTTTTTTTTATTGACCTTTCCATGTACTTTTCTGAGAAGCAGTGCATATTCTATCCCACATCTCACAGCAGATGTGAAAAAGCCAGACTTTGCATAACATTACACTGCGGTTAATCAGTCAAAAGATCAATTTTTCGAACCTTATTAACATCAATCCTGCATTTCTTTTTAAACCATTATTTCCTACAGCCTCAATATTAGATTTTGCATGTGTGAGCCTTGTATTACTTGTCTGAATAGTAAAGATATTTATGGGAAAACAACTCTTTGCATAATAAGGTATTGGAAGTCTGTCAGACTCTTTGAATGACTGTACGTCATTAGACTGTGCATGCATCAATTTCAAGCTCTCCTTTTATTAAGGCAGTATTCAGAGCAATGTTCCAACAGAACTGTATTTATACAGAAATGACGATATGGTATTATCATAAAACACGTTTACAGAAATGTGGATGTAGATTGAAATCTCAGATGTGTGTGTGTGTGTGTGTGTGTGTGTGTGTGTGTGTGTGTGTGTGTGTGTGTGTGTGTGTGTGTGTGCGCGCGCAGGTGAAAGATAGTGTGTGCAAATAACAGATGGAGATCAAATCACCTTTTGTTCCACATTAACACGATGCACTCTATATTTCATCCTGCAAATATGAGAGCTCCTGTTATAACATTTCTAAGGTTGTTTTTATTCTTTTTAAGGAGTAACTGACACATTTTAGTATTCTTCTGTAAGAAACAGTTGTGGGAGATTTAATCCTAAACGCAAAATGGGTTGCAGATATTAAACCTCAATGAGCCATTTTTTAAGCTATTAAACATTGTTTAGCCAGCACGGTTAGCATGGCACCTTGGACTTCCAGGGTCCGGGTTCGATTCCCATTGCGGGTCTGTGTGCGGGACTCAAACCTTAATAACGGAAGTGCAATTGTTGTGGTCATTAATGCTGCTGATGTTGCCTTTTCTAATACTCTATTAGTGTGCCTGATAAGTAGCACAAAGAGGTTTTTGATATCGAGTCGGAATAAAAAGCGCACGGAACTTGTTATCCTAGAAACAAATTATTATTATTATTATTATTAGCAAGCAGTGCTAGAAAATGGAAGAGCATGAAATGATTCATCCATCATGAATCGTGCCCACTGTACAGTACAAGCATTAGGATCTGGGGTGACTCTAGTGGCTCAGGGGTCGGCAATAAAATTTAATCAGATGATCATCTGAATGACCAGATTATCAGATTGATAGAGTTTTCGTTTCCTGATACTGTAACATGGAAATATTCCCTGACTTAAATTGTGAAAGATTGGTTCTGGGATCATGAGGAATCATTTTCACACATGAATTGGCCACCACGTTGTACACCATAATTACAGCTAAAGGTGGACAATGGAAATATTGGAAGGTGCAACATTTGGCCAGAGACTGTATAGATTTACTGAGCCATTGGTGGCTCATTGGTAGGCTTTCCACTTGCCATGCAGCAGGCCTGGATTCAATACCCAGCTACTTGAATGCAGGTCATTAGTGTTGGTCTCCAGCCTGGATTGAAATGAGAGGGTTGCATCAGGAAGGGCATCTGGTATAGAAGCTGCGCCAAGTCAAATGTGTAGCTCAGGTCTGCTGTGGCAGCCCGTTAATGGGACAAGCCAAAAGCACAACAACAATTGCCTAAACTTCATTATTATATGTCTTTTCATAATGCTGAGTTCATGTTTTACTGTAAAAAAAAAAAAAAAAAAAAAAAAAAAAAAAAAATTTATATATATATATCTGAGATGAACAGAAAAATAGTACAAAACATGACCGATCAACTTCTAAGTCAGTGCCAATCACCTTACTGTATCATGTACAGTACCAGTCACGAGGAAAACTTGCACACAGACCCAAGGCAGGAATCGAAGCCGGAAGCTGGAGGTGCAAGCCATCAGTGCTAATGACTATTCCGCCGTGCTGCCCTGCTTGCAGCTGTATTTATTTATTTTTCTATGTACAGTAATTACATTACTCATGCGCTTATATTTTCTGCCTGAAATTGTTACATCTACATCTAGGCATTTAGACCATAGTCCATACAGTAGACCTTACCCAGAAACCATGTGTTTAATTACATGCTTTTCCCAACCATGCAGGGGCGGATTTACCGGGGTGGCACGGGGTGGCAATTGCCACCCTAAGAAGAAGCTCCATTTGCCACCCCAGCATTAGTGTTCTAGTGTTCTAAAAATAAAAGAGTTTTTTTTTTTTTTATCTGACGTTTCAATCCAGATAAGTCATTCACACATCAGCCTTATTTCATTTTTATAGGACAATGTAAAAATGTGCAACCTAGTGTATACAACGAACAAGAATAGCATTCCTTGAATCCAAAAAAAACATGCAAAGATACTTGCTTCAGTGTTGCCACCCCTCATAATTTTAATGCCACCCCCTTGCCACCCCATGAAAAAAATTCTAGATCCGCCCCTTTCTAGATCTTTTATATTATTACTGTACATGAAATGCTAATTAGAGGACTACAGTATATACTGTATATTGGGGAACCCTAGCATGATATATGGTGTATGGATCTACAGATCATTTATCTAGCTTTTAAATTTTGATGTGTTGCACACACCGAGGTTTGAATGTTCCGAACCTTTTACAAGGGTAATGTGCCTAGAAGCGCATTTCACTTTGAGGAGTGGATTTTAGCCTGAGCTGCAGCACCATTAGTTCCTGATGCTCTGCTGGGTTTTTTTTTTTTTTCTTCTTTTTTTCATGCTGTCGAGGCAAGGCTTAGTTCACCATGATTAAAGCTGCAGCTCTGGGAACCCATCTTGATTTGGTAAAGAGGCACTGCACATTGAGTTACAGTGGTAATTCTGGAAAAACAGGTGGTCCAGGGCCATCCATGAAAGGCAGCTAGAACCCGTCTTCCACCGGGAAGCTTTAGTTACAAATCAACATGGATCCAATAATTCCAAAAACCAAAAAAAAAGATTTTATCTTTCTTTTTTGTGAGTGCTCACTGTCTACATTACCTCTGGAAATGCCTGAGCTGCAATTTATATGAGGTTTTCACACACACGCATATACTGTAGATATGTTTCCTGATATTAAAGTGATGCAACATTTAAATTTTCTGTGGATAGGCAGTGTTAAAAGCATGGCTTTCACCTCTCGCTTTCTCTCACTCTCTCTCTCACACATGCACACACACACACACACGCACACACATACGCACACATGCACACACACACACACACACACGCACACACGCACCCACACACACACACACGCACACACAGACACATAGCTTAAAAAAAAAAAAAAAAAGCAAAACAAACCCCCCAAAAAACATGATGCTTCTAAACCGAAACTGTACCTTTGGCATTTCCAGAGTGTCTGATGTAATCTGAAGTCTGAAGGTAGCAAACAGGATAGAGGCCGTTTGATGAATGACGAGGCCCAAACAATGACATAAAGGAGTGGCAGTTTATCAAACAATTCAAAATGTACTATGAATCCAGGAGAAGGAGCCCTCAAAAAAAAAAAAGAAGAAGAAAAAAAAGACATCGCCCTAAAGCAAATGACGTGACTGTGTTATTTATAAAGATGGAATAGCGTTTTCCTGAAGGACAATGTAAGAACAGGCCTAACCTCAGAATGCAACAGCTTAAAGAACATCAATAAAATAATTTCTCTCTCTCTCTAAGGATAATAAATAGCTGAAGGCCAGACACTATGCAAAACAAACAAAAACAATAACAACAACAACAACAACAAAGAAAAAAAACAAAGTGTCAGCTTGGACGCATTCTTTAAAAATGCATTTTTCTTTTTTTGTACTGTATGTGTGTATGCGTTAAAATTATGCTGTGCATTATGCTGCTTAATTTTTTTAAATTTTTTAATTCAAATTATGGAAAATTACCATACTCAGTTCCACATGTTGAATTCCCAGCTCCAATATTTCTAGACATGTCTTGAGTAAAAGTGTCTGAGACTCGCATTTCATTAGAGTCTAGACGACTACCTTTAAACACCAGCGCTTCAAACTCTTTGAACCCCAGGAATACTCAGGGACAGAAAATACACACTACTTCCACTCTGATTAGTCAGGACCTTGCTCCAGGACATCTACACTGCCTCGCCAAACAAAAGGTCAGACTCTCTAATATTTTGTTGGATCGCCTTTACCTTTGATTACGCCGTGGCACGGTTTTAACTTTTTATCTTATGCAACATCACGAGATTTATTTACAGTGCAACCGGAGCTATGTTCATTTTTGACTGCATATCTTGTTTTTGGGAGATTCAAATCACTCCATAACGTCTTCTCCAAATCTTAAACACATTTCAAAGCCTTTGGATTCAAATAAATTCAAAGGCTGTCGTGGCCAGTTCACATGTAAAAAGATTCCACATGTCCTCAGAACCACTCTTTCACTATTTGAGTCATGGAATTCGCTTGGAAAAACTCAACTGCTGTGATACTCTGGTCATTCAGTCCATTTCAGGCCGTCAGTTGACTTCATTTTATTTATGCTGAGCCTATAGATCTGACCAACTGAAGCAACCCCAGATCATAACACTGCAGTGTTTTCATGTGCTTCCCTTCTTATTATTGCCCCATTGCTCTTGAATATGGTCAATATGGACCCATCTGACCAGATGACCCTTTTTCTATCGCTTCAAAGTCAAAAGTCAGATTTCTTTCGAAAATTCGATGGTTCACCACGATCTTCCCAGTTTGAATCATTTCAGCAAACACTATTTTTGTTCGCTTGATTACTGGGCAGTAATTTGACCCTTTCGAAGCTCAATAACATCTTTTCCACAATCACAGGATGCATCTTTCAAGACGATTGTTTAAGAGATGTCAAGCTTCTCCCTGTATCAGTTAGGGTTAAAAATAATGTTGCCAATGGAAACATATTAATCAATGCAGTAAATATCTACTAAAATGCTCTTAAGTATTTCCCCTTTAAATCCAAGCAGCAGCTTTGTTATTATTATTTATTTTTAACCAGCCAGTGTACTGTACTGTTTTTTGCATTATACAGTATATTTTATAAAAAATGTTCTCCAGCAGCTAACTGTTCATACAACTCAATTCAGCTGCAAAAAAAAAAAAAAAAAATCAAGGTCATAACATGTGGATGCAGGATAAGGTCTTATTAAACATTTTAATCCTTTTTATGAAATAGTCGTTGTAGTAATTATATAAAGTCCAGCTAATTTGATACCCCTCATAGAAAGAAACCATCCTGAAGGACTGAATTGATCACTTGAAATGTCTTACTTACTTTTTCCCTTTAAAAGAATCTCTGATTAAGATGATGTTTGTGTCAAGATCGGTCATGCACCATGCGTTTTATTGGATTATTAAGGGATGTGGAGCACATGATGGTTTCCGAATCGTAGTCCCCAACCTACAAACCTTCAAGTTACAAATTTCCACAGATACGAACGGACCGCGTTTCTACTTCTGGTTCAATCACAAAAGTAGCTCACATGTATTGTACAAAAAAATAAATACTAATATTTACAATTATATACAATATTTCCAATGTGTACTGTAAGTAGATGTATAAATTTATAGTCTAACGTCCAGCATATTGTGCGTGTGGGGGTGCAGAAGAAATGAGTCAGCCTCACTGGTTTCAATGGGTTTCCAGGAGCACGATAATTAAAAAAAAGGTTGTCCTTTAAAGCTGTCCTGACGGTGAATAATCCTAATTTTGGAAAATACAATTTTCCAATGCAGTAGAAAACAGCTCTGAGACAAAATGGTGCCTGGGATTCCCCTTGCGACATGCGAGATTTATTTCCTTAGGCATGATTATGGTTTTTGGCCACATGATGGCAATTTGAGGAAAGGGGACAGATTAAAGTGGATTGGGATGCTTTCCATTGTATATTAATTTTAAAGGCATATAAGATTCACTTTGTTTCACTTAAGAACAAATCAGACTTACGAACATGCTCCTGGACCAGAACTTGTTTGTAAGTCGGGGACTACTTGTATTTCTTTATTTTCTATTCAAGATCTCACAGAAAGCATGAGAAAATACTAAACACCAGGGGACAAAATTGTGCATAATGGAGAAAAAAAATACAAATTCTGAATAGTGCTTGTATGTAAAAGTATGCATATTAATAATATGAACACAAATGTGCATGTTTTAGCTTTAAATCCTCACTATGCATGTGGATCTCAACTCTGAATACGTTTACAACTGAACATGAAGAATCTGCAATGCTTCTTTGCCATTTGCCAAAATTTAAATCTTCAATCGCAGCAAGATCTAATTCCCTTTTAATGACTAGCTGTGCTCACAGTACAACTGTTCACAGGAGAGCGCCGCAGTACAAAAATCAGCACACCAATCCACCTTTGCAGTCCTGACCTTATTAGATAAAGCACAGCATGGATAATTCAGCGAATATTGCTGATCGGGGAGCAGCTCCCCTTCATCAAAAAAAGCAGCGAGCAGCAGCGTCCGCTTTGGCGAAGCCGATCTCAAAGCAGAGCTGTACAGGTTCGGTATTCTGACTCCAGGTTAAACGCTGCCTGGATTTGTGTGCCAGGAGTGACCCAGTTGTCCTAGTGAGCCTGAAACAGTAATACGGTGTAAGCTCTTAGCAGCTGCTTAGGCAGCTGTGTCTCTTTAATGTGCTCGTTTCTCTAAGCGTTTTACTTCCCCCAGCTATCCAATTACTGGCGCATTTGACTAATGTCAGTCAATTATGAGAACATGAGCAACCAATGGCAAGCAGAAGATAAAGGCATGTTGAAATGCTTTTCTTTTCCCCCCTCTGCTCCATGTTTGAAAGACAATGAAAGATAATTATGTGATTTCAACTTGCACAAACTCAGATGCACAAAACAAATTTAGTGGTGCATATACGACGTCTGCCAGGTGTACAGTGTTTCGGCAAAATGACAAGAATGAATGATTGGGCTTCTGCCAAGAGAAGTCAATGGTTTAATAAACGTGATACCACAATGCTGTCAAATGCTCCATTCTTCTTGGGTAGAATGAGTTGCTCCAAATAAAAAGAGATTTTTGGAAGACGTCCCTGTTGTGAAAGCAGGTAACACTGTCCCAACATGAGAAAATTGTAAAGACAGGAGTTTGCACTTTGCTGTTCCTGCATGTCCCTGCGTCTAACATGCATATTTCTTTGTTTAAATAAACTATTATTTACAGATGTAATAAAAGGAATTAGATTAGTCATTACATCATTTGACATCATCAAATGCAAATATAAACAGGAAAAAAAAATGCAATGTGTCATTCTTAAAATCTTGTTTCTTATAATCACCTTATTAACTGTTGATAATAAGTCCACTTTACATTGGATCTATACAAACCCTCTGTAACATCACTCATAGGTTTCCTGAAGAATGGTTTTGAAGCTCAACTGTGGGAGCTTCACAGTCTTAACACAATCTTGGCAGGAGCTGATGCTGCACATGAAGCTTGGCCTAATTTATTTTAAACACATTTATTTCTATTGTAATTTTGGCCACCTCTTGGGTTAAGGTGATTGAGCCAGCCAATGTCCTAGTGGCCAGTCAAGGAACTGCACCTTAAAGCACAACTAAGTTTTTTTTTCTTTTTTTTTTCTCTCGCATATTCCAGTTAGGAAGCTGGGGTCAGACACCCCAAACACATGGTCAGCCATGATACAGATAGGGCTGGAACAGATAGGGTTAAGAGCCTTGCTCAAGGGCCCAACAGGGGCTCCTTGACCTTTCGATCAGTAACCCAAAGCCACTATTTGAGCCACCCCATGTTACTTAAAAGTCCGACACGCTATCCATTGCTATCAGAGGTGCTGCTTGTCGACATGGAAGGCAGGCAACTCCGTGTGGCCCCAGACCAGCAGGGGGCCCCCAAGGGCTGACAAATTAGTTTAGCAAAATTTTGCTTAGACTGTAGAATCGCCCACATTTACAATAGCACAATTTTTGCACACTTAGATGACTGAAATTGTGTTTTGATGCACATTTTAAACATCTGTCTAATCAGAAACCAGTAGGCACTCGATGGTTTGTCACACCTACTTAAAAGAAAACCGCTCAATATGAAGGGCCGATTTGTTTTCAACATGCTTTGCTGTTACTTTGCACTTGCGCCTGATCAAACATGCTACAGTATGTTATCGTTTCGCATGATCATTTGCACGTTACTGCTACTGGCACAAATTATCCAAGACTACAATTTGCCTCTTACCTTCTCTTTTAATAAACTCCTTGATTAAAGGCGAACACACATTAGATGATATTAAAAGAGTCATTAAGCGAAGTCACTAAACAAGCAGGGAAAATGAACCACGGAGCAACTGACACTGCAATTAGCCATAATTAGCCACAAATATAGAGCTCAGAGCTTCTAACGTCGGCAAGACTGCTATGTAGGACGAAAGGGCAGCGAGTTATTGTTTTTTTTTTTTTTCCTTGCCATATCACTTTCTACCATGGGGATGAAACTGCAAGCGATGATTTATGAGGAATCTCAGGAATAACACAAACCAAGCAAGGCAACTTTCTCAGTGGCCTGGCAGATGAACTGAAATTGGGTTACTCACAAAATGCAAAGGGGTCTGTCTCGGGCTCACAAACTCAATCAGTCATGCGATCCCTGTAGGTCATTTTAATAATGCCCCATGACAAGGAACTTTTGTTCAACAAAATGCAATCTCTCTCTCTCTTCTTTTGGAAGAGCGAATCTTTCTTCTTCTTCTTCTTCTTCTTTTTTTTTGTAACATGGCTGGTCAGTCATGTCTGGCTGGTAAGAGACAGGTAAGAGAAATCAAGACGTGGTTTTCAAGAAGTGTATTTTATATAAGATCACTGAATATAGATGATTTTAGATCATGCTACAGTATGCAAGCCAGGTTTAGTAACCTAGAAGCAAATGTGGTGCCCAAAATATGGACTTATTTATACGAAGACCTTCATGTCATGCTAAAGATGAATCCAGGTATCTCTTCTGACTATCTTTGAATTTTTTTTTTTTTTTTTGCTCGTTTGTTTCTAAGGCACCAATGTGGTGGTCTGGACTTGCAAAACCTTATCTCAGACACTTCTGTTGGCAATGAGTGATTTAAATGCAAGTCCTTTTAGAATTAGTGCTAAACAGATGCATAACCTGTCTCTGAATACACAGTACAGATTTCCAAATGCCTCCATCTCATGAGCAACGGTTTTTTCAGAAAAAAAAAAAAAATCAATTGGGTGAATGCATTAAAAAGTCCAACTTGGCAAAAACGCAGTAGAAACTGGTAAGGGTGTACAGTAGTATCGCCTCCCTTGATATGGAGCTGAATGATGAAGTAATGACGGTGTTGACCTGTTAACTGGGTAACTAACACCTCTTAGGGACGTCATTGATTTACTACAAGCATGGAACAGACAAGAAAGCTTGGATGGCATCCCGTCTGACTGACTTGTTATTGAGATGTGACTTTCTTGGTTTCTATGTCAATGAAGTTCTCACAATGACTTCTTCATGCTTGTGCTACGACCATGGTATGTCCAGGTCACATTGCAGAAGACGTTGCACCTCATTCCACCTCATTAAGTGCATTTTCCATTCTTCTGATGCTTACCAGGTTTATGTCCTTAAATTCCTACCTACAGTAAATGTACCAAAGATTTCAAAATGAACACTTTTCAAATGAAACCCAACCAGGCACGTAGCATATTTGACATACCAATGAACAATTTCTGATTATAACCACACAACATCTCCCCATCATCCTACACCCAAAACACTCCGGGATGGTAATTCATGCAATCAGTGCAGCAGCCATCATGTCCATTTACAAGCACTTGAGAGAGAGCGTCTCCTCACGGCTCTAGGACAACAACGTCTCCTTTTCATAGTCTGTTGCGTTCAAGTACACTTCTCCTACGTGGATGTTGATGGGAGCTGCTCTCCATCACCGGCTTCAATTTGCAGGATCAGAAATCAACAATTACGTGCTGGCCTTCCTCATGGGGACTCGCTGATTATCGTCTCGCCTGATCAGAGAAAAGCCTGCGGCTATGTATTTGGAACAATCCATCTCTGGTTACCAAAGCAGCTGACATGTTTATTAGCTCTGTGCCATTCCTACCTTTTTCTTTTGATAAAAACTGGATCTTTCCTGCTGTAAAAAACAAAATACTGTATAATGTGTACATTGAGGCCAACATACTGTAAGCTATCATGAAACCTCAGGGTGCATGTAAGATTGGTATCTTTTATCCTGTTTCCATTATGAGATTGCCTTTACATCGTGGCACTAATGCCAAGACTAGCAAATTTGCAACTGGGCAGCCATGCACACGCAGCACATGAACGCTCTATATATTCAGCCTATATATTTTACCGTGTTTACATGCTGGGAGCGGGGAGGGGATTGAACAGTGAAAGGAAAAGCAATTGTAAGGTATTGCTTAGGGTGGAAATGCTTCAGACAAACCAAACAAATAATGAACAGGATGATTTGTTGTCACACACATGGCAAAAATCTCCCGAGACTGAGAAATGGGAGGGTGAATGCTGAATAAGGCCTGCTCCTGATGGGTTATGTTCAAGCGGTTAAAGTAATGATGATAAAAAAAAAAAAGACAGAAACAAAATGTAAATAATATTAGTTTAGACATCTAGTTAGCTTAATATCCTTGTTCCATAGATTTTACAAAAGTAGCATTTTTGGAATGAGTCTCCAGGGTCCAGTGATGCCTGTAACAGTCAGAAGTAAAGGTTTCTGCCATTCTCAGGAAAGAGGAGTTCACACTTAGTGGTGTAGTGGTTAGGACTGAGGCCTCATACTGTACCTTCAGGGTCCGGGTTTTGAATCGCACCTCGGGGTCCGGTGCTTGGTGCGTTTCCTTTGGGTACTCCGGTTCCCTCTCACAGTTCAAAGAGATTAGGCTAATTGGCATTTCCAAATGTGAGCCCTAAAATGGGTTACCACCTTGTTCAGGATGTACCGCGTCTCGTACCCCGAATCTCCTGGGACAGCCACCATGCCACCCACGACATTTTACCGGATAAGCGGTACAGAGAACAAGTAAGTGATGATTTAGATTACAATAGAATTAGTTCTAAACTGCACATCATAGACACACACTGTCTTAACTTTCCCCTTTAACGTTGCTTGTAAAAATTTATCAGATTTAGACTAATCCAAGTTGGTGCATGTGGAAGGCCTGGGTTCAATTCCCATCCAACGCCCAAACCCCAGCCACTGGTTGCAGTGCCAGTCCCAAGTGTGTATAAAACGGGAGGGTTGCATCAGGAAGGGCATTCGATATAAAACCTGTGCCAAGATGTGTGTGCATCAGGTGGTCTGCTCCGGCGAGCCATCAGCAGGAGCAGCTGAAAGATTGACAACATCCCTTCCACTGTTCCTCCATCAATGAAAACATTCATATAGGGAGCCTAGGGCAGAATAATTCCTGCCCCAGTGGGCCTCTTTTACTGTACAGTATGTTGCGAGATCATGTTTTCGAACACTATGCAGTAATGGCACTGTGAAGCTAAATGTGGCAGCCCAATGATAAGAGAGCAAGCAAGTCTACACACACTGCACCAAGTTCCCTCCGATCCTCCAGAACTGCTCGTCTCGTTCCAGCATTGCTCAGGGATCGAGGAAGACATTCATTCAGACTCTTTTCTGTTCTGGCACCTACAGTGGGCGGGGGACGAACGTCCTCTAGATGTCCGTAGAGTGGCGTCTTTGACTATCTTTGAACGACGATTCAAGACGTATCTGTTTCTTCAATGTTTGGACTAATCCCCCAATCCCTCAACCAAAACAAACAAACAAAAAAAAAAACCCTCTTCCCAACTGTGCTTGACTGATGGCACTTAGTTAGTAACCTAGTAACCCGGTGTAAATATCCATTCAGTGATGAAAACTTCAAAGCACTTTTTGTAAGTCACTCTGGATAAGAGCGTCTGCCAAATGCCTAAATGTAAGTCTAGGTATCATTTTATCTTCATTTAAAATGCATTGAATTGTGAATGAAAACCTGATACAAAAGTAAGGCTCGGCTTTTTTCAGTTATATCTCAACCACAAATAAACTTTATTCTAATCAGGTTCATTCAAGCCCCGAAATATGACTGCATAAGGTTCTTAAAACAGATCCCTGAAAGGAAATGTCAATTTGCGTAATTATGGTTATCTAATTGCTGCAGAGTTTTGGCCTGCTCCGGAAGGTACCTAGTCTCTTCCACAAGCAGAAGCATTTAATTATAATACTTCCATCTATATTCTGACCTAGTCACATCTGGATACAAGCATTAATATCGTTTAATAAAAGCCTAATAAGACCTGCAGCAGCAAATGAACAGTCATGTCTTATGAGCCATATGGAGTGGAATACAGAGACCTGAAAAGAGCAGATTGGCTGTCTTGATAGTAATGAGGTCACACACAGCAGCATGGCTCAGGGTTATTTTAATAATGATGCAAGCTAAAAAAAAAAAAAGAAAAAAAAAAGATTTTTTTCACTTTTTTTTTCTTCTTTTTTTGCAAGCACGGCATTAAGATGCATGCTAGAATACATGGCTGCTTGGGGAAGCAATCAGGAGCTGTTAAGAGCTTAAGCAGGCGTAGGCCCGTCCGTCAGCCGCAGGAGATTGCATTGATTTTCGGATTGCCGCCATCTCGCTTTCTGTGATGCTAATGAACACAAAAGACGAATGGATCACGCCTCGTAAATAACATGTCCTCCAACCTCCAAGAGGCGCAGCATCGTCATTCAGGTGTGTTAGCTAGCTGGGGGAAAAAAAAAAAAGTGAAGTGAGGTTGAAGCGAATGAAGTGAATGAAGAAGATTCCACATGAACAAAAACAAGAGGATTAGACTGCACTGACATTCCAGACTTACAGGATGTAATAAAATATGTTTGACTGAATTACACCTGATAAGTACAGAGGATTACGTGGTGATTAATCGAGTCAGAGAGAGTTTGTGTAAAGTGAAATATTTACAGATGATAATGGAAAAGAGAGCTTCGCGGATAGGACGGTATTTATACTTCTCGTACATGTTTATATTTAAGTGCTCGACTTCCACATGTCCACGTAATCTACTGCCTCACTCCGTCTCCGAGCTACATACACATGGAGACAAGGCCGGCTCACGAGAGAGGAAGGAAAATGAGAGGGACTATTTGGTATGCTGAAGCTTATTAAAAAATGTATTTATGAGAGAACACGATGTCTTTGCATTTGGCTAATAGCCTTCGAAATAGTTACTTGGTGGTTATTACATTATTTTAAATTGATTATTTATTTCAAATTTATGTTCAAATTCTATTTGTCACTGGACACGATATGACATGCAGTGATGCAGTGCTTATACTGTACAACGCTGCTGTGTGATATTATATGTGATATAGGAGCTACATTTTAGTTTTTTTTTTTTTTTGCAGAAAACGCCAATAAATGGAATATGAGAAGAAGAAAAAAAAACATTAAGATAATTTAATAATGTGTATTAATCTTATATTAACCCATCCATTCATTCATCTAGGAACCTCTGTATAGTCCAAGTATGGACCATGGAGGCAAACGGTGATCATTGCATTTATTCACATTTCCACAACCGTTGTAGGACCGCCCGTCAACATTCACGCACTACCGGAAATTTGGGAACGCCAGTTAGCCTGATCTGCAGTACTTTGGATTGTGGAATGAAACCCACCAAGCACTGAGATCCCGGAACCTGGAGGTACTGTAGAAGTGCTAACCAGTACACCAGCGTGTCGCTATATTAAATCATAATCATATTAGGTTATAATTATCCACCTATTTAAAAAAAAAAAAAGCACCGAATGTAAATGAGTCTTGTAAGAAATACCAGTGAATAGGCTATAAATAATTCATGTAAGGAAACCACCTTAAATAAATAAATAATGAAGAATGAATCCTATTGAACGTGAATGGATTTCTTTAAGGAAATTCACATGTAAAAAATGAATAAATCATCCTGAAAATGAATTTATCATGGGGAAAAAAAAAAAAAAAATATATATATATATATATATATATATATATATATATATATATATATATATATATTAGAAATGAATGAATAATAAAAGTCAACATCACGTAACTAAAAATGTGAACATAAGAATCAAGGTTGCAAAATACCAGGAGTAAAGTTGACAAACGAAGCTCAGACTTTTTTTTTTCTATAAGGGTCAGGATCTCTATTTTGCAGTTAATACACCACCTTGGGAAAAAAACATTTAGTCGGTACACATCATGGCAGCCCTACAACACTTAACACCCCCCTGCCTGTGTGTCACCTTGGTGTGCGAGTGTCCCTGAGCGAGTCCATTTCATTCCGCTCACTTCCTTTCGATGCGCCAATGCAGAGGCAGTGCAGCGGAGTAAATGTCTGCGAATGCATCCTGTGCCCTTGAGTGAGAGGAAAGGAGAAAGGGAGACAGAGAGACGCGGGGGAGAGATGTAGCTGATGTTCTGCACTGGATCACGCCGCACCGTGTCACAGGGCGGAGGAAAGCTGTCAAACAGAATCCTGCCTGTGCGCTGGTCTTCTTCATGCACAGCTTTGCAGGAGATGGCACATCAGGCACAGCTGAGGGCGTCTAATTGGAGAGTAATGGGCTTGATGGCCGTGTGTGTCGCAGCACTGCCTCTGGGAGCCCCCTCGAATATGCTACATTTTCATTTTTCAAGCTGCAAGGAATTATTTAGGAGTAATGATTGGCCTCATGCTCCATTGACCTTAGTCTAGAATTCACTTCGGTGTAAATGGGGCATTAGATCTGTGTGTCCTCTTTGGCCGCTGGTGGAGATTATACTTGGGTTGCTCCATTGACTGCTATATGTATAATATGTAAATTAGAATCTATGCAAATGTTGAATAAAAGGCATGAATTTATGACGTTTTTCGTGGCACATGTTAAAAGGCAACTCCGCCTGGAATGACTCGCATATTAATCTTTAGCATTTTTGTTCACAAATCTCCGAGCTGCACCTCACCGACCAATTACTTAACACTAAATGTACCAGTAACACTCCAATCTAGGTAGCCATCTTGCTAATACTAAGTTGGAGCTATTTTTGCCTTCACAGCTGCCTTAATTGTTCATGGCACAGATTCAATAGGGTGCTGCAGGCATTCCTTAAAGATAGTGGTCCATATTGACATGACATTATCACATAGTTGCTGCAGCGTTGTCAGGTACAAGTCCATAATGCGACTCTCCTGTTCCAGCACATCCCACGGGTGCTCTATTGGATTCTGTCATGTTCAAGAAATATAAAAGATGTTTTCGCCTTGTGACATCGCATGCTATCCTGTGGCCATAAAGCCATACACATGGTCGGCTAAACTAAATACTAAACTAAACTAAACTAAACTAAACTTAATGGTACTTACCTGCCCTAAGATGCCCAAAGTGTGCCAAGAAAATTTCCCCCACACCATTACACCACCACCACCACCACCATCCTGAACTGTTGACACAAGGAAGGATATCGCATCAGACTAGGCAACAGTTTCCAAATCTTGCAATTGTCCAATTTTGGTGAGCCCATGCAAGTTGTAGCATCAGTTTTCTGTTCTAAGCTGACAGGAATGGCTTCCTGCTGCTGTAGCCCATCTGCTTAAAGGTTCAACACTTTCAGAGATGTTCTTCGGCACAACTTGGTTGATGTTACTTCGGTTACTATCGCCTTTCTCTCAACTCAAACCATGCTGTCCATTCTCCTCTGACCGTTTCTGGCTAAAGAACTGGATAGTTACTCCTTTTCAGACCATTCTCTGTAAATCCTAGAGATGGTTGTATATGAAAACCTCAGTAGATCAGCAGTTTCGGGAAATACCCAGACCAGCCCGGCTGGCACCAACAACCATGGCACTCAGTCCAAAGTCACTTAAATCACCTTTCTTCCCCATTCCGATGCTCAGTTTAATCTTCAGCAGATTGTCTAGACCATGTCGATGTCCCTAAATGCCTTGAGTTGCTGCATAATTGGCTGATTAGATGCTTGCGTTAACGAACAGTTCAACACATGTACCTAATCAAGTGAGTGTATACAATGTGCATGAACTGGTGCGTCTATAGCAGGCACTACAGTAGTTCTTGTTTGCGTGCCTTGATGTGTATGTGTGTGTGTACTGTATTTGCTTTTCCTGTGTCAATGTTTCTGACCTTTTCTCCCACACAGCAGTGACACAGCTCTTCCATCACAGTGTGCACGATGAGACCAAAGAATAATGATCCTCCGGAAAAGGATGGGCTTCAATCATGCAAGGCCTTCGAAGGGAAGCTTCTATTTTGTAACGTGCATAAATATCGTGAGTGAATATAATCACTTATAATGCCAGTGAACACATCAGTAATGGATAAGGTTGACCGCCAGCTCATTAAGAGAACGTCCATTCATCACGGAGCCTTATTTGCACGAACAGTAACCATCCCCCGGCTTGAAATATGCTTTGCCAGAGTTTGGGATTGCTGATTTGATCAGTTTTTGCCTTTCATCAGATAACGTATTGTTCGATGGCTTAAGAGGAGGCGATTGTCGATTATCACTCTTTTTAACTACAGCATGCTTTTTGAAAGTTTGCTGCCAAGAACTGCTTTTATTTTAACTTTAAGGGTTGTGATTTAAGACACACATCAATCAAAATCCAGACATGGAGTAGTCAATAAACGCTTGAACTATGGCTGTAGTCAAGATCATGCCAAGATCTAGTCAAGACTGAATCTTAATGGGGACGAGGCCGAATCCAGATGAAGCAAGACCAAGAATGAAAATGATCAACTACTTTTTGGGGCCAAGCCTTTACTTCACTTACATAGATCCATCAATTAGACTGTTTTTTTTTTTTTGTGTTTTTTTTTAAGGAGCAATTACTTCTTGTCAGACATTACACTTGTGAAAACAAAAAACAACAACACAGCAATACAAACATAATGTCAAGACCATGCCCACATTAGCAAGATCAATGCCCAAGATTGAGACAAGTCCAAGTACAAATGCCAATAAGCTATTAGCATTACTGTATATGAAATGGTCATGGAGAAACTGATGTTCCTAGGTTAAGGAACATCCTCAATAAGGGACCCCGTGGAAATTCTCCATGTACTAAATAACTATAAAACCCAAAATGTTCTGGAAAACTTAAGACCTTTCCTTTTATGTATTTTGATTGATAACTAACTCATTGTCTATACCAGTTTATCCTACCTGGAGCCCATCCCAGGAGACAAAGAGCACATCCTGTACACCCCGGACAGGGTACCAATCCACACAAGGCACACACACACACACACTACGGGCAAAAACCCACCAAGCACGCGGAGAACATTTCAAACTCCACACACAGTCCCGAGGCAGGAATCGAACCCAGTACTCAGAGGTGTAAGGGGACAGTGCTGACCAATAAGCCACCGTGCCGCCTACACTATGGCGTAGCAATGTATTTATAACATGATGTTCACTTTAAAGTTTTAAATCCGAAAAAAAAAAAAAAAAAGGCTGGAAGGCAAAACAAGCGAGGCTGTTTATTGAGATAACATGATTAAGCTTCTGTTGCTGGGCAAGACAGTTATATATGGGTCTGCTGGTGTTAATTGCTTGCATTGAGATGGGCAGAGAGGGCTTTGTCAGGAGGGCAAGCGGTCACTGGTGCGGTCCCTATAGAGTTATAACTCACCAAGAAAGATGAGGAGGAAAAAAACAAACCTAAGAGTGGAAAGGACGCTGTTGAAATGCACTAATTATCACATCTTGTTAAGTGTTAATTGCCACACTGAGAGGCTACTTATCTGCACTGTATCATTTACTGCAACACACACACACACACATACATACAGTACACACAAATTTACACACAGTGCTAAAGAAGTCCAGGTTATTTGGATTTATTGGGCTATTAATATCAGTGGTTTCGCTGTTCATTTTTCCCCCCCTTTCCTATCATTAAAACTGAGAGATGTCTGGCCAACTTTTACACATTTTGTATAAGAGCTTCACATTTTAACATCTCAGCAATGCAATAATCTTTACCATTGATATAAAGGCCTGCAGTGTGAGCAGCGGTTAGCTGGAGATTCACACAAAAAAGCTTTATGACCATCTTAGAAAACCCGAACTAGAGCTGAATGAGTTGTATAGGAAAATCACTTAAAATCGGAACGTGGTACATTCATGCATGTCTTTCAGCCACGTTCAGGGTTTAATGTAGAAAATCAATGATGGTAAAATGCGTTGCATTCAGTAAGGAATAAACCATTTCGGAGATGTTGTAGTAAAATAATCAACAACAAACCTCGGTGATGTGGCTGGGGGCGAAGCAGATTTACCATCACCATCCTGAAATGGATTGTTTTTGAATATGAGTGCATGCATAAAGCTTTTTCTTATGGCGCAGTCATTTGTCAACCTTAGCACTTTATAAGTTATTCAAAAAAAAAAAAAAAAAAGGAATCTAGTTTCTTCTTATTATTGGATTTATATCAGCTATTATTATACTCCCGAACAAGAGTCTTTTGTTTGTAACTTATTTAAAAAAATGCCACCATATTAACCATAGTAACAATCAAACGTTTCTTGATCCAGTTGATCCTCCCGGATATTCCTTGTGATGTCATTGTTCCTACAGAAACAGTAATGCATTAGAGCGTGTAGGGTAGATACACTAGCAGGGAGGTACCGTCACTGCTTCACATCTGAAATGCTGGCCTCCCAGGAATTCCTTTAATGGAACGAACATACAGTATGAACACTGCTTGGAGGGAGGACAGGACTGTATAGGAGATGTGGCAGTAACTTCCAGACGTAGTGTTTGTGAATGATTGTGTGTACAGTTCCCACAGACAGAATGCGTCCCTTCAGCAATTTGGTGAGAAAGTTATCCATCGATTTTCATCAAAGGATGAGACGTTCCACTTGTTGAATGTTCACGGGAACGACTGGCGGGGGCTCTGAGCCACCTTCTGCATAACTTATATACTTCTACAATTCATACATTTCCGTTTCATTTGATCAACCTTGTAAATATTGTACATTTGCCAGTTTTAAATTTCTCATAATTTTCTATGTTTTATTTATTTATTTATTTATTATTATTTATTTAATATTCTCATTACTCTATTGGAATATTCTATTTGAAGTAAATTGTACTCTTCAGTGCAATCTGTTTCTCAAATCTTAGGGCACAGGCAGTTGTATAAGCATTCCACTGCATTTCACACTGTGATAGTACTGTATGTGTATTTGGTGGTCTTTTTTATAAATAAAATTCTCTTTACTTTAGGTCTAAAAAAAACTAACAAAAAAACAAGACCTTACAATACTTTTGCTAAGGAGATTGGCTTCTAAAGCACTTCTAAATCACCTACTGGAATGTAATATATTCGATTAAATATAATGCTTCCTATCTGGAAAATCTTAAAGAAAATAAAGCTTTACTGCATTGGACATAATAAGAGTAACCATGGAAGAGATTGATTTGGCTTGGATGGGTTACTGTTAAAAGGTGGAAAAAACAATCCACAGTGTTGGTGCAAACGGTGTAATTTAAATGTTGAGTAGACGCTTTGTCCTGGCTTACACAGGTCAGTGAAAGCAATTAGCCAAGGATTGGAGAATTCGGTCAACTGGAATTCTATCAGTTCCTGCAACTGGCAACAAGTGTGTTACTGCTCACTGTGCATTGTCAGATTCACAAGTAGAATTTCACGTAATGCAGACGGCCAAAACACAGCATTGGTGCAGAATTTTATTCATTAATTTTTTTTATTATTATTTTTTTTTTTATTATTTTTTTTGTTCTACATATAATACAGAAAATGTTTGTGGAAAAAAACTACATCTGAAGTTGATGCAACATGGACATTTCCACTTTTGCTTAAAGTTTGCTAACTTTTTATTTTTCATTTTTCAATCATTTAAAATGTTAATTATTCATATTTCTTTATATGTATTGATACTAAAATTGTTGTAAGCTTCTAGAAAATCATATGACCTTTATAAAAATTGCTTAAATAGCTTTTTTGTTAAAAGCTTAAAAAGTGGAAAAGAAAAAACAAACTGTGGTATCCGTAACCACGTTAAATTCAAATTGCAATAGCTTAAGAATTGAGCATTTTAGAATAACACACTTTTTCAGGTTTATGTCTTTTTTATTTGGCCAAGTTTCATCTGAATGACAAAAAAAAAAAAGTTATGCACACTACATTTTATCTGTTAAAAATATAAATGTGTATGCATGTTTACAAAGAACGAAGCATGGATCAGGAGATAAGAAGCAGTAAGCATTATGAAAAATGCTGTTATATGATCCTGTCTGAAAATTCACATTTTTTAGCAACAGTATCATGTTTTGGCTGAGAATTATGCATTAATTGTCAGGTAGCAAGATTAATTTCACTGACAATACCGTGTATATCAAATGACAAATGGTTTGTATATCAAAATCAAATTTGAGATGGTTGAGTATGTGGGATCAGTTGGAACAGGATTTTTTTTTTTTTTACCAATAATTAGTGTGGTCATGAAATTCCATTTTTAATTTGATGTGGTGTGCATTTAAAAACTAATATGGGTGTAAAGAGTAACTATTTTAAGCCAGTCTTGACCTTTTACAGTACAATTATGCTCATCCGATGGGTATTCGAGTCAAACCGGGACTTTTGATTGTTCAGAATAGTAGAACAAAACTGCATTTATTTACCTTATATAATCCCCTGCTACACTAAGCTTCATGTGTGAAAACGCTGGCCTCCCAGGAACTCCTTTAATGGCCCAGAAATGTGGAAGTCATAATTTGACCTGAAAAACACTTGTACATATAATAGGTTTGTATTTCATACAGTACTTATGTTATTCATTTATAATTATAAGACATGTTATCTGACTTATAAAAATGCATAACTTTCGCAGATACTGTATAATGAATTGTGTCCACTGTAATATTCTATCCTTTAACATTAAAATACAATGAGTACTTTACAATATAAATAGTTAACAGACGAACATGCTGTATTTATTATGTACAACCGAACGGAGGCTGTAGATCACTTGCTCATATGATTTCTAGAAAACAAGTAATTAATAAAAATCTCACAGATGAAAACGAATAAATTGAATGATATTGAGTTTATCTGATTCATGACTGCAGAATGGTGTTTACGGTCACCATAGAGCGAACCGGTAATTAAATCTTGAGAAATGAGCAGGTGTGACAGTTAACATGGGGCTCTGATGGGCTAAAAACACTTGGCTAATGAGGGTATGCATTTCTATTTATCAAGGGAGCCACCAATATTTTTGTAACTCAGATGCACTAATTGTTCCAGTTTATTAGGAACCAGATATGCGAGGCTAATAAGCTGGAAGCTTGTTTTGTATTTTATATTTCTATTCAAACAGATGTTTATTCTTTTCAGAACAAATATAAAAGATTGTCTCGAACATGACTTTAAATGATTTACAATGGAGACAATGCTAAACGAATCAGATTTCTGTCATATGCTCTTTGTGTAATGTAAGAAAGGAAACTGAGACAATCTTGTACCCGTGCATGCAACATGCAATCAGTAGGTGGAGAGAGAGAGAGAGAGAGAGAGAGAGAGAGAGAAAGTCAGACCTTCAAGGCCATTCCTGAATGTTAATGAGACCTATTTTGATTCATCCCCTTCTTTTCTTTATTTCTTATCCTCCTTAGGTCTTTTTTTTTTATTTCTTCTCATTAAAACATGCTTGCAGTGCTGGCATCGAGTCTTGAGCATGCCATCCTAAAATCAAAGACATCGGATGAAATGTGACTGGTTTTTATTATTATTATTATTATTATTATTATTATTATTATTATTATTATTATTATTATTATATACATTATTATACATGGATAAGAGTCTAAGGTGATGTGTTGGTAAGTCAAAAATGAACTGTACATGCATGTTTATTACTAGTAAAATGATCTGAACGCAGGATGACTTTTATTGCACACTCCTGTTATTAATTGCAGTGTACTGTTTAATTAAACACTTTACATGATAATTTGTGCATGCAGTAATTGCAGAGCATCACTGCACCATACTTACTGTATCACACGTCAGGCAGATCTCATGAACTACTTTTTACAGAATATATTCTAGATCCGTTTTCGAAAATCAAACACCGTACCTCAAACTATTACAGTATTTCATATGATTAATCAAAAAAGGATTTGCAATCATCGACCTGGAGGCCGTCAGCCTGTGTTACCGCCGAGGCATTATTGTAGAAGAAGTTGCTTTAATAGCAGCCTTCAGCTCGTCAGACGTCAAGCCACAGTAATATCATCATTATCAAACCAGTTTGTAGTAGTTTTGGCACTTGTGGTCAGGTGCTCTGAAATCTCCTGTTGGATGGCTGTGTTGACTTTGAACTTGAAAAAAACAAACAAAAAAAAAAAACACATCGAACCAACAGCACCAGAAGACAATGTGGAAACTTCACACTGAACTGGACTTGACTTGACAATGGATCTGATCATTTTTATTCTTACACATTTCACATTTCATTCAAACTTCCAAAAATGTCTTTTGACTGTGCAAAAGCGCTATACAAATGAAATTGTATTGAATTGAGTTGAACTTGCCCTGGCGGCACGGTGGTGTAGTGGTCAGCACTGTCGCCTTGCACCTCCAGGGTCCGGGTTCGATTCCCGTCTCTGTGTGCATGGAGTTTGCATGTTCGCCCCGAGCTTGGTGGGTTTCCCCCGGCTACTCCAGTTTCCTCCCTCAGTCAAAAGACATGTAGGTTATGCTAATTGGTGTTCCCAAATTGCCTGTAGTATGTGTGATGGATTTGCAGTGTGGCCTAAATCTCCTGTGATGGGCTCCAGGCCCCCCCGCGATCCTGAATACAGGGTTAAGCGGTATAGATGATGAGTGAGCGAGTGAAATTAACCTCTTCCTTCAGTCTCCGTGACCTTGATGTCCAAATGAAAAGCAAAAGGTACTTTCATATGAAAACTCTGGACCCTGATCAACAGTCCGTTTCTTTTTCTCTTCAGTCCAGGTAAGATGCTTCTTATTTTATCTTTGGGTCAGGAGTGGTTTGAGACTAGAAACGCAACAGTTGTAGCCCATTTCCTGAAGATGCCTGTGCGTGGTGGCTCTTAAGGCCTTGACTCCAGCCTCACTCCACTCCTTATGAAGCTCTCCGAAGATCTTGCATTGCATGATTTGCTTGACAGTCTTTTTAAGGCTGGATTCTGCAAGCAGCCAGCCCTTTCAGCGATGACCTTCTGTGGCTCATCCTCCTTGTGGAGGGGGGTGGATGATCGTCTTCTGGACAACTGTCAAGTCAGCAGTCTTCCCAAAACATGGACTGAACTAAACCTACAGATACACAGTTTTATATTGTATAATGTAGTAATTTTTTATATAGTGTAGTAATTTACTCAAAATTGAAATAAAATGTTCTAATATTTTGAGATACTTGATTTCTGAATGTCATGACCTGTAAGCCGCAATCATTGAAACAAAAACAACCAACCAACCAACCAAACAAACAAACCAAAAATGTAACAAATCTAGAATATATGAGAGTTTCATTTTAAAATTAAATTATGAAAGAAAGTTTACATTGTCATGATATCTTTTCGAGATGCACAGTACTGTATATCTAATATTTCCTACTTACCACATTTGTTACTCCAGCCAAAATGCTTTTTTTTTTCCTTTAACATATTTCCTTGAGAAGGCAGTTATAGACCTGTAAATTGGCGAAATCTTGATTTTATTTAGATGTCACTGAGGTGTAGTAGTTAGCATTGTGTTATTAACACAGAATCCAGTTCAGGGTGATTCTGCTTTACATCAGACCACTTGCCTTTTATAAGCAAAAATTATTTGAACATATTATTCACTCACTCACAAATTCTTTATAGTGCCTATCCTATATACTGTAGGGTCATGTGGTGCCAGGAGCTGACCACAGGGAACTCAGGGCATAAGGTAGGGACACCCTAAATGGGGTGCCAATCTATTACTGGGCACACACACACACACACACACACACACACACACACACACACACACACACACACACAAGCATTATGGGGAATTTGTAAACAGTTAGCCTGCCCTGCATGTCTTCGAACTGTAAAAAGGAAACCAGCCTAGCATGGGTAGAACATGCAAACTCCACACACACACACACACACACACACACACATTCCCGAGGCACAATTCAAACCCTCAACCCTGGAGGTGCATGGCCACAGTGCTAAGTACGATGCCACCATGAGGTCACATACACACGTGGACAAAATTGTTGGTACCCTTCGGTCAATGACAGAAAAACTCACAATGGTCACATAAATAACTTTAATCTGACAAAAGTAATAATAAATAAGAATTCTATGAATGTTAACCAATGAAAGTCAGACATTGCTTTTCAACCATGCTTCAACAGAATTATAAAAAAATAAAATAAACTCATGGAACAGGCCTGGACAAAAATGATGGTACCCCTAACGTAATAGTTTGTTGCACAACCTTTTGAGGCAATCACTGCAATCAAACGATTCCTGTAACTGTCAATGAGACTTCTGCACCTCTCTGCAGGTATTTTGGCCCACTCCTCATGAGCAAGCTGCTCCAGTTGTTTCCGGTTTGAAGGGTGCCTTTTCCAGACAGCATGTTTCAGCTCCTTCCAAAGATGCTCAATAGGATTGAGGTCAGGGCTCATAGAAGGCCACTTTAGAATAGTCCAATGTTTTCCTCTTAGCCATTCTTGGGTGTTTTTAGCTGTGTGTTTTGGGTCATTGTCCTGTTGCAAGACCCATGACCTGCGACTGAGACCCAGCTTTCTGACACTGGCCAGCACATTTCTCTCTAGAATCCCTTGATAGTCTTGAGATTTCATTGTACCCTGCACAGATTCAAGACACCCTGTGCCAGATGCAGCAAAGCAGCCCCAGAACATAACAGAGCCTCCTCCATGTTTCACAGTAGGGACAGTGTTCTTTTCTTGATATGCTTCATTTTTCCGTCTGTGAACATAGAGCTGATGTGCCTTGGCAAAAAGTTCCATTTTTGTCTCATCTGTCCATAGGACATTCTCCCAGAAGCTTTGTGGCTTGTCAACATGTAGTTTGGCATATTCCAGTCTGGCTTTTTTATGATTTGTTTTTAACAATGGTGTCCTCCTTGGTCGTCTCCCATGTAGTCCACTTTGGCTCAAACAACGACGGATGGTGCGATCTGACACTGATGTTCCTTGAGCATGAAGTTCACCTTGGATCTCTTTAGAAGTCTTTCTGGGCTCTTTTGTTACCATTGGGATTATCCGTCTCTTTAATTTGTCATGAATTTTCCTCGTGCGGCCACGTCCAGGGAGGTTGGCTACAGTCCCATGGATCTTAAATTTCTGAATAATATGTGCAACTGTAGTCACAGGAACATCTAGCTGCTTGGAAATGGTCTTATAGCCTTTACCTTTAACATGCTTGTCTATAATTTTCTTTCGAATCTCCTGAGACAACTCTTTCCTTCGCTTCCTCTGGTCCATGTTGAGTGTGGTACATACCATGTCACCAAACAACACACTGACTACCTGGAGCCCTATATATAGGCCCACTGACTCATTACAAGATTGTAGACACCTGTGATGCTAATTAGTGGACACACCTTGAATTAACATGTACCTTTGGTCACATTAGTTTCAGTATTTTCTAGGAGTACCATCATTTTTGTCCAGGCCTGTTCCATGAGTTGATTTCTTTAAATAATTCCGTTGAAGCACGGTTGAAAAGCAATGTCTGACTTTCATTGGTTAACATTCATAGAATTCTTATTTATTATTACTTTTGTCAGATTAAAGTTATTTCTGTGACCATTGTGAGTTTTTCTTTCATTGACCGAAGGGTACCAACAATTTTGTCCAGGTGTGTATGATACAATTCCATGCAATTTTTGTTTTGATTTAATAAAGTTGCATTAGTTAGGAATTTACAAATTTGTCCAAGTTTTATTTCAGCATGAACGTATTTAAAGTATAATTCAATCATCAGTATTTTGTTCATTTAGTTTTAAATGTTAATGCACAAATATAACCAGAAGATATATTTTATTTATTTATTTATTTATTTATTTATTTACATTTTTTAGACTAATATATTCTAAGACATATTTCTTCTCAAAATAAAAATTTTTATTAAAATTGTATGTACAGTAAAGACCACTATAGCAACAATATATAAAGACAGAGTAAACATTATAGTAAAGAGTATAGTGTTCTTAGTAAATATTATAGTAAATAGTATAACAGTATAGTAAATATTATACTAAAAATAGTATATTATTATTTGAAAACATTATAGTAAATATTATAGTATTATTTGCAAACATTATAGTAAATATTATAGTGTTATTTGTAAATATTAAACTATTAGTGTAATATGAAGGGAAAAGAGAGATTTCACTTTGCAGGAACATTTGGTACTGTTCCACCGAGACTGCACGCTTGGTTAGTGTGTGTGTCTGTGAGAGAGAATGAATTTCCCAGCGTAGCCTTAAGTTGACCTTGATGCTCCACTCGGTGCATGACACGCTCCGTGCACATGACAGTACGGCCTCCCCAGACGGAACCATGAAACCGATGTGCTAGAATCAATCAAAATTACACCGTCACATGGTGTTAAGAAAACAAACATGCACCATGTCTGCACAGGCTCTGTGGGGAAGCGCCAAGGCAAACAAAAATGAATTTTCAGCTCACGGCATCCGGCTTGCGTTTCACTAAAGAGTGAAGGGCAGAGCAGTGAGAGAGTGCACGCACATCTGCCTGAGAGCCACTGGATCATAAAATGTGAACTTTTCTTCTGTGTGTATGTATGAAGCATAATCCAAGCTTGCTAGGAGTGTCATAATTCTTAAAACATAAGAAAAAAAAATATATATTGTCAATATGAATATTATAAATATTCACTTTTTGATCTACACAGACGTGCTAGAAGTAAATAGACAAAAAAAATCAAATGCATTTTGAGCAAGTAAGTAAAGTTTAGCTGTTAATACAATGGTAAGAAGTTGTTGACTTTCCTTTAGCAGATTTCCGAGCAGCAACTCATCTAAGCATAGAATCAGAGTGTTTTTCTCAACAGATGTTCGAACAGCACAATGATGTCTTTCAGAAGGCCCAGGTCAACCAGCCGTGACCATTAACATTTTGACTTTTTCTTTCAATTGAGCCATAATTCTGTTAGAGATGGAAGGGGGCATTTCGAGCTATTTGTCTCTGGGACAATCCATCCACAGACTGAGCAACAAAACCAGCACTATTGAAAATCACAAACTTCTATGGAGTTTTCACTCCTAGGCATGCTTAAAGATGGGACTAATCTAATGAGACAAAAAGGAGACAAATAGTAATCATAATAGTAGCAACATTTTATTATAAAACTACACTTTACATATTAATAATGTAAATCTTGCAAGTTTGTGTACCTGTATATCTGTACTTGCATTTATATCTGGATTGGAAGTGTGCAAGACTTTAACACTTCGTTTGTTGGTCAAATATGTAATTGAACCATGCATCATTTAAAAACCATACAGTATGTAGAGAGAAAGAGCTGAAAGGCTTACAGTGGGGTCAGGACTCTACAGGTGATGTGGCATTGAATCCCAGCGGAGTTCCTGTAATGGGCAAGTGGTGAATGATTGATTGTGTGTACAGTTCGCACAGACAGAGGCGTCGTTTCCCCAAGTTGGTGACAAGATATTTGTCAATTTTCAAGAAACAGACATTCCACTCATTTATGGTTGCAGGAACGACTGCAGGGGCTCTGAGCCAGGATTGTCATCCGCTGAAGGTTTGTGCCATCGAAATGTTTTACTGCGGAGAGTACTGCGAGTTAAGTTTTCTGTAAATTGCAATTGGTTTTACACTTTAGTTCATAAGAAATTTAAGTCCCAGTTTGACTTGAGCAGCCCTTACAGTATAAATGGACAAAAAGAGTAAAGTGGTACCTAGGCATACAGTACAAATTGACTAAATGTTGGAGGCGAGTTCTTAAGGTGAAATTTTCTATTCTGAAACGCAATAATGTAAATGCAGATAATCCATTCCAGCTTTTAAAATAAATAGACATTAAACTTTAATTAACCTTAATTTACTGCATGATTCCTCTTGGCACTGGCCGCTTTAAAAACGAAGCTGAAAATGGCTCCATTTTCTTCTTGCTAACTTTCTTGATTACATTCTTGGGACCCATGGTGCTACAGTATGTCTTTACTAAATCTTACACAAAATGCAATCAAACAAACAAACAAAAAAAAAAAATGTAAACTCGCTTTACTTGTCCTTCCGCTGATGCAAACAAGCTTCGAACGGCTCCCGGATGACCGCGCAACTTAGCCAGCTTAGCTTTGTTTCGCTTTGCTGTAGCACTGTACTCAAAAACAGATGTAAAATCTGAAACTTAAAGAAGAGTTTTTGTTAAAGACACAAGGCTCCTACAATATCAGTACACTTCTAAGATAGCCAGGACTTCCAGGGCCAATGAATTAAATGAGTGATTAACTTCTCAACTTGAGTATTTTAGTTCTAGATCAGGTACTATAACACGAACACGATTTTCTCACGGTTTTGTCACGTGTCATTTTAGAAGGATACAGTATGACTTGCTTTTTTTTTTTTTTTTTTTTTTATAAAATAGAAATTATTTTCATTTTAATGTCTTCTATATTTGTCCTTTAGTTCTTAGACACAGTAGAAGTTATTATAGAACCCAGTTGTTATGAATAGTCATGAAACCTTCAGGTGAGTTTTTCAAGAAAAACATGATTGCATATATCAACCAAAGCAGACGATAGTTTTTATTATACAAAATGCATTCATGGTGATTGATATTTCCAGAAGACTTCAAGCACAGTACGGTGATGAAACTCTTAGCCACAGTAAAACATTTACTGTAAATGAGGCAAGCATTTTAAAGATGGCCGTACATCCGTGAACGTCGATGCCATCAGAGGTGGCTTGGAGCTCACTGTAGTCGTTCTTGCAGTCCTCCACCTGATCCTAGAAAAGCAACGCATAACTTATCACCAACTTGTGGAAGAGACGCATCTGTCTGTGTGAACTGTACTCATTCACCAACACTACTTGTACATTACAGGAACTGCCACATCCACTGTATCATCCTGACCTCATCCAAGCCATGTCCACATGTTTGTCCCAGTGTTTCAGACTTGAAGCAGGCAATGAGATCATGGCTCAGGCGTACTGAGAAAACGTTCTACCTCGATGGTATCCAAGCACTAGTGTAACTCTGGGATAAGTGCATTAAATGTGTTTATTAGCACAGTGTCACAGGTATTCTTAAGGGAGAAGGGAGAAGGTATTCTAAAAGTCTTAAGGGAGAAGGGAGGCTGGTGAGAGAACAGTGATTATAACTGCAACACTGTATGGATGTTGCAGTTTGGACTACATGGTCCTGCTGGGAATTGACAAAATAACACATAAAACACAAACAGGCACAATGAGGCAGTGTCGGAAGACCTGCGACTGTCCAAAATGATGCTTGCAACCAGCCAGAACAAACGATGAGTTAAAAGTAGTAGAGCATAGCAGGCCGTGCCACAGTTGGACAAACGCACCACAGTCTGGGCTGCAATCAGTGCACTTCCTATTCATCTGTATTTGTAATATCTGTTCATTTTGAGTAAAGTATTCATATTAGGTTACAACTGCTCTGTACATGTGTCTCTGTCCAACAACCACAGCGGGTTTGAGTATATTTAAATGGAGGGATAGATTTCTTTTTCAAATACATTGTTACTAGCCAGTCTTGCCAATTACGATTTGAAATTGAACCGTGGCGAATATAAAAAAAAAAAAAAAAAAGTCTTCCTGTTTGTCTCTCTCTCTCTGCTTTGGCAGAACCACTCTATTTGCTTGTGGCTTGCTCTGCAATATCGTACATGGATTGTAGATCTTAGACACCCTTCAGCATCCCAGAAGCCAAACAAATGGATTTTCGACTAAGAACAAGCTGGCCGCATGCATCCACACAGCCGCGGGGTAGAAGAATCATTAGGCTTTATAGACTAAACACTTTGCTTTCATAGCAACCTACAGGACATTTCATGAACTTTCTAAAAAAAAACTAAAAAAAAAAACTAAAAAAAAAAAAAAACAATGCTACCAGATCAGTACACCAGAGCAAATAGTCATATATGGTCCATTTAATCTTTAGCTTTTGTCATGAATCTCTTGAGTGACACAAATGCACTGCAGATTGAGGGGGGAGTGTGTTCCGTCATTGAAGCCTGACTATATCATTTGGAAGTCTGGAAGTGATGTTATGCAATGATCAGCCATAGTATTACTATTACACAATGCATTATGCCCAGTATTGTGTAGATTCTACGTTGTGCCACCTGGGCATTTCCGGCCCCTTGGGCCATGACTCTACAAGACTTCATGCGGTGTGCTGTAGTGTCTAGCCCAGGATGTTGGCAGTGGATTCTTTGCGTGCTGTTGGCTGCAAGGTGGAACCTCCATAGATTAGACCTTGGATGCTGTCCAAGATGGTAGAATGGCACCAGAAGACCCAGTGCACTACAGCTTGCTGCACACAGGGGTCCTGCAGGCAAAGAGCCTAAGGCTGCTAAACCAGACTCCAAGCTCCCCACATCCTAATCAAATAGAGCACCCATGAGATTGGCTGTGGGCTGGCCTTTGGTCCCAGCGGGCAAACTGTAGGTGAGCCTTGGGTACCTACTGTATGATCCTGTCACCAGATAACTGGTGTATAACTGATAATCATTATTATGTTTTAATGTTAATTTTATGGCTGATTGGTGCATGCTTGTTGCACCCAACCTGAATTTCTGCCAATTCCTTCTTTTTTTTATTTATTTTTTTGTTATTTAATAGGATTCAGTTTATATATATATATATATATATATATATATATATATATATATATATATATATATAACCACATCCAGGATTGAAATCAGATTCAAATGAATTCCTAGATATGTGTCTCAGTTTTAATGCTCGACCCGTTGTCCAGTATCGTCACGACACAGAAGTTCAAGTCCACATGAGCAAATGACATGGGCTGATATTGTCTGGTGCGACAGAGTTGTTCAGTGATATTACCTGAAGGGCGAGATGTGATATCCACATTTTAAACTGTCTTTTTGTTGTCTGTCTGTTGCTATACAGCACCAGAATCTGACACAACACATTTGCTACAGTCCAGCCTTGCCTGATTGATCAATTTTATAACCAGCTTTGTCTTGTTGGAACGCTCAAATTTCAACCACAAGTTTCAAATCCACATTTTAACCAAGTCTGATGATTTAAGGTTGTGTTGAAGAATTTTGAGCTAAGGCAGTCTTTCTTCGTCATCCCATCCACTTATATATGATTAGTATATCAGTTCCACTGGCAGCAAAACAGCCCCAGAGCATGACACTACCGGCACCATGCGTAACAGTTCCTATAGTGCTCAATCCTTGGGGGTTGAATGCCTCAGCATCACCTTACACCTGATGTAAACTTTCCTCAAGACGGATATTTCTTTGTCCATGTGGTCAGCTGGAAACTTTAGTCGAGCTTGTAGATGTGCATTTGGGAGCAGGAACTTCGGTCCTGAATGGCAGCCCTTCAGGCCACAGTGATGCAAAACTGGCTTGGCTGTACTGTACACAGTAATATTCTAGTGTTCTAGCAGCTTCCAGTTCATAGCACACCTGTGTCTTGATGGTTCCTGGTTTGTTCCTGACCAGCTGAACTAATTGCCTCTTAGCTGAGAGTGACAGTTTGGGTCCACACCACGACACCAAGTGTGTAACATGATTGAACCTTTTACGTTCCATTAATTGTTCAAAATGATTTTGGAATCTGTATCATTTTTGGAGTTTGGATTTTGGAGTTGTATAGAAATGGTTCAAAGAGACATTAACGGTTGTAAATCTAAGGTACTGTCCTCTTTCTCAGATCTGTCCTGAACTCCGTAAAATTTCCCATTTTACTGTATATTGGCATCCAATAAGAGCTGTCAGACAATGGCTTTTTTTTTTTTTTAAGTTGGCACAGAGAAGCTGCCAGCTGTAGTAAATCATGATCACTAACAGGAAGTTAAGAGGCCTTGGTCTTGGCAAATTAAAAGAGATTTTAGCACTTTCAGCACCACAGAATTGATAATCTATGTGGGTGTGTGCATACTGTATTTCTGACCCTGTCTTATTTTGTCTTTGTGTTGATATCAGAAAACGCAGTAAAAGACAAACCTTGTGCTCCAAAGTCTATTAAAGAAATGTTATATAATCTCTCCACCCTAGAAAAAAAAAAAGACCATTTCAAAGAAATCACAGAAAGCCAAATAATCACATGACATTGGTGTTCATCCTGAGTGTACTGTGCTGTATGTAAACTTTGACCGTACCTGTAGCTATTTTCTTCTCAAGAGAGAAGATTGCCACTTTGCTTGACACTTTTCTCTGTTCCATCATGAGTCACATCATGAGTCAGACTGCTCATACGTTTTAATTGACAAAGAGTTATGAGTTTTGCAGATATAGAGGAAGTAATAAATAAGAAGAAGCTAGTTGCAACATTGTGCCTGATGTTGAAAAAAAAAAAAGGGATAACACCCAACATAAAGCTGAGTTACTATTATCAAAGAAAAAGTTAATGTATTTCCAATAACAGCATATCTCTTTCTATCTTATACCACAACCATCCCATTTGTTAGATATTCATTCATTCTTTAATGCATTTTTAATACTGCTTATCCTGTACAGGGTTACAGGAAACCTGGATCCTTTCATAGGATACTTCAGGCATGAGATGGGGCACACCCTTTGACAGGGCACAGATGCATATACAGTGCTCACATACTCATTCACACACTACAGGCAATTCAGGAATGCCAATTAGCCTTCTTTGCATGTCTTTGGTCCATAGGAGAAAACCAGAGTACTGTTCCTGGAGGACCTGAAGGAAACCCACTAAGCATGGGAGGAAGGAATGTAACCACTACACCACTAACCACTGCACTGCCTTGTTTTATATGAAAGAATTAAATATTTTATTGCAATTTTATAATTGTGCAATTTTATATACTTATGGTCAGTTTTAAGGCCGAGGGAACAAGTTAGATGTCACCAATCTCTATTTTCTTTTCGCACTTGAAGTTTAATACAAAAGAAAAAAAAAAAAGCAATACCAGGAAAATTCAAAGCTTTACACTTACTTGCTTCATAAGACTTGAAACTCTTTCCATCAATGCTAAATGAAGATCTTTCTACTGCAAATGTCACAATACCAACAATTTCTGTAAACAAAAAAAAAAAACATTGTTACTTACAGTAAAAACTTATAAGGTATATTAGAACAAGTGCAATAATAAAGACCTGTTATTTGCTCCGTCAGAATCAAGAATGTGTTTAAACCATAATTTATAAAAGTATTAGACCCAGTATTTTGGACATTCTACTGGAAATCCACTCTTAAACAAGATGATTGTACATTAACCAGAAAAAAAAAAAAAAGAGGAAAGAGGCAAAATCTACCTAAAGGGCAAAATAATGAATCTACAACAGATAAAGTTCATGCTGGCAATTAACGGCAAAAGTGATGCAGATTACAGAAAAAGGTCATCTATCAGGACTTTACAGCTGTCAGTGAGACCACTTCAAATTAACATAAGCAGCACACATACTCAACATATGACATTATTAACATCGCTTCAATTTCCAAAGTCAGGCACAGAAAAAAAACATGGAATGTCAGGCTGCTTTTTCTGTCTTGAATCTTAATTTTTCTTAAGCAATTATGAAGCAATGTTTATCAATGTACAGAAAAAAAATATATATTTTGTGGTTTATATATAAATTATTATTTAAGCATAATAAAGCATTTATAAATGCTTAAGTGTGTGTATTTGTTTTATATTTTTATGGGAAGCAATTATTTAAGAAAGCAAGTTAATTAAGAATTAATTTATTCTGGGGTGTGTCATTATAGAAAAAAATTATTAATAATAGTGTGGTGTGAGGCCACCATGCAAGGCTGTATAAAATGAGCTGTAACTATATATAAAAAAAATCCTATGCATTAGAATTACGTTTTAATATAAAGAAAGAAAAAAAAAATTGTTTTAGGGAGAATTAAAACTGCCAAACCTGTAGTTAGAGCAAATTAATCAACAAACTCTGGCCAATCAGATTTGAGAATTAATACTACTGTTTGTACTATTTGTATTTGATTTTGGTAATTAATTTATACACAAGGCATGGATTTCAGAAAAAGAAACCTCTGAAGGTGTCCTCTGGCATCAGGCAGCAAGCTGTTAGCAGCAGAGCATTTAAGTCCTGTAAGTTGAAAGGTGGTGCATTAATGGATAAATCTTGTTACTAAAACACATCCACAGATGGTCAATCAGATTGTGAATTTTAAGGCCAAGTCAGCACCTTCAAGTCTTAGTCATGCTCCTTAAACCATTCTTAGAGTGTGGCAAAGCGTACAGTACTTCGCATTCCCATTTTAGGAGCTTTCAGCAATGAACATGAGCACCTTCACCAGTCTGTGGCTATACAGTACAAACACATCCACTGCAAGCTGTGGGTTCTGACACCTCCCTATCACAGCTAGAAATAACCTTTTAAACAAATTGTGCTACAGTAGCTCTTCTGTGGGTTTGGCCCAAATAGGCTAGCCTTTGCTTCCCATGTGGATTAATGAGCCTTGGACGCCCATGACTCTGGTAGCAGTTCACAGATTGTCCTTCCTTGGACTACTTTTGGTAACAACCCCGCAGAAGACCGTTTAAGAGATAGCGTTTTAGGGGGGGGGGGGGGAATGCTGCCCTAGTTAAAATCTCTCAGATCCTTATACGCTTGCCCATTTTTCCTGCTTCTAGCACATCAATTTCAAGAAATAATACAAAGGACCTAATATATCACACCAATATACAGTACTGTATGTCAATTTAAGGAGATAATGTTATAAACAACCTCAGACGATAAAAAAAAAGAACATTTCAATGCTTTTTATTTAACAAAAATGAAGGCAGAAATGATAATAAAACTTGTAGGCAAGACCGTAAAGTAAATAAGTAAAAGGAAGTAAAAAAAAAACAAAAACAAAATAAAGTTATTTTGGTTTCATTTTTGTTAAATAAATAACTGGTGATTTAGTAGTTGATTAATAAGATGATTTTTGATACACACACACACACACTATATATATATATATAGATAGATAGATAGATAGATAGATAGATAGATAGATAGATAGATAGATAGATAGATACACTGTAAACCTGATTAAGTTGCCAAAACTCAAAATATTTGAGTTAATCAGTTACATCAAATTTTTTAAGTAATGATGTTTCCAATTTTAAGTAGTTATATATGTTTAACTATAAATTTTTGAGTTTGTTGAACTTGTGCAAATCAAATACATTTTTGCAGACAATCCAGCGCGGGAATCGAACCCGGGCCTTCCGCATGGGAGGCGGAAGACTTACGTACCACTGCACCACGAGTGCTCTATAGCTTCTATATTGGTGGAAGTTTTACTTAAGTTATTGTTACTTAAGTACTTATGATTACATAAAATATCAAATCTGTTCAGCTAACTTAAAAAGTGTCATTTCTACAAACTCATAAATACCAAAACGTTCTGAATACTCAAAAAGGTCTATTAATTTGACCTAATTGCAATTATTTAAGTTAACAGTACTCAATGTGTTTAATTACTTTGAGCATTAGGGTTTACAGTGTGGACAAAAACACAGTATTTATATATACACATATAAAAAATATATATTTTTTTCTTTCAGTGAATGCTGAAATACTAACGGCTCCCAATAATTTTTACGGTGCTGGACTTTCCAGCTCTTTGGCCAGTAATATAAACAAATGAGCTGCCAGAGACCCAGTAGAGTGTTGTGCATAAACACAGAGGAATAAATCATAATCAATCAATCTGCCAATCAATCAGGAGCGACCATATACTTGTCTCAGCTCAGCGGAGTACAGATGCTCATGCAGAGTGGTGTGTAATGTATTTCTGGGCATTCATGTGTGGGAGGTTGTAGTGTCTGTAAATGCCGCAGTGGTAAATTAGTCCCTATAGGAAGCCATCAGGAGACGCATTGCTACCCAGCAGGCATTAAAAGCAGCAGGTTGAACTGCAGGCTGGAGGAAAAAAAAAAATAGGTGAATAATTTGTTACAAGCTGTGAATAATGACATGACGTCTTATTAGAAGACATCTTTGAAAGTCCAGCATCCAGCAATTGCAAAAGCATTATTTCACCTGAATTAATGAACATACTATAAGTTTGTGGAAGCTAAAAAACAATCAATCTGAAAAACAACATCTGTAAATGTGTGTGTCAAATATTATATGACATTATATGTGGATTAAACTTTATCTGATTACCTGATTGATTGGACAGAGTCAATCAATCTATTTCTCAAAACGTTTTTTTTTTTTTTTTTTTCTGTGCAGATATGGTAATTAAAGTCATGAGAGAAATTGAGATTATGTGTCAGTCACAATTTGAAACTAATGAGCTCAGACTAAATGACTGCTCAGGTATTAGGGGGACTGTAATAATCTGCGGGAAAATGACCGAGGGTGAAAGAAAAACTATCTAGTATAAAACTGTACATTATCATATATCATTATTAGGTGAGATCAAGGACACTTCTTGCATCTTTGCTTGATTTATTTTTTTCTTTATAGCCAGTCTCGCTAAAATAGAACATTTTTACAAGGATAGATAAAAAAAAATCTCAACTTGGAAAATATGGTTTAAAAAAAGACCTGTGTCCAAAACATCTTCTTACATTTTAAAATTGTATATCCAATTTCAGGGTACAGTACAGTATTCATATTAGAATGCTTGCTGAATGCAGAATGGCTGTCTTGATTTTTATTTTTCAAAAGATGCAGGAAGTATCACAAGTTGTTAGAAAAAATATTTTGTGGATGGCATCTTTGAGTGATATGTGTGCTCAAATCACCAAAAAAAAAAAAAAAAAAAAAATATGTCAAAATTGTGTTAGTTATTTTCAGTGTAAATTGTCTATGATTTTACAAAATGCTATAATTCCACCACACACAGTTTTGTCCCAATTGATAAATCTGGACTTGTGTTTGCAGCTGTCTGTAACCATGCAATTTGATATCCAAAATGATGGTTGAGGTTTTATAATAATAACAACAAAACAACAAAAAAATAGCAAACTCATCCTTTGATTGCGTTTTCATAATGGTTCACTTGCAGAAAATTGGAAGATGAAAAAAGTGTTCAATAGTGTTCCACACAATACATTTGAAATGACAAAGATTGTTGAAAATCATGAGAAACATTATAAACAATACCAAAACATCAGTTTACAGCATCGTCAGCTTCCACTAACAGGTCCAGTTTCACATCAGTAGTTGATGACAGAACCATATCATAGAACAGGGATGTCAGATTTTACAACTGAATATACTTTTGTACAGTGTGCAAAAGACTTGAGACACCCTTTTTTTAAATATAAAATAAAATGTAATTACAGTGGAACCTTGGATTACGAGCATAATTCGTTCCAGAAGTGGGCTCATATTCCAAAAAGTCTTTGTATTTCTTATGACTTTTTAAAAGGCTCTTAAAGGCTCAGTACTGCATATCTGTGGCCCCATAGGTTTACAACACAGGTCAGAAATCCTGATTAGGAGATGCAGGATGTAGCATTCGGAACCAGACATACAGTAGCAAAGCCAACAGCTTCCCACATACAATATGTTCATCTCATGAGTCTTGTACAGAAGGTGATCATGCATCTCTTGAGTGTTGCAGCCTTATCTCTCTGCTTAATTTGCATCATGATTCCCAAATGCTGCAGTGCTAGTGATCGTCCAATGCTTCTAAAAGAAGAAAATGTAGTGATTTTTTAGGAAATAAGGTTTTTCTGCAGACAACCTTGTGTGTCTGAGGAATATAATTTGCCAGTATGAGAGAAAATCAGAAAATGCTGTTTATTACATTTTGCAGTCAAACTGTTTATTTGCAGGTCTGGTCTGGCATACTGTACACTCCAGCTCAAATGTTTGGGATCACTTGCAAAGTTCTTCGCTTTTGTTTAGTGATTTATTTTCTACATTTTACAACAATACTGGGGATTTCAAAACTACGAAATAACACATATAGAATTAGGTTATTATGAAACATAAAATAACAACTGACTGTTTTTGTTAATAAGACATGAAGGTCAGCCTTTCTGGAACATTTCTGGCAAGAACAGTACTGTCAAGTGCATTTGCAAAACCCATCTCATGAAGACCTTCCCAGGAAAGCGAGACCAAAACTTACCTCTGCTGCAGAGGAAAAGCTCATTTAGATTTACCAATTCAGAAATCACCAATCAGGCTCGATTCCAGTGTCTGTGTGCATGGAGTTTGCATGTTCTCCCCGTGCTTGGTGGGTTTCCTCCGGGTTCTCCGGTTACAGGATTAAGAAATCACCAATTAAAAAACAACACCTTAGATTAGAGCCATTATGAAGACTTTGCAGATCCTGAGTAGCAGATGTGTCTTAACAGTCTCTTTAATGGAGATTATTGCATGGTTGGATGCCTTCAGCATTTCCCTACAATTGACCCATTGACCTAGAGTTGAGCTAAGCAGACAAAGTTAAGGGCCTTGCTTGGTGATACCAGGATTTGAACTTGCAACCATTCAATCAGTAGTCCAATCAGTAGCGTTTAAAGCTAACCCAGAGTTATGGATTTTATATTTACAATTACATGTTGGCTGATTTACAATTCAGGATTATAGTTGAGGATAAAGGGTCTTGCTCAAACACCCAGCAGTGGCTGGAATTTGACGTCATAGCCAGTAACCCAATGAACAGCCATAAAATGGCATGAATAGAACCCTATAGCAAATCCCCTGTAACATGTTCTTAAGAGGAACTCTGAGAAATCCCATACAGACATGGAAAAATTCGGAAATCCATACGGACAACGTCATATCCTATACGTATACGCACCACAGTCATGAAGCTCGATTTATGCACAATATGCCAATAAGTCGACTGTGTTGGTGCAACACTGTTGTCGTAATTACTGTATGTCTTCACCTTTTTGCCAGTTCTGTCTGGGCATCATAAATCACAGTGACATTAAAAAGGTTTGCAACAAAAGCAGTAGCAGATTGTACGTTTAATCTCTCAAAATAATCTTCGAGCTTCCCATTTTCAGCCCCAGCCAGACTGTCGTGTATCTGACTAGGGATTTTATATTATTATATATATATATATATATATATATATATATATATATATATATATATATATATATATATTTTTTTTTTTTAGTAGAAGAAGCAATTTCACTGTCAGGCTTTGTCAGAATGCCAGAACACAACAGGTGGCTAATATAATCTGCTCAATTTGAACGGGAGGCTTTTGTGAGGGTGTTTTACAAAAAAAAAAAAAAAAATTTTTTTGAGATTTTTGTTGTTTTAAGGGGATTCCAAATCAGAGCTGAAGTGTTTCATGCTTAATAGAAAGAGAAATGTATTAGCAGAAATGATTATTAGTAAATATTATGTAACTACAGTATAAGTGTACTTAGTAAGATAAGAATGTAGTTCATTGTTGACTAATAAGTGAAGTTTGTGGTGTTATGTAAACGATGTGGTAAGGACACTATCATACTGTACAGCTTCGCCAAGTGGTTTAGCAAACAATTTGTGAATATGGACAACATTTGGAATCAGGAGGAGCAGCTTAAGGTGGAATTAGATATCCGTTCTGAGTCTAAGCTTCTTTTAATGCTGATGCTGGTGGGTTGATCGGGAGGATCAGCTCCTTTGTGTGTGTGTGTGTGTGTGTGTGTGTGTGTGTGTGTGTGTGTGTGTGTGTGTGTGTGTGTGTGTGTGCGCCTATATATTTGCTAGCTCAAGGACAGAGTCTTGCTCTTGGTCTCTTGGTGCTCATTTCATAAGTGTTGCAAATGCTGAATTATAATGAAGGGATTTTATAGTGAATAGTACCAAAAACCTACTAAAACACAATTTTCATAATTATTCGGGTAAATGAGTTATATATTACAACATCATACATTATATGTCTAAAGGATAAAAATGTATATTGGCATGTAAAAGTATTTGCCCACACGTCTCTCGTTAGCCTTTATAGCATTTTGCAGCATTATAAATTAAGATGGGTTCACTTGGGACTACTGTACATGTTATAAATCTACAGAAAATACTCCATAATTCTGAAGTGTGGAAGATCCATATATTGCCCAAAAACACTATCTCTGTGATTGCATATCTATTCTAGAGAAAGGAGGTTTCAGCAGTCCAGGACAAATATTTGTAAAAGTATCCCAAATAAGAATGAAAACAAAAACCCCAATTAGGTTTAGGGTTTGGATTGATTTTAGTTTTGGTGTTGGGGTTAAGGTTGAGTGCGGAGTTGGGGTTGAGATTAGGTTGAGGCTAGGGATAGGGTTGAGTTGGGGGTTAGGGTTGGGGTTAGGTTTGGTTTAGGGTTAGGTTGCGGTTTTTAGTTACGTAGGTTGGAGTTAAAGTAATGGTCACCAGAAGTCTTTGTGTGGGTAATAATTGTATCAGCAAGTTAAGCAGCCAAGAGATCAAGGGTAATGCTTAAAATGTTGCTGCTACTAGTAAACTACATGATATTATTTTCCTAATTTATTCATGGCAATCCCGATAAAGCCCGGTTTAATCCAAGGTCGTAACAAAATGTTAAAAAGGTCAATGAAGGTGAATGGTTATTTAAACTACTGTATGTGCTTTTTTAATAATATTGCACAGAATTGAACTTTATAAATGCAAACAAGTCAAGTGATTTGTTTATGCAAGGTCGGTGTTTAAATAAATTCAGAATAATAAGTTTGGTCCCAAAGCGGACGACCTTGAAACAACAGCTCTGAGCTAAAAGTGAATCGAAGTGTAATGGCCAGCAGCCCAAATAAACATTGATAAATCAGAGTGGCTGATGGAAATATTGGCATTGGGTTTTATCTTGTCTAATTATGCATTTGTCTTAATGGATGTGTGGTGACAGGTTTCAGGGCATCGGCTATATCTTTCTGCCACTGGTGTATGGTCTACCAGCGTAGTCAAAAAAAAATTATTAAATAAATAAATAAGTTAAAATAAAATCCATGTTGCCTAGACAACGGGTGATGAGTATTGGGGCCCTGATGCTCAGAAGCATAAATTTAGATGTGACATTATCTTGTTATTTGGAGGTGCTTGCTAACAGGATGCAGGGGCATCAATGTGTCATCCTGGCATCATGTAGCAAATGCAGATGCACCTAATCAGCCAAGCCAGTTATGTCATTGTGTTCTGCGTATGAGTGTGCGTAAATCTGTGTGTGTGTGTGTGTGTGTGTGTGTGTGTGTGTGTGTGTGTGGTAGCAATAAGATTTCTCCATTAAGATCTTGGATTATGGACATGGTTTTATGCAACATTACCCATTAGTGCTCTATTTTACAGAATTGTCCAAGCATTATGGAATGCCTTTTCACGTCTTATCTGTATAGTTGATATAACATTATATTTATATATTATATATATATATATATATATATATATATATATATATATATAGAAGAGGTTTACCTGCCGTGCGTAAACAAACAGTTAATCAATGACCAAATCCACCAGTTCGCTTTAACATGTGTGAACCTATGCATGACTGATAGGCAGCAACACTCTTAATGATTAACAATGCCTACATCATCCTATAGAACTGAAGCACAAAGAACAAATGACTTCAGATGTCTCTGAATGTCTAAGGAAAGTTCTGTGCACATTCACTGATGGATTTTTTTCTAAGTGTAAGTGGTGATGAAAATCTGTAGTCCAGTAAGTTTATATGACTGACAGTTAAATCTATAGCTTGCCTTTGAAAAGTCTGATCAGCCCTTCACAGAGTAATGGATTCCTTAAATGAATTCTTAATAAAGTCATGAGCTTATGCCGGCATATTGGCTTCTCTTAAAGCTGTTTTGACATTTTGACACATGTAGAAAACCTACACTGGGCCGAAGTCTGTGTTCGAACGCATCTGTTCAAAACTATCCTGAAAACAATGCAGGCCAACATGAGTTCATTCTGTGAATGAGCTAGTCTTTGAACGTGTAATTCAGGTTTCTGTCAGGGTAGCCAGCTATTCACGAAAATCTGTACTGGGCAATGGCATTTACATTTTAAAATAGTCCCAATACCCACTCATTCGCTTTATCCTGTATAAATCCAGGAGGGGCCAGGAGCCTATCCCAGGAGACTGAGGGCACGAGGCAGGGTACACCCTGGACAGGGTGCCAGGCCATTGAAGGGCATCCACTTCCATTACATAGACAAACTCACACACATAATGTACTATGGGCAATTTGGCAACACCAGTTAGCCTAATCTGTACATGTATGTCTTTGGACAGTGGAAGGTAACCGGAGCACATAAAGGAAACCCACCAAGCATGGGAAGAACATGCAAACTCCATGCACACATACCTGAGTGAGGACTCAAACCCAGACCCTGGAGGTGCGAGGCAACAGTGCTACACACTAAGCCACTATGCCGCCAGTGCCAATACCATTTTTTTATTATTATCATGACCCATTGCAAAAAAACTCCAAGATGAGATTTCATGTTAATCTCTTCTTTGTCCCCTGGGTCACAAATGAGCCATCTTTGAGGCCTCAATGAGATTTCGATGTTTTCTCAATGAGATTTAGACGTACAGTCTGACATTTTGGTGGATGCTAGCTGTAGTAGACAGAACTGCTAGACAACTTGACTGACAGAAAAATAGAGACTTTTCATTGTCTGACGCCGAAATCTCATTGAGAAATCGCCTGGTTTTCAAATGTGTCTCAAATATGGCTCATTAGCTCTAAATCTCAGAGATAGTTCATATTTGTCTTGTGTACGACTCACATCATTTTTTTTTCCCCCCACACATAAAGTATTCAATATTTGCAAACTGTTCATTTGGGTTTTCTGATATGTTCTGATATGATCCTTTTTAAGATTTTTGCTTAGTCATGTGTGTATAGTTAGTTAAAATGAAATAAAATTTAGTTCTTTATATTGAAGAATATATTGTGCTGAAAAATGTCACTCTATATTGCACAATCCTGACTCTATAGATATACATATAGATATATAGATATAACTATATAATATTTTTTATTAAAACAATGCAAGGAATAGCTAAAAATGCTTTGGGGCTTTGGGCAAGGGTTTTCTGACAAAGAGTGCCATCTACACTACAGAGTGTTTAGTACTTTTTTTTATATACATCCGTTTACTCTTCACATACGGGTAGATGGAGGGGAGGGTTTTAGTAGATTGGATCCCTGAAATTAAGATATGTAGGTTGGAACGGCGACTAAATAAATTGCTTTGTAATAGATAAATGTTTTATTTCAAAATCTAGCGTCTTTATTTAAAAGAAAGAATCCAACCACCAGTTATATTATCGTACAGTACACCCAGGTGTCCCTAGTTGATCAACATGGCTAACCTTTTACAAATGTGTACACCTTAATGAATTTATTGAAATTAAACTGACAAAAGGCAAACTTACTTTACATTCTGTACTAATGTAAAGAACTAAAATACAATATACAGAATATCCTTTTTATCAAGAAATTAAGGAATGAAGTAATGTTTGTGTTCAGTGGTTTATGTAGAAACTTATAATTTAAGGCCAAACCTATTTTTGATTATACATTTACTAAATGTTGAACATTTTTGCATGGCCAACCCAATTAAGCCTACAGTACATATAGATTCCAATAAAGACGCAATTTTTCCAAAAACATTTTCACACATGATCTAAGCCTGCAAATGTTTAAAGTGGCCAGTGTGTTAGAGAAATGTGCAGGGCATCGCCAGGCCTCGGTGTCAATTCAGCAAAAAAAAGAAGACCAAGAAGAAGACAAAGCAGGTGGTGAAGGTCGGTTTTACTTTTTTGCACCGAATTAAAATGAATTATTATTGACAAGGTGCGGTGGCCGAGAAGTGCAAAACAACTTAACAAAATGAAAACAAAATAACAAATTAAAAACCACAATAGCAAAACCCAAAACAAAATAAAACATTCAAAAACAAAATAACAAAACCCAAAACAAAATAACAAAACCCAATACTAATTTATTTTGTTTTTTGCGTTTTGTTAATTTGTTTTCAGTTTTGCTATTTTGATTTTTTATTTGCTATTTAGTTTTCGGTTTTGTTCATTTGGTTTGCACCTCTCAGTCGCTGAGAAACGAACCGGAAAAGGTAGGTATAGTTTGCGAATGAAATTCTTACCGCTGATTGGACGAGACATCTGTCACTCACGATATACAGGAAGTACTGTAGCGGCGGTAGATTCGTGTGTGTATGAATGTGCAAACATGTACTGTCCTTATTGTGGTTTCAAATATGGCGTTCTGTCAAATTTTTGCAGTTCTTGTGGAATTTATTTTCTTTTAAAAGAGACACAGCAGTTCGCAAACTAATCTTTATACCGTGATATGTCGTCAGCATGTCCAAAATCACGGCATACGAATGTCCGTCCTCAAAGTAACGTTGAATAAATTCCGTTTCCTTGCTTTCTAATGAAAGATTTAATTATTTTCTTAGTTTTGCACACCGAAAAAAATGTTTTAAAATGAAGCAGAACACACAAGAAACAAAGTTAGAGACACAATTTCCTACTTCCTGTTTATCGTGAGTGACAGGTGTCTCGTCCAATCAGCGGTAAGAATTTCATTCGCAAACTATACCTACCTTTTCCGGTTCGTAACTGAGTGGCCGAGAAGCGTAATACAAATTAACAAAATCCAAAACAAAATAACAAATTCAAAACCAAATTAACAATTAGTTTCGGGTTTTGTTATGTTGTTTTCGGTTTTGTTAAGTTGTTTTGCACTTCACGGCCACCGTAACAAGGAGTCAAAATGTAAGTTAAAACCACAGAGTCTGTGGTAAAAAATAAATAAATAAAAAATAAAAAAAAAACCTGTGGTATACTTAGCTGAAATGTACACAGTTTACGTTTGATCTAAATTTGCAAAAATAATTCAAATGCTACCTGTGGGTGGTTTAGCATGTGGATTAGCATGCCTAGGGAACTAATACTTGTGAGGTTGAAAGTTTATTTATTTATTTATTTTTTTATGGTAAAAATCAGTCAGCTGGTTACAGTATTATTATTATTAGGCATGCCCTAAGTTAACCACTGTGGTTTGACATAAAGTTATTTTTTATAACATATATATATATATATATATATATATATATATATATATATATATATATATTTTTTTTTTTTTTTATTTAATTGTAATGTTACTGTATAATCAGTTTTTGAAAACCAGTTATTTTATTATAGAGTGTTCAGTGTTTAACAGTAGTGACCAGAACATGTAACTTTAGAGACATCAGTTAATTCTGTTCTATAAATAAAGAACATAAAGAATATGTTTGTTTTCTGGAAAAGTTATCTTGGTAATTATATACAGTACATTATACTTCATACTTTTAACAGGGTTCTTTTCAGAAGCATGGCACCTCAACAAAGAAACTGCAGGAGAATGTTCCAGAGTCTCCATCAGCACCACATCATCAGTCAGGTAAGCACCAGCCCGTGAGCAAGCACAAGCCCACCTGTTAGAAAACCTTCAGAAAAGTTGGGAATGGAGTAGCTGAATGGTGTTTAGGTAAATCTGAAGTGTTTTAATATACACTATGTGTTTTTGTTCAATTAGTTACTAAGCAATTCCAGGAGTTTCAGACTTTTGACAAACTTATTGGACATCCACCACAAGAGAAGACTGATGTAGCCGGTGAGAGAGAACTTTTCCTGGCATTGACCTGTTCTTGTAGCTCTTACATACAGCAAGCAACCAATTTTCCTTTAAAATTTTAATCTCCTTTTTGACTGATTCTTTTCACTGGAAGCTTTTCACAATGCTGTGGCCTTGTATAAATCCAGTACAAATCATACTTTGAGTTGAGCATTGTGACATGTAATATCTTTGTCAGGCTGGGTGACATTTTGTACCATTTAGTGTCTTGATTTGCCAGATTTTGCTGGTGTCTGTTATATTGTGTGAATGGTAAATTTATTACACTGTATGCTGTTAATTGAGGATGTTTGATGATTCTTTATATGATGATTTTTTTTATATGTTCAATAAAACTATAATATTTTTCATTTGTGTTTCATGCATCTCATTTATATCTGACTTTAATCTCATTATGGTCTTATACTGTATATGGCTCATTTGCTTCTCCTTCAAATGCTGTTCTGTTTCTCATGTACGTCTTTAGATTTTTCAAATGTTTCTCAAGTATGTCTCGTACAGTAGTTGTCTCAGTTATGTCTCTTTATGTTGTTGTTTTCGAAGTGGGGTTTAGGAGAAATAGAAAAGACAAAGTCGAGCTTGTAATGAGACGGCTCAATTCAGTCTCATGAGACAAGAAAAAGCTCAGTCTGTGCAACATAATTTTGCTATAGAAATTTACGGAGAGTCTATTTGCATTCCAGTGAGTGTCACTAGCTCCAGGTGAATTGCATGGAACATGGATTAATCAATTATATACCAGAGGTACATGTGCACCCAATACTCATTTATGTCCGTGGGGAGCAAAGGCCAACCTGTCCAGTCAGGCCAATGCAGCTCAAATTACTAAAAAAACAAAAAAGTAGAAAGGCACCAGAACACCCAGTGCATCATAATCTGCCATTTATGCGGCTTAGCAAGCAAATAGTTCAAGGTTGTTGAGCCAGCCTTCAAATTCCCAAGATCTAGACAAACAAGTCTGATCCATTGAGGCCTCATTGTACAACCCACAGCAACCAAACGATCTGCCAATAATGTCCCAGTACCATACGCCACAGCACACCCCCTGAGGTTTTTTGGAGTCATGCCCTGAGGGAACACAAGGGGAACCTATACAATACTGGGCGTTGTATGCAGTGGTGTAATATTAATAAAACTTATCGATGAATGTAGTCACCACATCAAACAATGTTTACCATGTAATAGTCAAAGTAAATGTAAATGAATGCAAATAGGATTGGTGTCTAATTATACAACACCTGGATGTAAAACACATGGGTACAAATAGCATTGTTGCATATAGAGACCTGGGTGCAAAAATTACATCTGCCTACATTTGAATACATTTTTCAAAAAAAGGACTATAAGCTTATAGGTTTATTTATATTAATATTTATTAGCTTAACATTTGTAGTCGTTTATGTATAATGTATTCCAAAATAGAAAATCATCCAACATCTTCCAGATTCCTAAAATTATTCAGTGATTTTGAAAGATTATTTAGACACTCTTTTTAAAATAGCGCTGTTGCCATTATAGTGAACAAGCCGGAAATAGCAGTGCGGTTATAGTTATAAAGAAGGATTGGCGACTTGGTGGCGTAATGCTTAACACTGTCGCTTCGCACCTCCAGGATTCAGGTTTGATTTCCACCTCGGGTCTGTTTGCATCTCCCCCGTGCTTGGTGGGACAACAATGCTGATGTAAAAGCTACTAGCTACTTAGTCATTATGTGTAAGAAACAAATATATGCTTTTATTGTATTCAAAGTAGAACTAGATGCTAATAAAATAAACCATAAAATGAATACTTTAAATGAACCAAACATCAAGTCTTTTATTTTCAATTGATTTTTCATCTTTTTCTGCTCTTTGAAGAATTTTGAAGCTTTGTTGGGAAATTTGAGCCACCAGACATATTTCAAATCCACTTAATCGAATTTTAATTCACCATGGTGGCACCTCATCATAGGAAAAGAAAAAAAAAGCAAATAAACTGAAAGCATGTGCTTTTCTAAAATAAAATGATCTGGAATAAAAACAAAACAAAACCGAATTAAATTTTCTTTAAAGCTGTTTTATTTAAAAGTGAAATTCAGTTGTAAAACTTTATATGGGGCCAATTTATTCCAGAACCTTATTTAACTTTATTTAAAATTTGTATAGACAGAATGGTGACTTAGTGATTTGCACTATCGCCTCAAACCGCCAGGGTCCGGGTTAGATTCCCGCCTCTCTGTGCATGGAGTTTGCATGTTCTCCCTATGATTGGTGGGTTTCCTCCTGGTACTCCGGTTTCCTCCCGCAGGCCAAAGAATTGCAGCTTTGGCTAAGTGCCCTGTGTTGGATCGGCACCCCATCCAGGGTGTACCGCAACCTCGTGTCCCTGGACTGGGTCCCCCACAACCCTGTGTACGTGATGAGTGACACAAAGCAGTATACACGATGAGTGAGTGAATAAATCTGTATAACTTGATTGTAATTTTTCAAAGTATATGAGGATTCAAGCAGAAATAACATTTTATTACAGCCACTTGCCTTTCTAATAAATAAATAAAAAACCATGAATCTGACTCAATTAATATTTGTTTTATTACAGTATATTTTTAAATGTCTGAGATTGATTACTAGAGACGTCTATCATTTAAAGTGCTTTAAAGTGTGCCACGTTCACCAAAATCGAATCTTTGCAAAAATACTAACAATCGTTAAGTCTTTTCAGGCTGATGGCTGTGTTTTCGTGTTCGAGGCCAAGACAGGTCATCTAGTAATTGGCTCCTGATGTCTGCTGAGTTCCTCTTCTCTGAAGCACCTTTGCGAGATCACTTTGTGGTCTCAATATAAGGCAAACCCCATTCCCCTGACCAATTTCAGCTTGTCAAAGTCATTGTCGATCAGGCTTGGATGAGTGACTAACCTGCTCATTATTTTTAACTGCGGAAGCTGCGTGCTAATCTCATCCTTTCCTTCGCTTCAGCCTAAACCAAATTTAAGGAGTATTATAGCCTTGAGGCGCATCGAAAATAATAACACTGACCATCTTCCATCACATTCTAGCTGTGTTCTCGATGGTGCAACATTAGATTGTGGGTTATCAGAATAACATACTGTACGGACTGTATATGTAAATAACGTTCTTCGTTCTCATTCTCTATTTGTGCATTCTTTGTGCTCAGCTGCTAATCCTGTTGCTGCTGCCTGTATAGCCAATCTCCCTGTATAGCTCAAATCACCATTTGGAGGCAAAGCATCCCCAAACATGGGCTTCAGATCTCATTAGTCTCCTACTGTATTTTCTTTTTCTTCTTCTTCTAGGCAAAATTGACGTGTATTAAAGGCGCTGTTCTTGTTTCCACACAAATTACCATGCAGGAGAGCCAACCCTTCTTTCTCTCGCGCTCTTTCACGAGGATGTCATTTCAGTCCACCAGTCCACGCCAAGAGAAGGGCTCTTCAGCTCCCGCCAAACGGATGATATGCGTTGCCAAGTATCCCTCCCGCCTCCTCCACCCAACTCTCTTGTCAGACGACTCATTTCAGGAAAATTATTCATGGCCCGTGCACTGTAATCGCTCCTCCGATCCCAGGAAATCTCCACTGGTTGAAAAGTGTTTATAAATGGATTTTTGCATGGGCACTATGAAGTGGTAATATTTGGATGGGCAAATTCTTGTGCAAAGCCGAATGTTCTCTGTTCTTAGAGAACATGCTGAATCGAACAGAGCTTGAATATCTTATACATGTTGAATCTAATTAAAAGATCATTAGCTATTTAAGAAGGAAGGCTTTTCTTATTTTCCCGAATAAATTTTCCTAATGAATAAATTAAAGAAATTGAATAAACGGTTAGTTTTCATTAGTTATATTTAGGTGATTTACACCAACCAGTCATAAGATTAATGGGACATAACATTAACAATGATTGTCAATAATATACCTAGTGACAGGATCATGAGCAAAAAAAAAAAGCTAATTTAGTATATATAGCTAACATATGATAATTAGCAGAGATGCATAGTAAGAAACTGAAAAAATACAACTATGTTTAATAGTGAAAGTAGGAGCATTTAGGAGCACATGCACAGTGTGACAAGAAAGCCGTGTGTCCATAAGGAAACCAATTGATTAAGTCTGATCAGAAAAAAAAAATCAAAAACACTTAAATTTCATAATCATCATAATGATTGGATGTTTGAGCAATGGAAAAAGGTCATGTGGTCTGATGAGTCCGGATGGACCCTATAACAGGAAAGGAAGCACATGAAGTGATGCACCCAAATATATTACTGTATGTTATTTTGTGCATATACAGTATTAAAAACTTTCATATCTAGTATCTTACTCCACTTTCTGTACTGTAGTTCCAATCACATTATTGTCCTAATTTTCCAAATCCTTTTCATAGTGTTTCTACTTTGGCATTGGCTTTCACCTGGATTATGGATTTAGCAACACTTTCTGCCTCCCTGACCTCTACCACTGACTCAGCAGTCATAATGTATTTAAAAGTCCATCAATAAAAAGCATGCATCCTGTCATATCTGGGTCAGTTAAAGGAGGGTCATGATTGTTTTGCTTCATATGGAATAAACACTTGGAGGCATTATAGTCTCCTACTGTATTTATCCCTCTGCTGCCTTGTGTCTCTCTTTTTTTTTTATATACAGTAGCAATAAACATCTTCTCAATCTAAGATCTTGAATCAGGCGTAGTGACTGGGATAGATTTTCAGAACTAATGTTATAAAAAATAATAATAATACAATTAAATTAAATTAGTCAGCCAGAAGAATTCAAATGCACTGTAGTATAATGTTTTTAAAAGAATATCAGCTAATTTGATAATTATGATATTATCTGATAATCTAAATTATCCAAAGCTGATAAGAACTATGTATGCTTTGACATTTCACAAAACATGAAGAAGCATCAGGATTCATAAACAATGTTTTATTAAACACTAAATATCTTAAACATCCTCAGAGAGCAACTTCCTTAAACATTCCAAGAACGGTTTGGTGAAGAACAATGCTATTTCCAGCATAACAGAGCACCTTGCCTTAAGGCAAAAGTGTTAACTAAGTGGCTCGGGGGACAAACCGTTGAAATTTTGGGTCTATGGCCAGGAAACTTCCCAGACCTTAATCCCATTGAAAACTTCAATCCTCAAGAGGCGGATGGACAAAAGAAAAAAAAAAAAACACACAAATTCTGACAAACTCCAAGCAGTATTTATGCAAGAATGGGCGGCGCCATCAGTCAGGGTGTGGCACAGAAGTTGATTGACAGCATGCCAGGGCAAATTGCAGAGAAAAAGAATGGTCAACACTGCAAATACTGACTCCGTGCATAAACTTTATGTAATTGACAATAAAATCCTTTTACACTTATGAAACGATTGTAATTACAGTATACTTCATAGTAACATCTGAAAAAAAGATCCAAAACACTGAAGCAGCAGGCTGTATGAACATTTTGTCATTCTCAAAACTCTAAGATAATCAATCCAAAGGTCCCTACCAGTCATTATCTAAAACACCACAACCATAAAAGGATAAACCAAGATCATCAAAAAAAACAAAACAAGATAGAAAGTTACACGATCAGTCAGAAATGCTCAGGTTTTATAAAATACATTAAGAGGCAAAACTGTATGTGTTTGTACAGAACTGTATGTGAGATGGGCTTTTATAGTCCATGATTGGGAAGTGCACACAGATCGAGAACAGGAACTCTGATGATACTGCCCTCTGTTGGCAGGAAGGGGTATTATTCTGGGGTGTCGAGAGAAACAGCTTTAAATAGTATGCTTGGATGCTTAAATCAATAAATCATTCATAATGTAATGATGTAAAGTGAAACTCGGATAGCGAAATCCTACTCTTTGACAAATGTGTGCTAGTTTATTAGTATGTAGCTAATGTCTCTGAAGTGCAGTAAAAAACAGAAATTCTCAAAGATTCTGCATGAGCTGTAGTTAAAATGCCTGATAACAGTATAATATGACACATTATACTGTAGTATGTATATGCTCATATATACAGTATTTTATCTCATACATTTAAATTGTTTTCTTATCCAAGAATAAGCATTTACGTTGTTTAAATAGACATGTTTTTTTTTTTTTTTTTTTTTTTTCATGCCTCAATGCAGTTTTCTTATCTGGTTACGATATAAAAAAAGAATTGAAATTAATTGTTTACATTGCATCTGAAGTTATGCAAATAGGCAAGTCATCTAATTACAGAAATGAAATAGTTATCAGGGTATTGATGCAAGTAAGCATGACTATTCTGAGCCACACTCGCACATGCCAATAATTTGTTTGTGTGGTGAGCCGTAACAGGTGTACATGCACGTTTGCATTGATGGTTCTTTCTATAAATTCACAAGGTATGTTTGAGAGCACAGCGGAATGGATATTGCACGTTAATTATACGTTACAGTTGGAACCTGCGTGAGGGGACTAATGAGCTGCAATAATGATGTACAAAAAAATAGGAGCTCATCGAATCAGAGGGGACTTTAGTGAAAAGAGTAAACCGGCGAGGGCTGTGTTGCCTATATTTATAACACTCGAGCAAAGTCAACAGCATCTCTAAACAAAGTTGCTGACAAGAAGCAGGTGCTGTTTTGCACAAAAAACAGCAACTTTGCCTCTGATAAGCAAAAAAAAAAAAAGTAAAAATGCAGTGCAGCCAGAGTTCTGCTTATTAACATTTGTTTACCTCCATTAAAATGTTACGTTCCTGGCTCGAGAAAGCCAGACATTGGAAATAGGTCACATCACATCTTAATTGTATTCTCGTCTCACTCTGCCTGCCAAACTGCGTGCAATGTCTTGTGACTCATACAGGCTCGTAGATTGCTGCTTAAAAGTGTTACGGCTGTCTGGACTTTCTATATATATTATATAAGGCTCTGCATATGACCCTGATCCGTGACCCTGAACTAATGAATTATGTTCAGCATTATATCAAACGCAGCCGTTGACTGGAAGATGAATGGAGTTTTACCGTCAATCCCTAAGGACACAAGACGTCGTCTTCATGGATGTGAAGTTAGGTCTCTATCATAATGTGCTTTATGTTGGGTATTGCGGAGAAAACGTGGTGAGTACTTTTGAACTATTTTTTGTGGTATGGTCGAGCACTGGTCTCTGAAGGGATGGGAGGGCTAGGAAAGGTGACTTTCAAGGTATCTACACCTGCAGGGAATTTGTCTAATGAATGTTCTGTGTTGCAGTGTGCAGCCGAAGCGATAAAGAGAGCAGAGACGAGAGCAGTGGGAGAGAGAGAGAGAGTGCTAAAGAGCTGAGTGCGTGTGTGCGTGAGCGAGTCAGACGAAAACCAGAACTAAAAAAAAAACTAAAAATTTTGGTTCTTACCGACTAATCCGATTGGATAAGAGGCGTTCCACATGCACTGGGGCATTTAATTAAATGTAGCACTCCATGTCACAGGTGTTCTGAACACTTAATGTCATTACCTGTTGTACTGAATATCAGCACGGCTATGATACAGTATCTTTGTCACTTCGTCACGCCTACAGCTGCATGACAGCCATATGCTGATATTCAGCACAACAGCTCGTCCTGTCATGTGATATTGCTTAAAGAGAGCAGAGATGTCATATGACGGAGATATCAGTTATCAGGGTATTGTTGCAAATCATCTGTAATATTTTCCCAATCTACATTGACTTCCCCGTTTCTGAGCCGAATTTACTCTTACCAGAATGAAGTGATTATATTCCGAAAACAGCAAACGTGTTAATTCCTCTATGTGCCAATTTTACCAATTCTAACAATGTGCATTTAATAATAGAAAAAAGAAGAAAAAAAGTTACCAGATTGCTGAAGATTTATGAAGTGGTGTGGAAGCAACTTGAACCATTCATTAATCATTTATTAACTATTAATTTTTGCCCATTCTTCTTTGCAACATTGCTGCATTTGCATAGGTACATCTCTATTATGATCTGACAACAGCATTTTAATTTGGTTGATGTCTGGACATTGACTAGACCATTCCAAAACCTTGATGCTTTTATTTTTTTTTCAGCCATTCTTATGTAGATTTACTGGTGTGTTTCAGATCATTGTCCTGTTGCATGGGCAAGTTTTAGTTGTGGGACAGATGGCCTCACATTTGCCTCTAGATTGCTCTGATATACAGGGGAGTTCATGGTCGACTCAATGACTGCAAGGTGCCCAGTCCTTTGGCTGCAAAAACAAACCCAAAGCATTATCGTGCTTGGCAGTGTGTATGCGATGTTCCTGCTGAAATGTTGTTTGGTTTTGCTCCAGAAGTCTTGAGAAGAGGGTTTTTCCTGGCAACCCTTCTAAGCCAACTGTACTTGTTCAGTCTTCTTCTAATTGTGATGTCATGGACTTTAACGTTTTTCATGCTCGGTGAGGCCTGTGGTTTCTGAGAAGTTTTTTTTTTTTTTGTATTCCTATGAGCATGGTATGGTCTGCTGGGACGTCCACTCAACTGCTCAACTGTCTTGAATGCTTTCCACTTGTGAATAATCTTGCTCACAGTGAAATCCAAGTTGTGTGGATTGGTTTTTATAAAACGTTTTCTAGATTAACGTGCAGCAACCATTTCTTCTCTAAGACCATAGTCTATGTTTTTCGTTTTTCCCACTTGGCATTGAAAAAAATATAAATAAATAACCAAGGAAACTGATTTACTATATATATATATATATATATATATATATATATATATATATATATATATATATATATATATATATATTTTTTTTCCTTTGTTAATATATATTAACAAAGGAAAAAAAATATATATATATATATTAACAAAGGAAAAAAAAAAAATATATATATATATATAGTAATCAGTTTTTAATTTCCTTGGTTATGTTCCTACAATTATTCATAATTATATCTTTGCTTTACACCATGCATAGAAAAAATAAATAAAAAAGACAAAGGACAAAGGACAGGACAAATACACACAGGAGGAAAAAAAATGAGACTAATCAGATGTGGCCTGCCTCAACAGACTCGGTCCAAACACTCCAGGCTTATCAGTAGAGATAAGTGAAGGCAGTGAAGTGTTGTTTATGCTCATGCTTCTTCTTCATGACACAGAAATGGGAGCTGCACTTTGTCATGAAATGAAGTTTTGTCCTAGACACATGGCCTGGTGCTTTAGCCGTCACCGCTACTCAATAACTGCACCTGTTACAAAGCACAGGTGAGCCGGAAGGCTGTCGTGACGTACAGAGAGCACATCCGCTAGTTTATGAATGCAGATCAGCATCAGAAGTCACACCATGCCAAGAAACATAAGCATATTTAAAATCCCAGGTTCTCAAAGTAGGCAGGCAAAATACAAAATCTAAGCTATGTGCATTCGTTAAAACAAGGTAAACAAAATCCCCAGAGTTTAAGTACCACTTGCATTATTCAAATAAGTCCAGCTGGAAACCGCATAACATTAGAAGGGTCGCTGTGTGCAGTTGGAGTTTATGAAATTGTGTTTGAATGCTTGAACAGATCTTGCTGCTTAGTTTGCTACTCTAATGCTAAGCCTTAAAGCAATGGACAGTTTGCACATTCATTGTGTCATTACACTGAGTAATGGATAGGCGGTACTGAAATGTATAACAGTCAATTCATATTGTCTATTAATGGTATTTTCAAATGAATGTAAGCAGTAACGCTTTGGTTAGCGAGCTAGTTTGCTAGCCTGCCATAGCCGCTAATGCACACGCAACCAGTAAACTAGTTACGTAGTGTGAGCAACACCATTGCTTAACATTACAATTACAAACAAGCAAACCTTGATAGCTTCTAAATGGTCGCCTATTAAGGCAGGAGTCCCAGTTCTCCCTTTTTATATACTGTAGTGTCTTTCGACTCTAGAAACCCCATTACAGTCTATAGTTGTGTAGTGGTTAGCACTGTCGTCTTGCACCTCCAGGGTCCAGGTTTGTTTCCCGGCCAGGTTTGATTCCCACCTCTGTGTGAATGGAGTTTGAATGTTCTCCCTGTGCTTGGTGGGTTTCCTCCGAGTGCCCAGGTTTTCCTCCCAAAGACCTGCAGATTAGGCTAATTGGTGTTCCCAAATTGCACCGTAGTGTGTGAATGAGTGAGTGAGTGTTTGTGTGTATGATAGTGTGTGCCCTGTGATGAATTGGCACTCTGTCCAGGGTGTACCCCACCTTGTGGGACCAAGTTTCGTGGTGGTGTGTGCCAAATTGTATATGATGTAGTCACCTCGTCTTGAATTATACTATAAAAGCAGGAATTTGGGGGAAACTGTCAATTCCAATTGTTGCACTCTAACTACAGTAATTCCAAAAATAAATAAATAAATAAAATCATGACACTGATGTGTAATAAGAGAAATAAAGCACTTCAGTACAGTATGGCCATTTGTTTAGGAAAATAATCAGGCACCCTCACACAATGGTCATTTTCTTATAACCGCACATGTCTTGTTAAGACCCTCTCTCTGTGTTTGAAAGTTTTTATAATAACAGAATTCAGCATCTGCCCTGAGATTTCCATTATGTTCCATTAAGTGTTCAGTAAAAAAATCATTTCCATTTTTTTCTTTCCTCAGTGCTGGAAAATATGCGAACGATTTTGGAAATCAGATGTGATGGATACAGTAGAAATGATGCTTAAGACACCATTTAAGCAATGTACTGTATACTAGACTCAAAACAGTCAACACTGACAACGATTCTGCGTCAACATTTAGGAGTACATGTACAGTAAATGCTGACTTCTTGAGGTGACTTATTAGAGCATCCGGTCAAGTGCAAACGTTTGAACACTCTTACAACAGCATGAAGAATAATGATACAAGTATATATCAACTTGATGTTCACTTTGTACGATTTTAAAACTCTTTGTTTATTACAGATGTACAAATACCGTGTGATTAAGATATCAATATCAATATGCAATGATATTTTTTTCATTTTTTGATGCATTATAAAATATGGATTGCCCTTGTCATTGCATGCAGGTATCCATGCCATGCCAGACTGATATTTCTATCAGTCATCTTCAGGGAATCAAGGACACAATTGCTGTAACCTGAAAATGTTTGTATTTAAACAAAAATTACTGTGCGCACTAACTGGGTCAATGGCTTTGGCCCTTCAACCAATCCGCCACTGATGATATTTTTCTTTCACTCATCGGGAGCATCATTGTGCCACTGGACAGGTATCACTTTCGGGAAACAGGTATTGAAGTAGCCCTGAATAGCAGAACTCGGCTCTTCAGCAAAATATACTCATTGCACAGCAGCAAACATCCGTCTGACAGACTGTGAAAGGGATTGTGGGAGATTTGTACCTATCGTCACATTCATTTCCCCGACCAATTAATGCCAAATTGCTGTCGCTGGTGTGTTTCAGTAGTATCTTCACCAGGTAGAACTGCGAGAACACTAAGTGCCGCAGACATACTATTTCATCAGCTTGTTTTTCCGACTTTGTTTCCTCCTTTCCTCCTAATGAGGTCATTGTCTAACAGGCAAAGAACCTGATGAACCTGTGATTGGTCATAAACAGTAACACGGTCATAGCAGGTCATCACAGGCCTGTTGGATGGAATGACAACAATAATACACGTCCTATTATAATGATATTATACACTGACCTTCATTCTAAACTGTGTTTTTTTAAAACTTATATAATTTATACTTGTTTTGATTATTAGCAACACTTGGGGAAAGGAAAAAAAAACTGCTACAAATATCCCAAATGGAATTGTACACAGTAACTACATAGCAATATCTGTAGTATCAGTGTTTTAGTCACATTTACAGTATAATTTATATT